>JAHLJT010008756.1:10315041-10569211 GCA_031308135.1 Acheta domesticus
AGACGAAGACGAAGAACGAAAGACGAAGACGAAAGACGAAGACGAAAGACGAAGACGAAGACGAAGTACGAACAGGACCGAGACTAAAGACGAAGACGAAATACGAAGACGAAAGACGAAGACGAAAGGCGAAAGACGATTACGAAAGACGAAACTAAAGACGAAGACGAAGACGAAGACGAAAGACGAAGACGGAAGACGAAGACGGAAGACGAAAAGACGAAGACGAAAGACGAAGACGAAAGACGAAAGACGAAAGACGAAGACGAAAGACGAAAGACGAAGACGAAAGACGAAGACGAAAGACGAAGACGGTGACGAAGACGAAAGACGAAGTCGAAAGACGAAGACGAAAGACGAAGACGAAAGACGAAGACGAAAGACGCCGACGAAAGACGAAGACGAAAGACGAAAGACGAAGAAGAAAGACGAAGACGAAAGACGAAGACGAAAGACGAAGACGAAAGACGAAGACGAAAGACGAAAGACGAAGACGAAAGACGAAGACGGAAGACGAAAAGACGAAGACGAAAGACGAAGACGAAAGACGAAAGACGAAGACGAAAGACGAAGACGAAAGACGAAGACGAAAGACGAAGACGGTGACGAAGACGAAAGACGAAGACGAAAGACGAAGACGAAAGACGAAAGACGAAGACGAAAGACGAAGACGAAAGACGAAGACGAAAGACGAAGACGAAAGACGAAGACGAAAGACGAAGACGAAAGACGAAGACGAAAGACGAAGACGAAAGACGAAGACGAAAGACGAAGACGAAGACGAAGACGAAAGACGAAGACGGTGACGAAGACGAAAGACGAAGACGAAAGACGAAGACGAAAGACGAAAGACGAAGACGAAAGACGAAGACGAAAGACGAAGACGAAAGACGAAGACGAAAGACGAAGACGAAAGACGAAGACGAAAGACGAAGACGAAAGACGAAGACGAAAGACGAAGACGAAAGACGAAGACGAAAGACGAAGACGAAGACGAAGACGAAAGACGAAGACGAAAGGCGAAAGTCGAAGACGAAAGACGAAGACGAAAGACGAAGACGAAAGACGAAGACGAAAAGACGAAGACGAACGACGAAGACGAAAGACGAAAGACGAAGACGAAAGACGAAGACGAAAGACGAAGACGAAAGGCGAAAGACGATTACGAAAGACGAAGACGAAAGACGAAGACGAAAGACGAAGACGAAAGACGAAGACGAAAGACGAAGACGAAAGACGAAGACGGAAGACGAAAAGACGAAGACGAAAGACGAAGACGAAAGACGAAAGACGAAAGACGAAGACGAAAGACGAAAGACGAAGACGAAAGACGAAGACGAAAGACGAAGACGGTGACGAAGACGAAAGACGAAGTCGAAAGACGAAGACGAAAGACGAAGACGAAAGACGAAGACGAAAGACGAAGACGAAAGACGAAGACGAAAGACGAAAGACGAAGAAGAAAGACGAAGACGAAAGACGAAGACGAAAGACGAAGACGAAAGACGAAGACGAAAGACGAAAGACGAAGACGAAAGACGAAGACGGAAGACGAAAAGACGAAGACGAAAGACGAAGACGAAAGACGAAAGACGAAGACGAAAGACGAAAGACGAAGACGAAAGACGAAGACGAAAGACGAAGACGGTGACGAAGACGAAAGACGAAGACGAAAGACGAAGACGAAAGACGAAAGACGAAGACGAAAGACGAAGACGAAAGACGAAGACGAAAGACGAAGACGAAAGACGAAGACGAAAGACGAAGACGAAAGACGAAGACGAAAGACGAAGACGAAAGACGAAGACGAAAGACGAAGACGAAAGACGAAGACGAAGACGAAGACGAAAGACGAAGACGAAAGGCGAAAGTCGAAGACGAAAGACGAAGACGAAAGACGAAGACGAAAGACGAAGACGAAAAGACGAAGACGAACGACGAAGACGAAAGACGAAAGACGAAGACGAAAGACGAAAGACGAAGACGAAAGACGAAAGACGAAGACGGAGACGAAGACGAAAGACGAAGACGAAAGACGAAAGACGAAGACGAAAGACGAAGACGAAAGACGAAGACGAAGACGAAAGACGAAGACGAAAGACGAAGACGAAGACGAAAGACGAAGACGAAAGACGAAGACGAAAGACGAAGACGAAAGACGAAGACGAAAGACGAAGACGAAAGACGAAGACGAAGACGAAAGACGAAGACGAAAGACGAAGACGAAAGACGAAGACGAAAGACGAAGACGGAAGACGAAAAGACGAAGACGAAAGACGAAGACGAAAGACGAAAGACGAAGACGAAAGACGAAAGACGAAGACGAAAGACGAAGACGAAAGACGAAGACGGTGACGAAGACGAAAGACGAAGACGAAAAACGAAGACGAAAGACGAAAGACGAAGACGAAAGACGAAAGACGAAGACGAAAGACGAAGACGAAAGACGAAGACGAAAGACGAAGACGAAAGACGAAGACGAAAGACGAAGACGAAAGACGAAGACGAAAGACGAAGACGAAAGACGAAGACGAAAGACGAAGACGAAAGACGAAGACGAAAGACGAAGACGAAAGACGAAGACGAAAGACGAAGACGAAAGACGAAGACGAAAGACGAAGACGAAAGACGAAGACGAAAGACGAAGACGAAAGACGAAGACGAAAGACGAAGACGAAAGACGAAGACGAAAGACGAAGACGGAAGACGAAAAGACGAAGACGAAAGACGAAGACGAAAGACGAAAGACGAAGACGAAAGACGAAAGACGAAGACGAAAGACGAAAGACGAAGACGGTGACGAAGACGAAAGACGAAGACGAAAAACGAAGACGAAAGACGAAAGACGAAGACGAAAGACGAAGACGAAAGACGAAGACGAAAGACGAAGACGAAAGACGAAGACGAAAGACGAAGACGAAGACGAAAGGCGAAGACGAAAGACGAAGACGAAAGACGAAGACGAAAGACGGAGACGAAAGGCGAAGACGAAAGACGAAGACGAAAGACGAAGACGAAAGACGAAGACGAAAGACGAAGACGAAGACGAAAGACGAAGACGAATACGAAAGACGAAGACGAAAGACGAAGACGAAAGACGAAGACGAAAAGACGAAGAAGAACGACGAAGACGAAAGACGAAAGACGAAGACGAAAGACGAAGACGAAAGACGAAGACGAAAGACGAAGACGAAAGACGAAGACGAAAGACGAAGACGAAAGACGAAAGACTAAGACGAAAGACGAAGACGAAAGACGAAGACGAAAGACGAAGACGAAAGACGAAAGACGAAGACGAAAGACGAAGTCGAAAGACGAAGACGAAGACGAAAGACGAAGACGAAAGACGAAGACGAAAGACGAAGACGAAAGACGAAAGACGAAGAAGAAAGACGAAGACGAAAGACGAAGACGAAGACGAAAGACGAAAGACGAAGACGAAAGACGAAGACGGAAGACGAAAAGACGAAGACGAAAGACGAAGACGAAAGACGAAAGACGAAGACGAAAGACGAAAGACGAAGACGAAAGACGAAAGACGAAGACGAAAGACGAAGACGAAAGACGAAGACGGTGACGAAGACGAAAGACGAAGACGAAAGACGAAGACGAAAGACGAAAGACGAAAACGAAAGACGAAGACGAAAGACGAAGACGAAAGACGAAGACGAAAGACGAAGACGAAAGACGAAGACGAAAGACGAAGACGAAAGACGAAGACGATGAGGAAAGACGAAGACGAAAGGCGAAAGTCGTAGACGAAAGACGAAGACGAAAGACGAAGACGAAAGACGAAGACGAAAAGACGAAGACGAACGACGAAGACGAAAGACGAAGACGGAGACGAAGACGAAAGACGAAGACGAAAGACGAAGACGAAAGACGAAGACGAAAGACGAAGACGAAAGACGAAGACGAAAGACGAAGACGAAAGACGAAGACGAAAGACGAAGACGAAGACGAAGACGAAGACGAAAGACGAAGACGAAGACGAAAGACGAAGACGAAAGACGAAGACGAAAGACGACGAAGACGAAAGACGAAGACGAAAGACGAAGACGAAAGACGAAGACGAAAGACGAAAGACGAAGACGAAAGACGAAGACGAAATACGAAGACGAAAGACGAAGTCGAAAGACGAAGACGAAAGACGAAGACGAAAGACGAAGACGAAAGACGAAGACGAAAGACGAAGACGAAGACGAAGACGAAAGACGAAGACGAAAAACGAAGACGAAGACGAAAGACGAAGACGAAAGAGGAAGACGAAAGACGAAGACGAAAGACGAAGACGAAAGATGAAGACGAAAGACGAAGTCGAAAGCGAGGACGAAGACGAAAGATGAAGGCGAAAGAGGAAGAGGAAAGACGAAGACGAACAATGAAGTCGAAAGAGGAAGAGGAAAGACGAAGACGAAAGACGAAGACATTCTTTTGAGCAAGTCAAAAATGCGAATATTCGTCGATCGACGAAAATAGGCGATATTGAACGGAATTTCCAATCCTCTGAAAATCAACGTCCAGGCTCGGAATCGAATGGCTCATTTGTGAAGTCCGTTTTTCAATCTAATTGTTAGTTTTCGAGAAAATCGCGGGAAACTAAATCGGCCTCTTTTGACCATTTTTTAAAATTGCGTTTCATTGCTTATTTCTCGTCTAATTGTGGGAAATAATGGACATTTTTAACTCTATTAAATTTTAAATTCGTATTTCACTTCCTGAATGGAAATAGTTTGCATAATTTTGAAGAAAAGTGCATTTTCTGCCCATTCTTTTGGCAAGCCAAAAACGCGAAATTTTGTCAGTCGACGAAAATCGGCGATTTTTGACGTAATTTCGAAGACGAAAGACGAAGACGAAACGGCTCGGAATTGAATGGCGAGTTCATTGGTGAAGTCCGTTTTTCCATCATAGTGTTAGTTTTCGCGAAAATCGCGAAAAAGGAATGTTCGAACAAGTTATCATATGTTTATTTTCTTATGTTCCATACTGAAGCACATCGCATGGTTTCGCAACCTCGCTTTAATACAACTTCCTTGTTGCCCAGCGCAGTTGCGGCCAATTCTTAAGAAATCTAACGCCCCCGGCATTCGCCGTACACAGCTGCCGCCGCGCGTGGCGAACGCCGTTACAATTGATTTGTAACACAACAGCTCAGGTCCCTCCTGTTAATTTCATATTAATGGTGTAATTTCTATAATTTAAAATCATGCCTAATTTACACTTTGTTTATGAATTCCTTTCTTTCTTAATTTTAAGCAACAGAATCCCATGAATCTGTCTCGCTAGCTCCCATTGGCTACCGCACAAAAATCGGTGCCAAACGGTCGCAGCAAGCGCTGGCGCCGCCAGTCGCTAGTCAGTCGTGCTGGAAATTTCTTGTAATGCAGTCGTGCCCGAGATTTGTTAGTGCACTCCGCGTCGCTCAGTCGCGCGTTCTGTAAGCCATCATGGCAATTACTTGTTTCATTGTCGAACTACAAGCCACGCTTATGTTCGCAATATTAATCAACTTTACTTGAGCCATCACCGGCAACCACCACGCGACTGTGTTCCGTGTTTTCTTATACTTGTGCTTTCTCTATAAGCCGAATTCACGCCGTCATGGCACCTAACTTTACCGTTGCCAAACGCGCTTGCGCTCCGTAAGGGCCCAGCCGGCCATCATGGTTTATAATTAACTTGTTACTAAGCTGCACACTGTGTACGACTTCATATATTATAACATTGACTGTGTTAGTGCAACATTTGTGCCCCGTGCCGTGCTACGCGTAATGCCGCCGGCACTGTTTCTGCTCTGTTTGGCTCGCCAACATTCAACTCGTGACTCCCAGTTTTATTGTACTGTGCTGTTTTAACTGTGTTGTGCTGTTCAGTGCACATCATTATTGCACGCTTCTTATGTACTGAGCGTGCCAGAGGCTGCACTCGCTGTCTCTCTCTCTCTCAATGACCGCTGTCCGCGGCTGGCTCGCAGCAAGTTGCAACAAGCACAGAGCCGCCGCCGCATCTCTTTGTGTGTGTGTGACGTTACGTGCTGCGTCATCCTACTGCGTCATCCAGCCTTCGTCCACCAGTCGGCAAGACTATTGGTATCAATGTACTTTCTTTTCAGATCAACTGCCTTCAACATTTAAGTATGCTTTCAAATAGCATACCATTGTATTCACTAATTTATGTAATTATATATTCCTTGTTAAATTATTTGTTGTGTTTAATTAAGCAATGGTGACCTATCACAACCCTCCGGTACCTTCCCCTACCGTGTTGTTTTTTACTAAATCAGAGAAGTGGTCCTTCTGAGTTATCCCAGGTTTGTGAGATGGGGCAAAATTCATAACAGTCCACTCGCTCACGTCCACTCCCACTCACAAGGAAATCGGCCACTTTTGACCATTTTTTAAAATTGCGTTTTTAAAAATTTCCATTATAAACTGCAATTCGACGAGAAATAAGCCATGAAGGCTTATTTCTCGTCGAATTGCAGTTTATAATGGAAATTTTTAACTCTAAATTTTCGTTAACTTTAAATTCGTATTTTACTTCCTGAATGGAATTAGTTGGCATAATTTTGCAGAAAAGTGCAATTTCTGCCTATTCATTTGGGCAAGCCAAAAACTCGATCTCTCATGGACGAACGTTGGTGATTTTGGACGGAATTTCGAATCCTCTAAAAATCAACGTCCCGGCCCGGAATCGAATGGCGAGTTCATTGGCCGTTGAAGTCCGTTTTTCAATCAGAGTATTAGTTTTCGCGAAAATCGCGAAAAATAAAATCGGCCACTTGAGGCAAATTTTTAAAATTGCGATTCATGGCTTATTTCTCGTCTAATTGCGGTAAATAATGGACATTTATAACTCTATATTAAATTTTAAATTCGTATTTCACTTCCTGAAAGGAAATAGTTTGCATAACTTTGCAGAAAAGTTTGCCCATTCTTTTGGGCAAGCCAAAAACGCGAAATTTCGTCGATCGACGACAATAGGCGGTTTTGAACGGAATTTCGAATCCTCGGAAAATCAACGTGCCGGGTCGGGATCGCATTCGTTGGTGAAGTCCGTTTTTCAATCAGAGTGTAAACTTTTGAGAAAATTGCGAAAAACGAAATCGGCCACTTGTGGCCATTTTAAAAAAATTTTGTTTCATGGATCATTTCTGATCCAAATTCCGAAAATAAAGGAATTTTTTTAACTCTATATTAAATTTTAAATTCGTATTTCACTTCCTTAATAGAAATAGTTTGCATAATATTGAAAAAGGGCATTTTCTGCCCATTCTATTGGGCCAGCCCAAAATGCGAAATTTCGTCGATCGACGAAAATTGGCGATTTTCGACGGAATTTCGAATCCTCGGAAAATGAACGTCCCGTGGCGGGATCGCATTGAGAGTTCGTTGGTGAAGTCCGTTTTTCAATCACAGTGTTAATGTTCGAGAAAAAAAACCCAAATCGGCCACTTTTTGTCATTTTTAAAAAAAAAATCGTTTCATAGGTCATTTCTCTTCCAAATGCGGTAAGTAATGGAATTGTTTAACACTAAATTAAATTTTAAATTCGTATTTCACTTCCTCAATAGGAATATTTTGCATAATATTGCAGAAAAGTGCATTTTCTGTCCATTCTTTTGGGCAAGCCATACGAATTTTCGTCGATCGACGAAAATTGGCGATTTTCGCCGGAAATTCGAACCCTCGGAAAATCAACTTCCCGGGCCGGGATCGCAAGCCGAGTTCAATAGTGAAGTCGGTTTTTCAATCTTAGTGTCGTATTTTATTTCCTGAATAGAAATTAATTGCATAATATTGCAGAAAAGTTCATTTTCTGTCCATTCTTTTGGGCAAGCCAAAAATGCGAAATTTCGTCGATCGACGAAAATTGGCGATATTGGAGAGAATTTCGAATCCTCGGAAAATCAGCATCTCGGGGCGGGATCGCATGGCGAGTTCATTAGGGAAGTCGGTTTTTCAATCGGAGTGTTAGTTTTGGGAAAAATCGCGAAAAATGAAATCGGCAGCTTTTGGCAATTGTTTTTAAACTGTCGTTTCATGGGACATTTTTCTTCCAAATGCGGTAAATAATGGAATTTTTAACTCTATATTAAATTTTTAATTTGTACTTTACTTCCTGTATAGAAATAGCATAATATTGCAGTAAAGTTAATTTTGTGCCCATTCTTTTGGGCAAGCCAAAATTACAAAATTTCGTCGATCGACGAAAATTGGCGATTTTGGACGGAATTTAGAATCCTGGGAAAATTAACGTCCGGGGCCAGAATCTCTTGGCCAGTTCATTGGTGAAGTCCGTTTTTCAATAAGAGTGTTGATGTTCGAGAAAATCGCTAAAACGAAATCGGCTACATTTGGCCATTTTTTAAAAAATTTCGTTTCATGGCTCATTTCTCGACGAAATGAAGTGAATAATAAAATTGTTTAAATCTATATTAAATTTTAAATTCGTATTTTACTTCCTGAATATATCGTCGATCAAAATTGGTGATTTTGAAGGGAATTTCGAAACTCCGGAAAATCAACGTCCGCTGGCGGAAATGCATGGCGATTTCAATAGTGAAGTCGGTTTTTCAATCAGATTGTTGGTTTTCCAGAAAATTTCGTAAAACGAAATCTGCCACTTTTGGCAATTTCTTAAAATTTCGTTTTATGGCTCACTTGTCCAAAAACGGTAAATAATGGAATTTTTTAACACTATATTAAATTTTCAATCCGTGTTTTACTTCCTGAATTGTAATGGTCTGCATAATTTTGCAGAAAAGTGCATTTTCTACCCACTCTTTCGTGCAAGCAAAAAACGCGAAATTTCGTCGATCCATGAAAATTGTCAATAATGGACGGATTCTCGAATCTGTTGAAAATCAATATCTCAGCCCGGAATCACTGGTTAAATCCGTTTTTCAAACAGATTGTTAATTTTCCAGAAATTCACGAAGAACTGAACCGGCCACTTTTGGTCATTGTTTTGAAATTCGTTTCAGGGCTCATTTCTCGTCCAATTGCTGTAAATAATGGAATTTTTCAATTCCATATTTAAGTTTGAAATTGTATATACTTTCCTGAATAGAAATAGTTCGCATAATTTTGCAGAAAAGTGCATTTTCTGCCCATTCTTTCATGCAAGCCAAAAACGCGAAATTTCGTTGATACATGAAAATTGTCTATTTTGGAGTTCGCTGAAAATCAATATTCCAGCCCGGAATCTCATGGCGAGTTTACTGGGAAATCCGTTTTTGAAACTGGTTGATAGTTGACCAGAAATTATAAACTAAACAGGCCACTTTTGGTCATTTTTTAAAAAAATTCGTTTCGGGGCTCATTTCTTGCCCAGTTGCGGTAAATAATGGAATTTTTCAAGTCTATATTAAAGTTTGAAATTGTACTTTACTTCCTAAATTGAAATAGTTTGCATAATTTTGCAGAAAAGTGCATTTTCTTCCCATTCTTTCGTGCAAGACGTCGATCCATGGATCGACGAAATTTGTGTTTCTTTATAGTTTCATGTTTTATTTGTGTCTATCTACCATTTAAAAACCTAACTGAAGAGCTGAAAAAACTTATTTTAGGCACCTATAGTGCATATATTAATATCTAAAACTCCGCTGTCTAATTATAAGATTGGCTGTTTAAACGGCGCAAGCGTTTAGTCAATGCGCCCAATGCGTCCAGACAGTGATGCATAATGTGACAATATAATTAGTTTATTTATTTATTTGTCAAAAAAACAGTAAAAACTGTATATGACGTGTGGGAAAAGAAATTTATCTGCGCACATTTTCTTGAGGGCCAGAATTTAAAAAAAACGAAAAAATTAATTTAGAAAATAATTATTTTAGAAAAATAAAGATATTTGAAAAATGTTTTTTCCCGAGTTATAGAAAATCAATTTCAACTGTAAATGAACTACAAGCAAAAGGAGTGCTCAACAAAACGTGCGCACAGTGAAGCTACATTTACGTCCAGAAGCAAAACAAGGGGCCATCTCAGCATTTGCTCAATGGATCAGGGAAACGACAAAAACCTGATCGAGATGGGGGTCATTGACCCGGAAGCTGAAGTACATTACTTGTTACAGGCGTATTAAATATTTTTTTAAATGTATACAATGCAAACATAAACTAATTCATTATATATCTTTGTTTTGTTACATCAAACATTATTTTCCTTTTTCACGATCAGTATAGTCTCTAATTGTATAGAAACAGTTTTGCAGCAGAAAAGAGTTTACTTTTAACTTAAATTTGTGTACCGACTTTAATTGTTTTATGTCATCTGGCAATGCGTTGTAAAGTAACGTACATGTATTGTATGTTGATTTCTTGTACTGAGCTGTTGATACTGACACTTGATGCACGTGATTTCTACGGCGTGTGTTGTAATTATAAATATCAATATTGCATGAAAATATGTTCCCTCCGTTAAGTAGGTAATTTTTGACAAATATTACAGATTCGTAAATAAATAGACAAGGCAATGGTAGGATTCCCAGCTCAATGAAAAGAGGCTTGCAGGAATCACGTGGAAGGCATTTTTTCATTATTCGAATAATTTTCTTTTGCAATCTGAACGTCTGAATACTACAGGATGAGCTTCCCCAGAATATTATGCCATATCTCAGGCGGGAATGCACATTTGCAAAATAAACGCAACGAGCTGCATGAAGGCTGACAGAATTTGAAAGAATTCTGAATGCATAGCATAATGAACTTAATTTAGTGTTTAATTCTGTTATATGTACATTCGTGTAACGTCCGTGTGGTGGTCTCTAAATTCCGTTCACCGACGCCCCCAAAAACAATTTCTTCAGCTTACTTGTTTCTAAATATTAGAAAATCGTGTTATCGGTGTGTTATACAAATACAAAATACATGATCAAATATGTATTTTCGATACAAATAACAATAGTATCGAAAGTACGTATTTTAAGTACATGTATTTTTAATACTGCCCAAATCTGGTAATCGATGAATACTTTTATTTTACTTTTAGTAAACACTCCTCTCATATGTGTATTATTTATTGTCATTGTTCGCATTTCTTGTATTGGGAAGAATATGTGTATCGGGTCACTGTATCCTAAATCTTTTGTTTCAATTTCATGTTGAGTAGTGGTTTGGTCTTCTACTGATTTTCTGGAGTTCAGTGATGTCACTCAGACCTACGATTAAGGCTTTCTGGGTTTCGACGAGAAGGCAAAGGCAAAGGATTAAGGAAGGCAAAGATGTCTCTGCGAGCATCCTGTTGAAGGCTTAAGACGTAGAGGCCCTGGTCGATTCAGGATTACTGTGTTTGGTTTGACGGGTAGACCGATGAAACAGTTTACCGCTGTTTTCGACCCGTTTGAAAAAGCCGACGGTCTTCTCTCAGAGGCGCCATTCAAATTCGGTACTAAAAGGCTCCGACGGGATCGAGTGGCGCGAAGTAATAGCATGACAGGTGAAGCCCATCTTATGAATGACACATGAGTCCTTGTGGACGGACATGAGGGCGTTGGTTTTCGAATGCAGAATAAAAAGACTTATCGTGACGATGGAACGCTTGAGAAGGTGAAAGTATGTCTGGTCAAATAATGATTGATCTAGCAAATAAGCGTTCACTTTAAGAAAACGTTCTCACTGTCGCCGAGTACAATTCGCCTCGTGGCATCTCTTCCACTCAGCCAACGGAGGAGGATGCAAATTTGACACCGAGACTGCATATTGAAATGGAATGGATGGACACCCGAAAATCTTCAAAATATCCTGAGGAACACCGAAAGTTCTAACCGTAAGAGCATTAGTGGCTTTGGATTGAAGGCCAGGAGCAGACTTGCGGACCTAGAGAGAGGTCCGCAAGTCCGCTGTATTGTATGCCGCTTGAGGAAATCATGTTTTACGACAGCTGGAAGAAACTGGATTGGATAACAGGAGTTGTCACATCAAAATTCTACCCCTGATTGTTCTTAATTGGTTCTGGACAAGATGCCATCGCGACGTACGTTGATGTATTAGTATCTTCTTGGCGAGAAGAGAGGATACATTCGGGAGTTGTTATTGCATTTTTGCATTCAGATTGCAATACAGTTATCATTCCTGTGGACCTAGGCATCAACTTAAAAAAAACAAAATGACACATGCAGTCCTCTGGCTGTATTGGAAGTTTCTCTAATGGGAGCAAATCAGTGCCCTCAAACGGCCTCCGCCATTTGTCTCAACAATGAATTTGCTGCAAGCTTTTGGGAACAGTTCGATAATTGTTTTGGTGCCAACAACTGGAAGGCTGTCGAAAATGTCATGCATTACCTCATGGGCTCAGTCAACATAGGATTGAATTTAAAAGTTGCTGCATTGGATCCTAAATTTCGGTAAGCTGATGCTGACTGGGAAACCTGTGCTGAAGACATCTTTCTATTTGTTCCTGTTGAATGTGGGGTCCACCTCCTAGGGCACTGACAACCAAAACTGTTGCTTTCTCTAGCTGGAGTCAAGAGTAAATGGTTCTTTTGGAGTGTCAGGAAGCCTACGTTCCTCAGGCAGTTCCATGAAGAGTTTAATTTCAGTGACTTGACCCTGTTAACAATTCCATGTGACAGCCTTGGGTCTCTAACATTGGCTGAGAAATCTGAGCTATCTTTCATGGAAGCTAGCACATTGATATTTGCCACCACTATGTGCAAAATGTACAGAAGGTATTTTGTTTTCAGATGTCAATGGAGGATTTGGCTGCTAATTTCCTGTACAAGAGTGTTTGTATTCAGTCATTTGATTGCTAGAGAGGCTGTACTTGTGCAGTGAGCATGTGGATTAACTATGCGTTTAAGACAACCAATTTTTACATCTAATTTCTTATTTCTCCCCTTAATCATACCCATTTGTGCAAAGATAACATTCATGGATTGCTAGAAAACTGTAAAATATTCAGAAATATTGATGATTAGAAGAAATAAAAGAAATATTGTTATAATTAATTAGCAATCCAAAAGTGAAATTCATCTATTTATCTACCTCCATTCTCTTTGACACATTTGTTATGAACACTGTTCACAGATTCCTCAACAAACTCTTATTTGCATCAAGCATTGATTAGTAAGTCCTTCTATGATATAAAATAAAGTACTACTTGCATTGCAAACTTCTATTTTATAAAACTTCAGTGAAATATCATTGAGAGAAATTACATTATCTCACATTTCTAGAACACATTAGTACAATATTTTTCTTGAACTAGTTACCTTGTAGTGAGGAATGATTATTACATTTTCTTCTGTATTATTTTCAAACTGAATATCCAAAACTCATTTAATACCTTAAATGTGTTTTGAATTTGATTTCTTTTCTACAACTTTTTTATTGCTTCATATTCTGCTGAAAACTAACACGATGAAAGATTAAAGACTAAAGAATAAAAACTGATAACTAAACTAGATGAAAGTAATGGATGAGGAAGGTTTGCCGCATTTTTAATTAAAAGTTTTCATAATATCTATAGTACATTTATATTTCTATCACACAAAGTAGCCAGATGTAGACCACTTACATACATACAAAATTGCTCAATGAACTGTACATTCACTCGCAAATGTAAAGAAACACAGCAACAAACATAAAAAAGGTCCTTAGTATTGTATCTAAACAAAGTATGGTGGTGTGAAAATGCAGCAATCTACATCAAGGAATGCTAAATTATTAAAAAACAATGTTATTATTAAATTTTTAAAAAATTTTAACTTTCAACCACTTGATATCTAATTGACATTAGAACTTTGTGTGTTGAAAATATCTTTCAAGTAAAGGATATGTTTCATTGAACATCCATACATTTACACATTAGCACCAATGACATTCCAAAATGGGTCTCTGTTGTAATGTGATTCATCTTCATAATTAAAGAAAAGATAACAATCTGTTCCTCTATGGTCTGGTAGAAATAATGAGCTGAAATTATAAATAATTTTAATTAAAATATAATGTACAATCATAATACATTCACACATTACATTGATATTTTGTTTGGAATCTCTCCTAGAAAACTGACACATATGTACACATTTAATACACCTGTATGTTTGTGCTTATCCATGGATATGCAGCATTCACTGCTCACCATTTTCATACTTCTTATCACACTATTTAGGCATTATGTGACCAGATGTTTTAAATAGCTTATAAAAATAATCTAATTATAGGTGTTAATGGTTATGATATGTAGATAAAAATATGTAACAAAATTGAACACACTGAATGAGTAAGAATTATTGTTATAAATATTTTAGATAGTTATCATTAAATTGATCAATAAACATTACTCACAAATTCATGATAATAATTTGTAGTCAGAAACTAGAATTGTTTTAAACCAAACAATAAGAACATTTTTATTAAAAGGTATATTTTTTTCTAGAAGATTCTGATCATCAACTCAAATGAGCCCAATAAGTAATTATCAACATAACATAAATAATTTATTTCCCATTGTCTTTTTAGAGAAAAATTTTAAACTTAATTTACAATTTCAAAATGAATTCATAGTCAATAATGGCTATTTAAATAAAATCACATATTTTTGTCTACAATCATACTGGTTTACATATTCTATAGCACTTTCTAAAGCATTTTGTAAACAAGCTAAAACTATAAAGGGAAAGTATATAGGCATGGAGCAGAAGACATTTAAATAACACTTTTTACAATGCAATTTACGATGAAGGCTCTCAAACATTATGGCTAAGTAGACATTTTTATTTATTGCAACAAACTAGAATATAGAATTTTTTATACACTTGGTGGACTATAAACAGCTATACTCCAGGACTTATCAACATGGAACTCTTCTCCTGGAGAAAATACTTTGGTTTACACAAAAGGCAGGATGCCAACCACGATTCTTGCAAATGGACTTTTGGATATGAAATGTTCACTGTTGGTGAGAAGTATTCTAATAAGTAGCAGTGGGAAAAAACTTTTGACTGATAAATTTTGGTGATAAAAGTCACAATGATGTGTTGAATGAAGGCACCATCTAATAGACTGGAAATGCTCCATTTGAAGCAAAACAGCTGTGACACAAATACATCAACAGATGCAGGAGACTGCAGTGACAAGGAAAGAGTTTTAAACCTGTTTTTCTTGTAAACAATCAATATTTATCTAATACTAATTTTTCTCTTTCACACTTTATTTTTTCTCTTTCTCTTGAAGATTGTGTCCATTTAATAAAATAATAGAATTCTGAAATATGTTTTTTTCAAGGAAAGCATAGACATTCATAATAAACAGTAAGATACATGAAATCTGCAACACTTCACTGGATTGATTGAGTTTATGGCATGTGGAAGTATTTAATACATCCTTCATTATCAATTCATCTCCTGTAACAGCTGCCGTGAGTAACCAGCATAAGGGCCTTCAATTTTTTTCTCTCCTTCAGCTAACTCTAGGAGGAAGCTGATACACATTTGTAATCTGAAACATATCAAGTCATGGATTTATTTTAATATTATATAATTATTACATTAAAATTTTTAAATTAGCAGTGCTTACAAAAATCGCATGTTCACTCAGCATTTAAATAACAATGATCTCTAATTATTTTAAATAATAAAATTCAGACAAGTTATTAAAATGAATTAGAGTGATGAAGATTCTTTAAGAGTTTCATAACACCATCACCATGCAATAAATTTTATCATAAAAATTACAAATACAAGGATACCATAATAAACCTTTTACACATTTAGTAAAAAAGATAAAAAGAGATTCAAAGTTATTCTGATCTACATACCTTTAATTAAACTACAAATGGATAAATAATGTTCTAAAAACAGATATCGCCAAGAATGCTGAAGTCAATGATGATAGAGTGCAGATTGTGGAAGCACTGTCATCTGGTCCTGTAGGCAAAAATTATTTTAAATAAGATCCTCCGAAAAGTCCAACTTTACTATAATTCACTTTGGGTAAAAACTCATCATTGATAGATTGGTAATCTGGAAGATGCAGCATCTCACATATTAATTAACAATTAATTTATTCAAAGTTAATACAGATACCTATTTAATGTTCTGAGCAATTACATATTGTTAACAATAAATTTTTGGCTTATCTTAGAGGTCTTCAGTGTTTCTCAGCAAATTCATTAGAAGGAAATCGATATTTCTAACTTTCGATTGTTAATACTTTTCCCTTCACTTTACAACAATTCATATTAATGAATTTTGCACACACTATTGTTTTCTGCATATTGTATGACATAATTTACTTAACATAAATGACAGCTACAATATTATAGCACATAATATCAAAACAGTTTGAAATTTTCATCCTTGAAACCACAATTTTAGGATTTCAAAAATGTTTTCATAAGCAAATGTATGTACAAAAAAGGTAAGAAAACACTTGCCACAATAACAAATCAATTTTTTAAAAATCACGCATCATCATGCTTCATGCAACAACTGCACAATTTGTAAAATTTGCTTCTTGGAGAAAGATGATTAATAGAGTGGCCACCTCTTCAAATTTGACCCAAAGACTTCAGGCTCTTTACATTCCTTCCAGAAACTTGGAGTTTTAAGATCAATCTTTCAGGTGGATTTTTCCAATTTACCAATCGTGGGACAGTTTTTTACATAGCATGAGGCCAACAACTCAACCCAAGGGCAGCAACAATGTATGAATTGTTGAAATGGCAACAACTGCTCAGTTCAATCATTTTGAATTTGTTTTGCATGAAAGGAGCCTGCTATCATGTAGAAAAGCAATAATCATAATCAATAATAACTGAATACCAAATGAAATATGAAATCATTATTTCATTTCACATTCATTGGATTCAATAAATTTTAGAAAAACGAGTGTGATTTTGAGCTTAAAAAAAACAGAACATGTCATGATATTGCCACTCTCCTTGACCCTGTCACTTCAGACAGATGTGAACAAAGAACAAATCTAGCAAAGATCACTCAAAAATGCCATGCTTCATCATTGCTGTAGGTAATTATATGACAATTTCAGACACAAAATCATCAAATCTCCTTCTGCTTCTCTCTGCTTTCATTATTTCTTCATAGGGGAATTCAATTATTAAGACAATAAAAGATTAATGATTTGGTAGGGGTTGGTTACGAAAGTGATAAACTCAATATTATTCTCGCAGTACAAGCAAGTTTAATATTGCAGAAAGCATGCTATTAAAAATCATATCAAACATACCTCTTTTGCTTGTCTCAGCAGCAGGTTTCTCTTCTAAATAAATAGATGAACAAAATATAGTAAATTAAAAAGGTTTCAAGCAAAAATTGGTACATAAGTAAGCATGCTATGTAAACATAGAGTAAATATATGGAAATAAGAAAACAAAAATTAAAATCGTACCTATGCTTGGTGCCTCTTCCTCATGATTATTAAGTTTTTCACCTGTAGAAAACAAAAGAAAATGAGGACAAAATGGGGGTGGGAATAAAAAAATTGCAAATAGTGACAAATTAGCATTGTAACATTTTAAAGTATCAGGAATCTTGAATATCATATCTTTCTGAATTATAATAATAATAATAATAATAAAGAAAAGAAAAAAAAGAAAGAAAGAAAGATTTTGAATTCTTAGCATATCTCCAAACGAAATATATAGAAAGTGATATAAGTAATGAGAGGAATTTTTGAAAAAAGTCAATAGTTAGGTAGATGACTGGTATATTTTAACAGAAACAATTTATAACTCACTTCCAATTAAAGTTGTAATACCTGAACATTTACTAGTCATTTACCTATAGCTATCTGTTGGTATGAAGTAGCCTAGATAGGTACATATGCAGGTAAAGCATTGCATAAAGCATAAATACATTACTTGCAGCACATACATTTCAAAATGTTCAGATTACATGCTTACAAAAGGCACATTCCAATTTTTAAGAGTCATTGTTTGGATACAAGATGTGCCTTTTATTCAGAAATGTATGGAAAATATCATTTTATTAATTCATGCTGGAATCTTCTACATTATTTAACACTTACTTTGGGGAATGTACGTATCATCAGAAGCAAATTAACTCAGTATTTACAAACTTATAAGAATAAAAGTGAAAATCAGTAACATTTGTTCATCAATTATGCACTGAAGGGACCGTAATGTATAAAAGAAGGAATCAATTATCACATTTTTTTCTCAAGAATTTTTTAAGAAAAGTTGTATATGCACCAAGGACATTATGAAGGTTCTAATTATCGAGCGGCAACAAAAAGCCCGATGGCCTTTGGACCAAACCTGTTAACACCGGTGGTACATATATAATTTAATTTTTATACATAATATTGATTCAGATTTATTTATTAACTAATTAACTAGACATTAATTTGACTCGGTTCATCTTTTCATATTTCCCTCTCATAATTCCCTTCACAAGAGAACATGTAACATCATTTAACTGTTTTCACATTTCTCTTGTAACTATGATCCTCTTGAGTTATGCAATATATATTGAGCTCTGAATCAAAAGCAATAGCAAGCAATAATGTATCAGTGAAAAATAAAATAATTTTTTATTTTTACCTATCTTGAAAGATACAAACTTTGTTCACTTTGCAAAATACTTGCTAAAACTATAATGCTCTATTTCAGTATAGTCCAACTCAATCCAAAATGTACAATTATACAGAAATGAAAAATATTCATAATTTACATTCTTTTTCCACTTATAATTACACAGAATATACATTTAAACAGGAAAAAAAATTTATTACTCCCCGAATGCTTACTTTGTTTAAAATGCTCCAGCTTAGACTGCTCTCCCCATCCATATTCATTCTTTGAACGGAAAACTACTTCGTAATTTCCAGCAGAAAGATTTTCAAGAGCATATTCTACACTGTAAATGTTTCCTTGAGGATCTTTCACCATAGGATTGGCAACCTCCCAATCCTCAACCTGAAGACAAATTACAAGCATTTGAAAACAACTGAATATCACTGTAAGACTTGGACAAGAAATGTTTTCAGTCTCAAATAAAAAATGTTGGAATACACTTTCTAATAATGAGAAGAAATATTTAACAATTTACTAACTAATAAAAAGTACAGTATCTTAGGATTCCAATGTTTTCTTGCACATATTATTTGAATATGTAGAGGCAGCAGTAATGTTTATGTCCAAATTGGTGTTAATCATATGAGGAATATATAATAAAAAGAAAAACTACTTAGAAACTTCTCACAATGTGAAGAAAATATTAGTAAGGCAAAATTAAAAATATGACAATTGGAATTATACATTTTCATTGATTGATTAATTAATTAATTTGTGTTTAGGCCGGAGGCATATCTAGTTATTCAGGCACCCATAGAAATTGCAGAATTTGCTGGATAAGAATATTTCAGGATTATCACGATATTCACAATTATCAGAATACTTCAAATTAGGGTTGTTATTTTTTTTAGCGGGTGTACTCTAAATAGTGCCCCTTTTGAGTGGCACTCATGGCATGTGCCATACTGTAGATACACCTGTGGTTTTGGGGCATGCTAACTGATGTGGCTCTTTAAGTGTAGTGCATTCCAGGAGGTGCAGGTTCCTCTTCTGCTGGAACATGAGATCTGGCTCCAACCTACACACCGGCTTATGTGGTTTTCCCCTCCAGGGGACACCACCTACCATTTCTTTCTCCAGATGGGAGTGAGGTACTGCCCATCAGGACAAGCTCCCGATTGGTCTCCCAACATGTGTGTTAAGTGTCGAGCATGCATGTGTAAATGTAAGTGTGTGTGTGTGTGTGCAAAGATGAAAGAGAGATTGCACGTCTCTGTGGCATAATTGTGAGGATATTGCTTTGGCAATTGCCGGTGCTGGGAGAAAGTACAGAAAACTACTGATCAGAGAAAGCCAGCCACCACAATTCTTCTCCAGACACTGGCTGAATTTGACCTAACTATCTAGCTTTTTGCCACCATTGACACTGGTGCCCTAGAACCTCCAGGTCAGAGACACTACAGTGACAAAAAATTAAATTTTGATAAAGATATCATTCATCAAGTTACATTCACTGAAATAATTATATTTTCTACACATAGGCATTTTCAATGTACAAAAAATCTGATTATTAATCTTCAGCATCAAAATTTGGATAATAAAAGATGAAATTTACCCCTTGCTTCCTGTAGCGCATTTCATGTTTTTCGATGGGAACAGAACTTTCAACATCCCATTTCAGAATGACTTTGTCATCTTCAACTTCAGATCCACGGTATTTGGGAATATCTGGAAAACCTGGAAAATAGGAAACACAGAAGATCAGCATTTTTTGTTAATCAATATTGAAGGATACATTACTAATAAGTAATTCTACAAAAAAATGTTGGATTTAAAATGAGAGAGAAATGTAAATGAAATTTCTTTCAATTTATACGAAAACTGAAAAGAAAGAAAAAGTAATAATTTTAAGGAAAAATTCAATGCATTTATTCCTAAAGGGAAAAAATAAAACAAATTTAATAAAATTATTATTATTAAGTTTACTAGTATCATTTTTGAACAAAAAAGTAAAGATAAATTTTGTTTCTTAATTCCTTATTCAATTCTACACCACTCAAAGTTAAAACTAGTGCAGCCAAATGACAACCAATTTTAATATAGTTCTTTTGTGAAAAATATTATTTACTGGTCAGATCTAGATCTTATATTGGTGTATGGAGAAAAGAATTTGACATTGTATGTTAACAATTGGTCTTGACTGAAATGAAGCTGTGGAAGGACTTGAGAAAAACATTGATAAAAGACAAATAAATACACAAGAGCACTCAAGAAAGTTCAATAAGTAAACAATATCTGTTAAAAGTATTTTCAAAACAATTATCATCAGTTCTCCAAAACATACACAAGAAGGAATACTTCTAAAAGATTTCATTCCAATATTACAAAGAAAACAGCAACACAGAATCCAGATGTCTCTGCTGAAGGAGGTGAACAGAAAAAATTATGCTGATTGTACTGGAGATGATAAAAAAGCCATGAAGAAAGTTCATTAAAATTTATTCTAACAAGACAAGAAAATGAAAAGTATCTCCAATAACAGCCAATTTCCAGATGATGTGGGAGACAGTATCATCATGTGAACCCAGATCATGAACAGAGCATGGCAGATTTTCTATTGGAAACCTTAGATATTTATTGGATCGAAGATGGTAAAAACCTATACACCTAGTCTTTTGTATCTGTGCCATTTTAGTTAAATTGAGGTTATAATTTAATTACTTCCAAATTATTTACCAATAACATTTTAATGTTTGTCTAGAAAAGTGCCTTTTGCTTGGAAGATGCCAAATAAGTACTTTGTTATTTTCACTATAAACCCCTGAAGCTTTTCCATAACATATATGTTTTGAAGATCTGATGGTAAGTGGAAAGTTGAAAGACCCACTCCCATTCAATTTGTCTTCTTTTTATGGTATCTTTGCAACATGTTTCTAAGCCCTTCTTGGGCATTGAGAGCCTGGAGTAATCCTCCTTTAAGTTTTTTTTTGTCTCGTTATGTCACAGTCAGTGCCTTTTATCCCTTCAGCCAGGGTTTCAGTGCCGTTAGTAACCAGGATTCTCAGATGGTCACCCACTTAGGAATCCTTGGTGTCTTGAATTGTTTAACTTCTATGACTTAATGGAGTTTAGTTTAAGCAATTCAGTAAATGATGTAGGGAGATTTTTGTAGGGAGACTGTTTTAATTCCTGTGAAAACATCTCGCACAGATTCACTTCAGTCAAAACGGGTTTTGAATATTTGTCAACAAAAACTAACATTAGTTCAATCTCAGATAATTATAGATTTGTCTAGTAAATATTACTCTTCAGGAAAATATTTTGTTAAAACTAGCTTCCACTAGGTAATACCACTTTTAACTGATTGTGGGTTTGCCTGATAATCTAAAAGATGATGATTTCTCAACTGTACCACCTCATGTAAATATTTTCTACTTATTTGGATTTCTCTAAAATGCTTAGGGAATAACAACTAGCTGCTATGTATATTATATTAGGAACTAGTAAAAGTGAATTACTGTAAAAGAAAATGCAACAAGCAAGTCTTCCTTCATGTTGTTTGTGATTTCAAATCAATGTAAAATTTGATAAGTATGCATTCACCCAACAAAATAATGGGATTTCATTTCTGTTAACAGATAATGTGAAACCTGATTCAATGGGCACCTTGATTAAGCAGCACATCCATCAATGGTCATTTCATTGTGGAAGTGATTAATTATCCTGTCAGAAACTTGTAAAAATTCCCACATTTAAGCAGCCCCTGAACAGATTTGTCTGGATTTTATAGTTCATGAATAGGTGTTGTAATTTCATAGTTTAGGTACATGAAAAAATTTTACAGAAACATTTTATTTCATAGCCAATAACACAATTACACCTTGTCACTATTTCTTTTTTTTTATTACTTAAAAATAATTTTTCTTTTCTAGTTACGATTATTTCTTATTTCAATTATCTCAAAATACATTTTTTGGGAGAAATTAAAAAAAAATAATGAAAAGAACTTTGATATTTCCAGAGAATAACAAATTCCAAGATAATCCCCAGTTTTCCATCTCTCTGTCACCTACATGTAAACTTCACTCTAAGATATCCAATAAAAAGCACACCATTATTTGAGTACAAAATTCAGTGTCCAGCACTGGGTGAAATTGATCTTATAAAGAAAAATGGCTACTTTATATGCCAAAGTAATAAATAATTTTTCAGCAAATAATTAAATATTGAAAACAATTAATGCTACAGTACCTTTCAGAAAAGTTAAGGTACAATCCAATTGATTATTTTACTTGCCAAGAAAATACACTGCCAGTACAATTAACTACTTCAAAACAAATCCACTGTCATAAGAGAATGTGTACATGAAAAATACATTTGTTCATGAAGTGCATGTAAGTAGGTATACCCTGCAAAATACTAATATTATTTGAAATACATTTTATTTGCAAAGAATTAGTAAATTAGAAATTTAACTTAAAAATATTTATTTTCAATTGTTTTTCACCAACCTTCCAGAAAAATATTAATAATTCAAGGATATAAATAAAAGGTTACTATTAAATTATAATGAATGTTTACAGAAAGAAAGAAAATATATCAAGAAAATGCTCAAAACATAAATAACTGCAATTTGCAATGAATAAATACTTTTAATCATGCACAAGGAGTGAAATTCTATGTAGGTATAAAAGTTGATTAATTGCAGAAAATTATTGCAGTGTCATTTAAGGTCTTTCATTGTGAACAGAGCTAACAACAAGCATTACATGTGCACCAACATAAAATCTGTACTATTACCATGAAACATTATTAAATATGATTTAGATATAATATCATCTACATGCGCACTAAGTATGTTATGTTATGGCTCTGAATGTTCATTCTACAGTTGGCATAGAAAATAGTATCTGTAGTTCTCTGTATATTAATATTTGCCATTCACAGTTTGATATGCTTCTGCAATATGACAATGAGTTAGAGACTTGTTAGAGAACAACAATGAATGAATCACACAAACCTGCATTGTACATTGGAATAATTACACTAATTTTTGCACATCTGATTCAAGTGAAGCTTGAGTACTATGTACACATAATCTAAAATAGGTCTGCTCAAGTGGGAGGTCACTTAACATGTCTTGACCCATGACCCAGCCATTATCTGTTGGCCCATAGCTTGTAAGTTACCCCAAAAGGAAGGGAGAGGAGGGGACACCCTATGTTCATTTGGCTCTAGTCTAGTGAAAATGGGATGTGAGCCATTGCAGCAAGTCACTGTGGACAGTGTGAACCCAATTCTTAAATTTGAGTAGCCCTGATCTAAAGCACTGACCATTTGAGGACTGTAATATTCTTATTATTAAAAGAACAAATCTTTCCAATTATATATTTATCTTTTAGCATCCATACCTGAAATGAAGATTATTTAATGAACAACATGCATTACATTTAAAGAACACAATTAAAAAATAGGGAGAAATTAAAAATGCTGAATGGAAAGAATTAAATGGACAAAAATTGCAAAGAAATTAATGTTACTGTATATTTCTAAGTACAAGGCACACCTTTCATCCAATTATTGGCTTCTAAATAATCAGTTGCATCTCAAATCTACACACATAGTGACCATTCTCAATCACATACCATTTTCAAACACATACCACAGCAATAATTGATACTATTGATTTCTTATATTTATTAAATTTGCAACAACTGAACACGTACATTCTCAAGCTGTAATGAACATTCTCAAGAATCATTCTTGTTGATAATGAACAAGAATATTAATATTTCCCTCTCTAGAAACTAAAATGCAGACAACATTAAAATTATATGCCAACTTGATTGATTGAAGCTTGATTGAAACTTTTCATCTGAAGCTAATATCATTAAGGGCATTGTTAATGGACCAAGTCTTGAATGCTCGAGTCTTAGGAGACCCACCAGAATCTCCTTCCTGTTACTCACTTAGCGAGAACCTCATAACAAACTTGATCCATCATTTCAGATCTTTTAAAATGTATCTGAAGTCAGCTTGTTGCCATTCTATACATATGCCCTCCTTATCTGGACTCCAAATTTCTTCCTCATGCCAATCCATATGGAATGACAAGTTTACTTTTCTCCCTTCTTACCAAATCCAAGTCTATCAAGGATGGCAATTTGAGCAATGCATCAGCCTGTCAGATTGATGATAATTATCTTTCAGCCTCTTTTCTACATTTTATGATAACATCTATCACAATATCTTTCTCTATTTCACAGTGATAAATGCACAGAGAAATTATTCTTTCTTGCTCTGTGATATAAGAGACCAACTTCTTACCATCTGCAGTAGCCTTAAACCAACAATAACTTAGTAATTTTCCCCATCAGTATTTCAGATGGGCACCTGCTTTGCACTTACTTCAATTACAGAGTTCTGGGGCCAATCAGCATTGTAATATCTTAATCGGGAAAGTTACTTTGTTTGCAAATGTATTAATTTAGTGCTAAAACACAGTTTTTTACCAAGCAATATAATTTTAATCCATAAAATTTGCCGTAATTTTTTATCGATAAAAGTGCGCCGTAAAAGAAATCTTGGTAGGTTCTTCAAATTTCTTGCATATATATGTTACATTGCATTGCATCATGGCATTTTAAGTGGTCCAGATTTAAATAAAATGTTTGTTTGACCATCTGAGAAAATATTCATAGTTTGTATATAAATTCCCTTATGTTGTAGTTGCTCAAAACCATTTTAAAAATTACTGTAGATGGTTCACAAATGATGGCCATTTTTATTTTAAGCCACATGCCATTTCTCATATTTGTACACATTTACTGTTTTGCAAATTACTCACGAGTATGTTGTAGTAGCCTATTTAACTAAAATGCCTGGGATTTAGAAAATTTTGGCCAGCAAATCCAAGCAAATTTACCTACATAAGGTTTTCATTTGGATAAAATTTGCAACAAAAACTATTGAATGCAAATTAGCAAATTTTTGATTTTTAGAGAGTGGTCTTTCAAAGAAAGAATGTAATACTGTATTTTTAAACTTACATGAATTGAGTACTGGAGTTTGGTATCATAGTAATATTTTATGTGTGCAAATTTCAAATTTTGATCTGCTCCCTCAACAGTGATATTATAGTTAAAATTTGGAAAAATTCCAATATTTGGTGTTACAAGGTAACATTTTTCAGTGATACACTCATTTTCATTGATATTGAATTTGCTTTATTATATTCTTATATTATTCTATTCTCTTATTATAGTCCAGCTCTATTTTCTTATTGTATTCTATCTCTATTCTCTTTATTATATTCACCATCATCTTCATCATCGTCACTATCAATATGAAGGGTGTTGTTATCCTGCTCCAAAGAGAGATAACAATCCTCTATAGGTCATTATTTAATTTCATTATGTTTGTTTCACATCACCAGATACTGCGTAATATGGACAAATGAAGCATCTTGTTGAAGTCTCCATTTGATTCTCGTTAGCCCTTTATCACTGGGCCTAAGTTGGTGCAATAGCATTACATAGTGGGTGAAAGGAAAGAGGTTGGGTGTCTCAGCATGGTAGCAAGTAGCCAGCTGAGGACACATCTACAACAACTTCCTAAATCCACATGAGTCCCTTTGAATGGAGGTGAAATGAATATGCCATCTGAAGATGGCATTATATGTTGAAGAGTTTAAGTCTCTAAGTATCTGCTTCACTAAATAGAGGTAAGACTAGCTTGCTGATTAATCAGCATGCTAGTCTTATTCTAAGTTATTACCATATTTTTTGACTTGTAAGAGCACTTTTCTTTTGAAACATAGATTCTTTGACATTTACTTCATGAATACCATTGTTATTTCTCTCCATGATAAGCTACCAAAACCACACTTACTTCTGACTTCTTACAAAAATGGTATTTTCTATTAAGAACTATCACAGTAGTGACATTGTAGTTCCAATTGTTATTTTCAACTACCTACTACTTTCCTAAAAGGAAAAGAACTTGGCAAGATGGTTTAAACACATGAGAGCAAATAAAATGAAAAACTTCAAAACATATTATGGTATGCTAAAATATTTTTGCTATTTATAACTATTTCCACTTTCTATATCTTTTGTTTTTGAAGTGTTTGATTTGTCATTTCTTTTTCACATTTAATATCTATGATTTAGTGTGCATTATACTAGGAAATATACAGTAAATACGACATGCAAAGGAAAAAAACAAAACAAACTATCCCTGCCTAATGTATCATTTAATTAGTACACATACATAACATAATATATTGTTGAAAATATTTTGAAAAAATGTGTTTTTTCTATTAAAAAGACAAACAAAATACTGAAAAAATCACCTGTAAGTGTAATGTTTCTCTGTCTACTGCCGTGTTTATTTTTGGCAACGCAAGAATACGTTCCAAAATCTGATTTCTCCAGGTTTTTAACGCGGAGTATATAGGTGTCGTTAATTGCAGAAACCTCAAAACGCGATGTTCCTATTTCCACTTCTTGCCCATCCTTGAACCATTTCACCATTGGCTTTGGTTGTCCTGACACAGTGCATGCAAGATCAACAGTCTCTCCTTCCCCACTATTTATCTTAGTCTTTTGAGCAGTCACTTGTGGTCTGTCTGGAATAAAGTAATATCAAGTGAATATTATTCATATTGTAAAGAAGATTGGAGGAAAAAGATATGATAAAATGTAAGAATTATCGGAGAAGAATCTTCCACAGGGCTTAGTCGCCCTTTCAGTCTCACAAGGCAAGGGGAGAAAATTAATAGCATTGTTTTATTTATCAGGGTTAGGAAAACAAGAATATGAACAATATTGCTCCAAGTAAAATGCATAATTTAATTGCAGTTTGGAATAATAGTAGCCCAGTTTCCAAGGATTGTAATAGAGTATATGCAGTAGATACTCATTCAAAGTACCTTACTCCTTTTTCATAATATACCAAAGCAACATAAGAAATACTGCTTCATTATGAGAAATTGAATTCAAAGATGTTAGAATGATGCAAATAAATATAATTTTCATATCTCGTAATAATACATTTCAGATCTTGGAATAAAACCCATGATGCCTACTACAGACCGGTGAATCTTTCTTTCTTTAAAATAGAATATGTTTGGTCATTGCAATCTTAATTAAGATGTTCTTTGGTCTTTTTTTTCTGTCCAAATTCTACTAAAGTACATTCCACACTCATGGCAAGGATTCAGGAGCAAAAGCATTTAACAAAATAGTGTCATAGAAACCATCATGCATATGCTGCATAAACATTTAAAAATAAAAACACACACCCTCTTTTTAAGCATCCATCCATTTGTGTTGTTCATTCTAGGTGCAATTACATTATCATACATGCCACAAAGAGTGAAATACAAGAAGAAACAAAATAAAATGACTCTTATTAATATTAATAAATATAAAGCTACCTCAATATATTTACTACATTTCATACACAAGTATACTACCATACAATGCAAAACAAAATTTGATAATTAATAATCAAATTAAAGAGTGAAAATCAAGAAAACAAATCAAATTATATTGACTTAAAAAAATGTCCAATAAACTAGAAGAACTTTAAACATCAAATTAGATATAAATCAATTCACACTGTTCATAAAAACCAACCAAACATTCAGTTAAAAGAGAAAAGAAGTTCAATGATGAGCTTAGTTTAATTTGTCTTGAATACTTACTAGCCACATTTACTATTATAGTAGCATCTGCTGGCCGCCCAACTTGATTGTCAGCAATGCATTTGTAGTGACCTTCATGATGTTTTGTTACACTTTTTACAGTTAAAACACTTCCATCTTCACTGTAGGTTGCATCAGGAACTTCCCTGCCCTGTAAGATTCTTCCATTGCCATTATTGCCAAAACACATTTTGAAAAAATAATAGAAAATTATAATCCACACAAATCCAAAATTTGTTAATGATACTTCATTGTTCTAATATTTTTGAGACTTCTCTCAACCAAAAATAGGGACATGGATACATTTTTCCACCAAGAAAAATCAAATTGCAAAAAAATAAATATTTTTTAGTGTCCTTCTAAAGTATTTTCTTTTTCTTCTTCTTCTTCTTCTTCAATACAAGCAACATCTCCAATCACAATCTACATTATAATACTTGTTTGTTTCCTCTTACAGTAAAATTCTCTTGCCAAAAGAAGTTAAATGTGTATTCTAATGCAATAAAGGTTTCTCGTGTTTTATTGATAATTTATATTTATTATTACTATTAAGATTTTAAATTTATTTTCCTCATTCTTCCAACACAAAATCCATCATGGAGCCTTAAGAAATGTTTTATATCAATCATCATAGTTGGAACATTGAAGTTATCTAGATATTAAATTTGAATCTTTTCATGATTCAGTGTATACCAGGACACCATACCAGGACATTGAGCACTAAAGAACTTTTTCTTGAGATTACAAAATTCTGAGCTTTATAATCAGAAGACACTGAAAACAGGTTTCAGACAACAGTAACATGTCCTTAGAAATTACTCTTCGGGCAATCATCCAATTATAATTTATGTTATTTTACTTCTGCTTTGGAAAAATAATAACTATATTTTTCAACAGGGATTGGGAAGAGTCACAATGCCACTAGTTTATAGCTCAATCTTAAAGAGAGACTTAAAGTAATGAGAAAAATGTATGAAATAAGTAAAAATTAAAAACATTGTTTCAAACCTGGAGGGTCCACTTGACAATGGGCTGAGGATATCCCCATACATTACAGGTCAGCATCAGAGACTGACCAATGGTTGCTGATTGCTTTTGACTGTGACTCAGGATTTTTGCTGGAGCTGCAAAGAAATATTACGAGTATGAAAAAATATCAGAAGAAAAAATTATAGACTGTTTTCACGACTGACAAGTGGTTACTGATTCTTAGACTGAACTTGTAGGCCAATGTCTATTTTTATATTCATAAGACATTTTTTATTTGTAACATGTTCAATGATGATGATTGTTTTGCCAAAAAGTACTTTAGAATTACAGTGCATTTTACTTTTCTAAATTGAAATACCAAAATAAGAGGATGGCAAAATATCTATACGAATACACTTGATGACTGTAATACCACATTTAGAGTGTCTACATAGCATGTCCATTTCACCATTAGAGCCTGAACATGCCATTATTGTCCAACATTTCTGTTTGGCATCATTACAATCATGAGAATGAATTTGACAGTGTTACTGTGAAGAAAATTAGATTCAAACTGAAATCAGTACCTATTAAAAAAAAATCCCAAATTACTCAAACTGATCTCTGCAATGAAAGAGGCAGAGACAATGCATTGTCTTTTATTCCAGCATTAAAATATGCACAAGACGACTAGGATGGAAATAGAAATATTACTTTTTGGGTTTAAAATGATTATCAATGAAAAGAGACAAAGAGCTGTGTTTTAATATTTACATTTCTATATGTGATTCTTTGAATATTTAAATCTTCTGATCTTGATAAAACTGTCCAAAGTTAAATAAAATTTATGTGAATAAGATATTTTCAAGTCAGTGGTGTAGTGTGAGTGTCAACTGCCTGGGGCGGAGGACAATTTCGCCACCCTCTCATTTTGGTATTTCAATTTAAAAAACTATAATGTACAGTAATTCTAAAGAACTTTTTGGCAAAAACAATCATCATCATTGTATAGGTTACAAATAGAAATGTCATGCATATATACAATACAATACAATAATCACATTTATTACAAAAATTCTTTCACATATGCCACTTACATTGATATAACAGGTATAGAACACTTATGATTATACCTTGACAAACAACAAGATTAAGTTATTAGTGAATTGAATATAAAAGAAATAGACTTCCGATTAGAATTACAATGATCCTGATACTATTTATATTTTTATTGAAAAATAATATAATTGTTAGAATTAAAAACAAAACTTCTGCCTTTAACTAAAACTTTATTCGTCAACTTTTAATAATTCTATTAAATAAAATATTTAATACTAGCATAGTTGAATGTATAACGAACACAAACAATACAATTTTTCAACAAAAACCAATAATTTAACACGACAATTACTTATGAGTACTATAATCACAGTTGGAAAGTGCAAACATATATGATTAAGTAAATGTAAATTGGACGTCTGACGATCCATCAATGAAACTTTCTTTGAATATTGTCAAAGCATCACTAATGGACTTTCCTGAAGGGACTTGAACTGTAATCTAACACAGGTGTAATTATATAATGTTTAACACTATTTTTAATATAATAGAAGTCATTTTCACTGAATGTTAGTTATAAACAATCCAAGCAAAATAAAATACAGGGAATGGGCTTTCTGGCGATCTGCTGATTTTGTGGGGAGTGCGGCGTTCACTTGTAATTTTTACTTGAATTACTCCCGCCATCCGTGAAAACATAAGATACCAACCACGCAAATCGTTCGCTGCTTCTCCTTGCTAGTGCGCGCTTGGTGTGTTTGTGCTTCTCGCTGTGTGTAAACCCAAGATGCCGAGGTTTAATTTCACTCAACTCTCGGTAATCATTTCTTTGGAGCTGACTTCTGTGGAGTGGATTCAACAACAAAATATTGTTCCGACAGAAATGCATAGCCGTTACTGCACAATGAGGCTCGCTGCACGAGCTGGCAATGATTCCTTCGGAATGTTTTCATGCCAGAAAACTAACGCCGGTGGCCATGGAGGTAGGCAATTTCGAGCAGCCGCCACGATGAACACAATTTTTTGGAATGCGCGCCTGCAGTGCGGAATGTATTGCCAAGATTGCCAGAGACTGCGCAGAGATATGTTTTGGGCTTTGGTGGAAGATCTAAGACAAATTAATTCGTGAATTTTTTACCATTTCTTCAATAAATTTGTTTTCATCTATCTTGTCTATGTTTATTTCATGCGTGTCCGTTCCTACGATTCCTCTTGCCCTCATGTTTCTGTTAGGTTGGTAGCGCTAAGTGGAGGGGGGTGTATGAAAATAAGTGAATACGGCGCACCGCTCATAACCAGCAGGTCGCTCGTATTCCCCAGGGAATCCCTATAAGTCAGTAGAGATGGTGTTGCAAGTCACTGTACTGCGATTTTTCTAAGAGCGACTCTCAAGGAAACTCAAATCCCATCTTCGCGATGGAATATGTCACGGCATTTCGCGTCTTTTCTCGGTCTTGCCGGTAGAAGTCACATGATCGCAACCACTGCTTCATACGGTCGCGATCGTGCGAAATCTAGCGGAGCGACTGAGAAAGACGCGAAATGCCGTGACATATTCCATCGCGAAGATGAGATTTGAGTTTCCTTGAGAGTCGCTTTTAGAAAAATCGCAGTATACCATGGAGGAGTATTCAATATATTCTCCATGTCACTACAATGAGCAAGATGTCATTATCATACATTAATTTAAAGAAGTCGGCACAGAATAAATAATTTAAGATGCCTTGCTCATTTCAAGCGGTCTGAATCACAGGTGCGTCAAAAATATGAAAAGAAATGGTTATGTTTTAGCACCATTAGTTACTTCCTCGCTACAGAGTAGAGAGCTAAATTAAAAAAAAAATCTTTATTATCTGATGTAGCCAGAATCCATGTTTTCTGGGTCTGTGATACCGAAAAATCAAATGACAACACGTCTGTCTGTCTTACTCTTAAAATTAACTCTTTATTTTTTTTTTACTCTTCTACAATGTTCTCAAAGTCATACTTCCATTCTACTATTAGAGGACCAAAAACTTAGGAAAATGTGAAAAAATATCTTATAAGATCTGATAGGCACTGAGAGGTATAAGCTGGACAATACCGAAAAAGCTAACCAATACTTAAGAGATTAGGAGACAAACCAATACAAAAAAGTCCGTGCCATTCTGTTGCACCACTAGTTTCGTAGTAAAATCTCTTCTTCAAAAATAGATCTTTAAATAAGATCATATAAATTTGTTCAAAAATATTAGTAGTATTGGCGGAATGTAAAATGCAACAAAAGCAATTCTGAAATCAAGATTTTCTCAAAAACAACTCCAAAGTTTTTCTATAATTTTTTTCCTTAAATAGTGCAAGGCTTACAAAAATGGTGCAAGTTCCTGAATTAAAAAAAATATCGAAGTTATAAATAATGTGAGAAAGTATGTGTTGTTGTAGCTCCTCAAGTTTTATTATGCAATCTATTGCTCACTAGAAGATTTTTTAATTATTTAATGTAATCATTTCTAAAAATATTTACCTCACAAGCATTACCAATAAGAATTGAAACAACAATCACATTACGTGTGCAAATTCTGTGAAATAAGTAAAGTCTTTAAGGTAAGTAGGCCTACCTATGCCTATTACAGGAGAAATATGCAAAATGTATTTTCTAAATTAAAATTAATTTTACTGATAAAATTACATGATAGTTGTGATAACAATTAAATTAAAATTCAGTACTCACCTGGTACTTTCAAATAGTGGGTCAAGTTGGCAAGAGGCTGGGAGACAATCTGACATGTATACGAACCAGAGTCCTGTGGCCCGACATTTTTAATCAAAAGAGTCATATTTGGGAATCTACTAACACGTTCTTTGTCACCCAAAATAGAGTCCTTGATAGTAATGGTTTGAGTTCCATTCAGCCACATCTGAACCATTTTACCTGAAGAAATCATAAAATATTATTAAACAATATTATCCAAACCTTATCAACTTTTCAAGAACAAGACCATCCTTCATGAAAATTGTCAGAGGCAATTTTAAAAGAATATTTATTCACTAATTGATTGATTGATATTTATTCACTAATTGATTAATGAGGATGAATTTTAACAATGAGTTTGTGAGGGCAATTAGTTATTACCACAACACTTTTTAAATGCAGTTCTAAAATATTTACACAGCAGTTCTAAAATGTGTCAACCTGATCATTAGGGGTTATCCATAAATTATGTAACGCTAAAGGGGGAGGGAGGGGGTCTGAGGCAGCGTTAGGCTGCGTTACATAGAGACAGGGAAGTGCGTTACAAGGGGGAGAGCGGGTATTGAAAATACTCGAAATTTGCGTTACGTAATTTATGGACGGCCCTTTATGAAATTAAAGTGAGATTCTACAAAAAAAAAAAAAAACAATTTTCAGGAAGCTATTAAACATTTCTGGAATTCATATTTTCCAGTTTTCTTAATATATTCTAACTTTAATAGAAGAAATTTAATGATTTCATGTGAATCTTCGACTAACACAAAGAACTGGATATTCGTGGCTCGTGTTCCTGCCATTACGGTGAGCAACGTTTCACGTCTTTCTCCCTTCTCCCCAATTTCTCCCTCTCCCCCTTCTTTCTCTTTCCCTGTCTCTCACTCTTTCACATTCACACGCACAGGCATATACTCTTTGCACACGCACAAGGATACATTACATGCATGCATTTACACTCTTTAACATAAATAACGAGTCTGACAATTAAACACAAATCATCTTATGAAGCCTGATAGCATACCGAACAGTACCATTCCACTGTTCCTTTTCAATAAATTTTTTCTGTGACAGTTTCATTGAAGTCATTGATTTCTTGAATATTGCTTGCATGCAATATTTTCAACGCTATTCGTTGTTAGTTGCACAAACGCCCTTGAAAGAAAAACGAAGTCTCGGACTTCGGTTTTTCAAAACACATTGAAACGTAGCCTAATACATATGTTTACAAAATACACTTGGGTTTTGAATACTACTTCGGAATGGTTTTGTAATTGCAACTCACTTTAAAACACAAGAGAATACGCAATCTTTTTCTCCTTCTTGAGAAACACTTCTTCTTTGATACTAACTTATTTCAGTGTTTGAGACGTTTGACGTGTACTTGATAGGGCATTTCCTTTCATTTTTTGGTTGAAAAGGCATTTTTTAGTTTTGAGGTCATTGTTTAGTATTTTGTTTCTAGTTTTTTCAATAGTTTTATTTCATTTTTTACTATTTACGTGCTCTTAGTTGAAAATCGTTAGTCACGTGTATTTTAAAATCTAAAAATTATCTTTGTGACACATTGCGACTCAAAATTCAAGGGTTTTTAATATGAATGTAAATTAAAAGTAAACAACAATAATAATAAATTGTAATCAATATTAATAAAATATTTATTCACTATAATAAATAATATATTAACTTTGATTCTTAACTGAGTTTTACCGAATTCAATTAATTTCAAATATATTATCATAGCAAATTATTGGCTTAACTGTAGAAAGAAATATTTTGCAGCGTAAAATTCACGAAGTGGTTATGTTTTAGGACATTTTAAAGTAACTTTTAGGGCATTTTTGAAGGACTTTTGGGGAATAAATGCACTCTTTTTAGGGCATTTTTATGTAGTTTTTATGTTATCAAAATCCTAGCCCTACATTTAACTATCTTTCAAAATTAAATTCAAACTTCCCAATTCACTTAGAACCCAGCTAACATCTTATAGGTGACCTTTTAACATTTTTTTGTTTTTGTTTCCAAGTCCATCAATCGAAAATAAAATCTTCACTACGTCACAATAGCATTCACATCTTGTAATAATAAATTTCACATCTTGGAATAAAATCCATGATGCCTACTACAGACAGGAAAATGTTTCTTTCTTGAAAACAACATATGTTTAGCCATTACAATCTTAATTAAGCTGTTCTTTTTTAATTTTTTTTATTACAGGTCTTCTAAGTAACCAATATAGAAGGAAGAACTGGATCCAAAAATTCTGTGGAAATTCTACTGAAGTACAAACCGCGCGCACGGCAAAGATTCAGGAGCAAATGCATTTAAGAAAACAGTGTCACAGAAACATCAGACTCAAATGCTGCGTCAACATTGAGATGGCGCGTGCTCACCGACGCTGTCCACCTGGCACGGGAACATGACGTCGTCCCCGGGCCGCATGGTGTAGTTGACGGGGGAGGAGTAGAAGGTGGGCGGCGGCGCCGGGGAGGACTCCTCCTCCTCCTCGCCCGTGCCCTCGTCCTCGTAGTTGTCCGGCTCGTCGTTGTTGTAGTCGGAGCCGTCCTCCTCGTCGGCAGCAGTGCTGCGCCTCGCGCGCCCGTCCGTCACTCCTGCAACACACGCAACGAGCACGCGTCACTAGGAACCTTGGTGGAAAGCTACGGATGTTTTTGTACGAACGTCGATGTACTTAAAATTGTTTTCACTTGGTCGATATTTTATTTTTGAATGAAATAATAATAATAATAATAATAATAATAATAATAATAAAATATAATTATTTTCAGATATCAATAATTTGAACATTATTCAGACTTAAGTCAGCAAGAGTGGAAAATACGTTAGTCGAAGCATTTTGATAATTATTCTGAGATTTTTGGACTTTGTTTTTCAGCTAAATCTCAAGTATGAATTAATAAACATGACCGCAATGACATGAAAACGCCCCCCTCCTTGTGAACACTGATGTAAGAGGGTTTTAAAATAGTTTTGTAAACATCGATGGTTTGGGGTCGATGTATTTTGAACATAGATTTTTAAAATTTGAAAGAAATCGATATTTCAAAACATTGATATTTTAAACGTTATGCAGGGCCGTGATGTCAGGATTGTCAGCAGTAATGTCAGGGTTGTAGGCATCAGTGAGACTTGATGGTACAGATGGTATTCGTTCGTTCGCTATAAGCAGTTGACCACACAAGAGAGCAGTCGTAAAAGCGGCTCGGAAACTAATACGCGAGACGGGATTAAATAAATAAACTATGTTTGTAGACATTATTTTTATACACCTTTTTACTTTCATTTGTTACTCTGCTTCCCGCCAACCTGCAACACGGCACAGCAGCAAAGTTGCATCGTGGCACAGTAAGCATAACAGAAGGTATTCAGACAAGGGAAATCAACTTCTTCCACTCCTAAAAATTGGAATTATGACTATGGATCTCGAGTCATCCATGATCATCAGATCTCAAAACCATTATTAATCATTATCATTATTAATATTTTTAGAAGATATCCATTATCAGGGGCCAATGATGGTACACATTCGCTAGGGATTTATCATATAATCATATTATATATTTACATATTTATCATATTATTCATCTTTCTGTACACTTTCACTGATCACCTGAGCAGCCATATTCTCTCAGGAGGGAGGTGCACCTTCTCCAACTAACCACTTCCAATATAACACATGCATTTGAAGTTCGCATGAATTCGGAAGATTGGCTGCAGAATGAGAAACATTGCCGACTTCTGGATTCAAGAGCCCCTATTAGGGATGTGACATCGATAACGATGTTTTCAAAACATCAATGCTTTTATAAAATCATCTATGTATTTAACATCGATATTTTGAAACCGATGCTTTTTTAACATCCATATTGCGTGTTCGGCGTTTTTACGTGCCTGATATTTTTAAATAAAAAAGTACCATCATAACAAAATTCTATAACAATTTTCAGATATCCATAAATTAAATATTGTTCAGACCAAAGTGACCAAAGGTGAAAAATAAATATAATTACGTTTTCGTCAATAAAGAAACCTACATCATTTTTGAATTATCGAATAAGATCATTTAAGATTTGTTAATTATCCTGATTATTTTTAACTTCGTTGTGTCGGATATATCTCATTAAAGAGTTAATAAACGAGACCATTTTAAATTAAATACCCCCATATGAACTTCAATTATTACTAATCGTGTTTTAAAAACATCGATGTGTAATAACATCGATGGTTTTGGATTGAGGTTTTATTAACACAGATGTTTTAATTTTGACCATCAGTAGTTAGAAACTCGATGTTTTGTTGCCGATGTCGCATCCCTAGTCCGTAGCCAAGCCCTTCAATCGTGGCTGTCCCGAAGTTCTTTCCGCGTCTCACCCGTTTCCCCTCGGCACGTGGTCGCGTGCGTTGAGAGCCACGCCCAAAGCCGCCCTTCTCTCTCGCCGCATCTTCTTCCCTCTTTCTCTCTTTTATCAATCTTGCCATTCGCAAACACCTTCTTTTACAGTAGGAAGGAGCATTTGAAGCCTTATCCTGTCAATAGAGGCACTACTCGCTGTTCTCCGATTGCGCTTTAGTAATAATTGAAGTTGACATTGTCTTTACCGACAAATTTATTTGAATGATGGCTGTTTCGAATGTCTTTGGACTCTTAGTCATTGTCTTTAGATCTGCTGTTCAGGGAACAGTCTTCTACCAGTGCTGCTGATTAGGTGTTCAATCCTGACTCACAGAGGTTGGCTAAGATATCAAAAGAAGCTTACCATTGAAAATAAATTTGTTGATAAGTTGATTTACGAGTATCAACGCTATTAGTACCTCTCCAGTAGGTTAAAACGTTTCATGGACATAGTGACGTTCGTTGTGCACGGTATTCTATTTCTGACGGTGGTTTTCAGAATACTTCAATAGTGACAAATATGTTAACATACAAAAATGTACGTACGTTTGTTCCACAACAACAAGTATTGGACGACTGGAGCTATTGCTCTCAAATTTTGCAGGATTATACTTCTGAGAAGCTGAGAAGATGTTTGCGACTGGAAAATGTTATTAACCCACTTAAATGTATATTCCTCTACAGCATAAAATACAAATTAACTCTTGTATCAACACAAAAGTTTAGTGTTATTATTGTTCTGTCGAGTATAAGAAATAGACTTCTATTGAGTGCACGACGGAACTTCAAGGAAAAATTATAGTAATTGTCATTGCAGCATGTGAACATATCACATTATTTGAAGTAATTCACTTCTCATCACCTCATCTTCTAAATATGGCATACACCTACATAAGTGCATTTATTTCCATTAGCGTTGCTGTAAACCGTCAATAATACGAATTTGATAACTATGCCTCTCAAGCCCCTATGGCCACGGCGGAATATCACACTGCATTTCACGTCTTTCTCGGTCTTGCCGCTAGTTGTCACATGATCGTAAGCACTGCTCGATACAGTCACGATCATTCGATACCAAGCGTCACGACTGAGAAAGGCGCGAAAATACCGTGACATATTCCATCGTGAAGGCAGCCCTTGAGAGGCAAAGTTAAAAAAATCGCACTCTAAATGCAATGGTGAAGAAGACACATGCCCTCAGAGAACATAAAAATATTGCACAATGCATCGAAAATCATTAACACTTCTACAATCGAGTGTATTGGGCTCTGAAGCATTAAATCTAAACCATTTTATAAAGTAAGTTAGCATGCATTTTAATTCTGGGAGAAGAACGTTTCCATAACTCGAAAAAATCAGAGATGCGACAAATGAGAGTACAAAATCGTGAAAAATAAGACAGCATGAACTCACGAAAAATCAAAAGAGCGCGAGAAACCGAAATGCGGAAGTGAAGCCCGTCTGAACGGGAAGACACGTGAAGGAAGCGGCGGCGGTTGGGCGCAAAATGGCGCGTCAGCCAAATGTCACCGCCCCACCCCCAGCGGCGACCTTTTCCCTCTTGCTGCTTCCACCCCAATCCACGCTCCCCCTCCCCTTATCCGGTCGGACCACAACAAGCCGCCAGAGTCCCCCGTAAGGACCAGGCGTGACGGAACCATTTTCAGAAAGGGGGCGCAACGTTTTTAAGATCAATAATATCCAAACACGCTGATGTCTTATATGCGAGCGCTTTAGCGTGTGCTGTGACGAGTCCAGACCTGAAGCTTTATCTACAGGAATATCTCGGGTTCGAGTCCGGAGGTCGTTTATTGACATCGGCTATTTAGCTGGGTTCCTACTGCCAGTACAAGAATTCTAGATGACAGCTGTAGCATGCTCAGTCAGTTTTAGCATGTTTCATTCTGGTCATTCTGGTCAGTATTCTTGTTCATTCTTGTGAGTCAGTTGTAGCTTGTGTCATTCTGGTCATTCAGTTGTAGCATGTTTCATTCTGATCAATCAGTTGTAGCATGTTTCATTCTGGTCATTCTGGTCAGTCAGTATTCTTCAGTCATCTCTTTTGCCCCGAGTGCCACCAGCTCCAGCTACGCCACTAACTATAACCAAACATTTCGCTATTTAAATATAGTTATACTTGGGTGTAACATGCATACTTGTTTGATTATAAAGCTCAGGGTAACAACTGTCGTCACTACAATGTCTCTGGCCACGAGGGCCTAGGGTTCGATTGCCGATGTTGGCGTATTTTCGATACTAACTAGACTGGAGAAGAATAGTAGCGACTGGCTACTCTAATTGGTAGTTTTCCGCGTTTCCTACTATCAACACCAGTCGCATGCCAGAACATTCATTAACAAATGGGCCATAGACCACGCGCAATATTCCTTTGCCATCGTCGTCGCTTCCTCTTCCCTTCCATGCACTATCACACATGTCGGGAGACCAGTCGGAAGCTTCTAATTGGGACTGAGTCCCTCTGGCGGAGATGCGTAGAGAAAGAAACACTTGCGAGTCGACGTGCAAGATGGCGGCGCATCTCAAGAGGAAGCGGGGAGGAACACCGCCACCTCTCGGGATTCGTCATGCACTACGTTATACTGCGATTTTTCTATCTGCGACCCTCAAGGCCACTCAAATCCCATCTTCGCGATGGAATATGTCACGGCATTTCGCGTCTTTCTCAGTCGTTCCGCTAGATTTCGCACGATCGCGACCGTATGAAGCAGTGCTTGCGATCATGCGACTTCTACCGGCAAGACCGAGAAAAGACGCGAAATGCCGTGACATATTCCATCGCGAAGATGGGATTTGAGGGGCTTTGAGGGTCGCAGATAGAAAAATCGCAGTATAACTGGATTAATGTCCGTAGCAGTTGGCGCGTCAGGAAAAAAAACACCCCCCCCCAAAAAAAATCAATAGTGATGGTAGAATTTAGCACTTTAAATTGTTTTGAATCGCATTTTGGAAATAATTCTATGGCATTTTATAGCATTTGTTGGGGTAAAAAGTATTATTAAGTGTGTACTTCAGATAAAAAAATATGTTGATGTTCTTCAGATTTCCTCATTAAAATCAGGAAATAAGGTAAACTAATTTAATATTTCGCGATTTGTAAATACGACCACTGTCAAATTGAATCTTTTCAAACATCTATGCGTTGTCGATGTCGCATACCTAGTTAGAAAGCAAACACGAAGGAAACAAAAACAAAACAACAAGCAACTACATTTCAGATTCGCGACCATTTCGCATTTGTACATGATTTCGCATTTTATCGCAGATTGAAAACGTTCAGAATATACTGCAACTACCGTCAAACATAAAATTACTTTTTTTTTCAGAGTTTGGCAACATTTCGCATTTTTAGCAATTACTAAAATCTACCATCGCTATCGATCAATCAATCAATCAATCCTAGCATTGCGATTGCTGTGTCGGGCCAGACTCCATCGATTAGCACCCCCTCGGCCCTGTGACGCTGCTCCGCCCTCGTCCTGCCGCTTCTTGCCACGTCTCCACCGCGCGTGCGCGAGCGCGCGCGCGCGCGTCGCGATTGTTTTGCCGCGCGTCGCAAAACCGCCGCCAGATGTCGCGCATGAGGCGGCAACAGGCGGCGGCGGCTGCAGCGAGCGTCGACCCCACCGCACCCCACCCCGCCCTCCCTTTACCCCCCTCCTTCCTCTTCCGCGTGACGCGTCTGCCGGGCGCGTAGACAAAACACGCCACGGCGGCGCACCTGACTCACCAGGCATCACGGGAGGGGGAGGACTGCCGCATTTATCGGTGTGAAAGATGCGTACATTCTTAAATATACATTTTAATAATTGAATAGTTACCCCGAACACAGATCTAACCCGTAAAAAGGCGAAAGTTGAGATTTCAGTGGAATAGTGATCTACTGGACATAATACACAGCCCTCTCGATTCTGAGGGCGCACCGGCCATTCCAAAGTAAGTTATTCTTTAGGTAAAGTTGGCCTATTGGCGAATACCGTAAGATGCCGTAAGATGGATCGATGCGAGTATGTTATGAGCGATAGCGACGACTAAAATTTGACTTCAGAGTGATTCACAGTTCATAATACATTGATGGTATGTAAGTTTTTTACAGAAATAAATTAATTTACACTGATTACAGGTTTCTTTCTATTTCTTGAAAACTTTTCCTTTTGTGGGTTAGATATATATTCGGGGTAACTTCAATTACAAAAATTATTTGGGTTATTAATTATTTATAAATAAATAATTAAAATAGTTAAATTACTGAAAATTAAAATTTTATCTAATTTACAAAAAAAATTAATATAAAAACAAAAAGCTACTAGTGTGGAAACAGCATGTACTTTCTCGTATTATTTGTAACGGTTCCGTAATTCTTCTTAAATCTCCGAGGGAATTGCAACCTGCAAAAATGTTTGCTCCCACTGGCGTTCAAACATTAGCACTAAGATTTAAGATTTAGCTAGCAATTCACTTCACACTACACAAGAGAGAGGCAGAGGCGGCGTAACTATCCCAACGGTTTTAAAAGAAAGTTGAATATTTGCAATTATCAAAAATTCTCAATTTCAACGAAAATCGGACTTTCACCATTTGTATTAGCGTTATTCACATTACTCAAGAAAATAAAAATAATATAATATTGGAGCTATTTTCGAGAAAAAAAGAAAAATGACGTTGTGTCTTCATGAAAAGTACTCCCAAAAATCAAAACATTCGCTACAAATTCAAGCGGTCTCCAAATCGGCCAAATTTATCGAGTATTATTAATTTTGGTAATAATTCTGTGAATGGTTAGGCGCTAGCGCTTTTCACAGATGGAGGGATCTTAAGCCGTAAACTACATTTTCGGTTCCAAAGGTCTAATAAAATGTGGATTCTAATTTACAACGTGTCGGAGGAAGAAATTTACTATTCATAGAAGCAAGAATTATCTATTTTATATAAGAAAACACTCAGAGTACGTCCAGTCTTTTGAGATAATAAGAGATGGTCCACATGGAAATGAGGTATCAGCCCGATGCTAGTGTCTAAGAGTGGGAGTGGGAAAATGGGAGTTAGAGAAGGAAGACACCTGTTTAAGATATACCTTACCTAGGTATACCTACTCCTCTGGCATCCGCTTGGAATTGATCGGAGAAAAACCACAGAAACAAGCCATCAGATCAGCTGTCTAGATTCTACAGCACCCCATCCCGACATCAGGCCTCGCCCCAGTGACATAGATGGGATCGAAAGTCAGTCACCATCAGGAATAAAATCTAGAATCTCCTGATGTACAAATTATCAATTAAGGATTAATTGTTAGTATTCAACTAATATAAAACAATTAGAGAAATGTTAGATTTATTATTTTTCCCAAAATATTGTAATAATTAATTGACTATGAGCCAAGCTTTATTTAGATCCTTGGTTTCGCATGAAGTCAGCTGTGGCGTAAGCATTGTAGTTGCTAAGATTATCCAATCTCCTTGACTGCGTCAAAACGTGAGCCTCCGAACATATGTGTAAAAGGGGTTGCCTATATACCAGGGGCAAACGCTACATGTAAAAAGGGATTTAACTTTTTTCTAAGTAATTTCCCACTTTATGTTCATTGGCAAGAAATTCTCATGCTCGACCTCTCTTGATACCCTATTCATTCATTATAATTTAAGCGGATCCTTTAAAGACAGCAGCATTACTGATATAAATTGCCTCCAGGATCAGAACTGAGTAATTTGAATTACGATACTAAATAAAGCGACCAATAAAGAACTGAAAGTGAAATCGTCGTTAACATTCGCAGATTTCTCCACCCAGCTCTCGAGCTCGCTGAGCCGACTTTACTGGAATAAAAGAAGACTGAGGAATTAATGTCTATGGCCGAGGACATTTTAATTATTTTTTCACTTAAGGGACGTTTTACAGTGAGGTCTTGGACTTAACGCTCGAAGCTCCATGACATAATTAATATAACATGTAACGAATGAACCGTAATGAAGTATACGATTTTACGTGGTTACTGAAAGCGGAACTCGTAATTTTGGAAGACAAAACGCTTAATCAAAGTTGTATCCTAAAACGCTCATTTGCGGGCAGTAAGAGTTAATTATATTACTTTCAACAGGAAGATCCAAAATTTACACACTTCCTTTTGTCGAACGATTCCAGAGTAATAGCGAACGCGTGCGTCGTCATTACGACTTCCGAAATTCCAGAAACAGCACTGCACATGCGGGTGTTCGCTAAAACCCCGGAATCCCTTTTCAAAAGGAAGCGTGGATATGGAATTTAAGGGGACAGGGGTGAAGGGACGGTCTGAGTAATTGAATGTTCGCCTATGGCATTGTTCTCGCAGGAGCTTTGTGTCAGTTTCTGTTATAGGTTAGCATAAATTACATCGGCACTGTTCATCTACATAGGACATACGATCATACTGTTCATCATACTACATACAGACATACTATTCATCATCATACAGACATACTATTCATCATAGGACATACGATTTTAATTAGTCTTCGGTACATTACTTACATTTTTATATTGTTATTACAAACGCAACATTGATTATATTCGCAAATACTCTGTTATAGAACAGCGCTTGAATTTGTTTATATTATTACTCTCCCAGACCATTACATCTCTCGATCAACAGTTAACAGTACTAAAACAGGACCGATTCACCATCCTCTTTTCCGTAATAACCTCACATCGGACTACGGCACCTCAGTTCAATGGCACCCTTTTCTTGCATTGTTGAACTTGATCACGTCCGAAAGCCGATTGGAACGTGCTGGTAACAGCCAACGACAGGCACTTGGGAGGCCATTTGAATGGAGCGTCTCGTGAGAACAAAGCGTGTCGCTGGGGAGCGCGCGAAACGAGCGGCGCTTGCACCAAAGCGGACATCTCGACGGAGAGGCGTCTCCGCCACAGTGTTAGCTCGCGATTATCCGAGACGCGATTGAACGAGGCAGTCATCAGACAAAAGACCAAAAAAAATACTCCATTCAAAAACGTACGGCAAAAAGGTATAAATTACATGCTGTAGTAGTAGCGAGACTGCGTGTGGACTGGACACGGTCTTCACGATTCTTAGGAACACACACATCTTAAGTCATTTTCCTTTTAATTAGTATTGTCAGGTAGTCCAAAAAGTTATTGTGTTATTTATTGGACCGTATCAACTTTGGTACTGTATTGTAAAGGCGACGCTTCGAAGAAATTGTTCATCAGGCCACAATACACCCCAAGTAATACATCGTATTACTCACTGATAATATCCAATTAACTCAATAATTTATTCTACGACCTGATTGCAATGTGTATTAAATTGGACAATCTAATAACATCATTAAGATTTACACTTTCCTGAATTCGATAATAATAGAATTTGCTTCTCGAACATTCTTTCTTCTTTGTCATTGTCATTCTCAGAATCAATTGACGCTCTGTGACAGCAGTGAACGTGTTTATATTTTAATATTGTATTCTTTCGCAATTTAGATCATAGATACTTCGGACAGTCGCGAGCCTACTGCACTTCTGAGGGGGTCTTGCCACAAAAAGATGCTGCTTAACTCGACACTACAGCAGCATAATTCTTAAGGCTTAACCAAAATCAATATATTGCCAAATGTCTTATGATTGAAAATATAAAACAACGCCGCAAGGCGCTGCTTTTAAGCTCGTCGTTTTTAATGTATAATGAACACACCTATAGGTGTGAAGAAGAGGTATGAAAAGAAGGAAAAGAGAGAAGAGAGATACGAAGAAGAAAACGAATAAGAGTACCAAAACGAAAAAGACAGACACGAAAAAGATGAACACAATGGAAAAGAAGCAAACGAAAGAAAAAAATAAGAAGGAAAAGAAGATCAGAGCGTTCGTATTAAAGGGAACGTCCTTTATGCACCGGCTTCTGTGAGCCCTCGTCGGTCGGACACGGCACGGTGGCCGGGGACCGGGAAGTGGGGGACGGTGACGACGACGGCGGCGGCGGGAGACGACTCGCTTCGTCCGCACTGAGCGACGAGCAGAGCGCACGCGACGGGCGTGGCCGGGCGGTGGCGACGGCGGCGGCGGCGGCGGTGGTGGGGGCCGTGGCGGCGGCGGCAGCGGGAGGGGGTCCATAGAGGTAGCGACAGTGAGGACGGTGACCTTCCTTCAAGCGCAAAGTACGTTTCTTTTACCGGTAAAAAATTCCCGAGAAACCCTGGTTTGATTGATTGATTAGTGTTTCCCGGCGCGTAAACTGCTATGGTCATTAGTCCCATAAGTGTAGTACATTACTTATTGAGGGACGTGTCGGTTATCTTCCCACGCTGGATGGCGAGGTCCCGCATCGACCTATACGTGGGCCAGCGGGGCTTTCTCCAACCAGGATATGGAACAGGCTAACTTGTCGCGAAATATCTCTCTGTGAAAGAAGTATGGGTGCTAAAAATCGTAATGACTACTTTTCATTTATATACGTCACATTGTAGTACAGTTTGCATGATATTTCAAGGCAAATTCATAATTAAACCATTAGTATACACGTTCAATTAACGTTCATTTCTGTTTGCCGATGCATTTCAAAAACTAGTAGGACTACTAAAGCTCATACTTTCTGGCCTTATTTGTAACGAAAATTTAGAGTTCAACGACAATCGGATCTGCGCCGTTTTTTAAGCTTACTTCATACTATCCAAGAAAATTTTTTAAGAACTATAAGGAGCAATTTTTGATAAAATCTTGTTTTTAAATTGTTTTTATGACAAATAAAATTAAGTGAAAATTACCGAAGTTTTGAAAACATGTTCATGTCCTCATTTAAAGACCTATTTCGAGGTATAGATTTTATTAATAAAAAAATCTTTCGTCAATATTACAATGATAGAAAGACACCGAAAAAATTATACTTTTGCAATTTTCAAAATATTCGAGGAATTCACTGAAAATGGAGCCTACGCTATTTTTATAAGGATATTTTACTATATGCGGGAAAGCAATATAAATAAACAATTTGAGCCGTTTGTAGGGAAGTTTGAAAATTACCACATTTAATGAAAATCCCGCCTAATGTTGTCCCTGCCTTGTTTAGCCGCTAGCTTTGTTCACAGATGGACCTACATTTTGCCTAAACCAATTATTAGGAACTAAGGATCAACAAAACGCTGTGTAAGAGTGTGTGTAAGTAAGGGGTTGGAATGGAAGAAGCAAGAGGAAGGGAAAACCGCTCACGGTTCGTGACCTGTTTTTTAGGGTTCTGTTACGGCATTCATCAGGTTTTGATCAGAGAAACCACGGAAAACTACCCATCAGAACAGTTGGTCTATAGAATTCTCCCTCCGACAGAAGCTGAATTCGATCTAGCTACCAAGCTAGTGCCGAAACTTCTGCTCCAGGACTCAAACCTTAGGACCTCCCGGTCAGAGACATTAAAATCAAAAGTTGATGCCCTGAGGGCGTCTGTCGATCATATGAGTTGAGACGCACCATGGAAATCAAGAATTTGTTCCTACCTTTTCACGATCAATGGTTGGGATTGGAAAATAGGGATATAACGGTTGCAGTGTTGCCGCGCCAGGAAACAACTAATCAACCAACCAACCGAAGACCAGTAGCGGTCGGCTGCTCTGATCGGTAGTTTTCCGTGGTTTCTCCGATCAACACCACGCGAATGCCGGAGCAGTACCCTAAAAAATGGGACATGGACCGCGCGCGGTCTTTCCTTCCTCTTCTTCGTCCTATCCTCACGCCTTACACACACACACACACACACACACACACACACTAGCATGCATTATACAACCATACTCGCCAGGAGACCATTCGGGAGCTTAGCTTGTCGCGGCTGGGGCGGTGCCCCGCTGGTGGGAGATACCTGGTTGGGGTAAACCCCGCTAGTCGACGGTAGGTCGGCGCCAAATCTCGCCATCCAGCGGGGGAAGATCACCGCCACCTCCCGAGGGCAAACATGTACTTCACTTACGGGACTCATGACCTACGCAGTTGACGCATCGAGAATCACTAACAATCAATTGATCAACCATTGATTTTTTTTTAAAATTCTGGCCCTCAAGAAAATGTGCGCAGGTAAATGTTTCCCCACACGTCATATACAGTTTTTACTGTTTTTGACAAATAAATAATAATAATAATAATAATAACAACAACCAAGCGAAGAGGCCCAGCTAGACATGACGCGACCCACTGTGCGCAGGCGGGCGGGCGCAGGCGGGCGGGCCGGGGGGCGCGGGTCGAGGCTCGCGTGGAGCGGCGCAAAGGGCCGGAGCGGGCGTCGATCGCCTGACGCCTTTGAGAGCGCCCCTTCCCCAAGGGAGGGCTCCGCTAAGCAGAGACAAAGCGACGTCGCCGCAAGTAGCGCCTCTGCGAAGGGGTAATCGGCTGCCTCACGGAAGACCGCGGGCGGAGGGACGGCCTCCGCGACTGTGCAATTAATTGGATGAAGGTTCGCCGCGGGGTTTCTGGGCACTCGGCGAATCTTCAAGGAACAAATTGTAGGTCACGTCGCCAGAAGATGAAGGAATGTAACTTCTCGAATAGTGAGAAATTCCGCTACATTACTAAAAACGCTTGAAATAAAAACCTCCATTCATAATCAACATTGCTCGCATAATTTTACTTCCAAATACATTTTTTATTCACAAACACCGTTACAATCATAACCAAATAATACATACGTATTACTAATTTCTAATGCCTGTAGAAATGACAGGAAAGTATACAACCTTCGGCCATGTCTGGGGTGACTATTTTATAGGAGAATGCTGGGAAAAAGTGGGAAAATTAAAAAAATGTGATGTAGTTACGATTTTGAAAAATGCAAATATTTGATTTTGTTATTTCGCCTTCTGTTACTGCGTCGATTGAATTCTCATACTAGTGGGTCACTGCTTACGACAGATGATGTTAGCGACACTAAGGTTCCAAGGAAAGGTTGCATGCCATTAAATATTTGCTATTCACGTGTTGCATTATGAAACAGGAACTGTTTTGATATTCTTGTTACATAAAGTTCTGTTGTAATGTGATTGAAATTATGTTGTGCTTAATTCTTTGTTGAAATATTCAATTCATTGTAGAATCTTGTATTCGATAGTAGTTTATTTACTGTTCTTGAGAAGTAGTATTACTTTTTGGAAAGCCATCTTGTGTAATTTTGTTCGGCAGCAGTTATGGAAACTATTAGCAATGACCGAAGACTGTAGTTGAAAGTAAAATATGCATTACAATGAAACTGACATTTTGAACAATATTTATATAAAATCTATATAACAACACCATACCATTATTTATTCACAATCGATTGAAATCGAAAGTTAAATGAACAGGCGATTTTGCAAGTCAGCACCATCTGACCTTTCCTGTTTTCTCTGATAGTTATGCCTGGTAGGAACACAATAACTTAAAATCACCTGAGAAGAAACCTCCCTAGGTGGCAAACGCAATGTGCCATTCTGATATATAGAGAAGGAAGTTCACTATTTTTAATAGTTCACCTCACTTTTTCTTAATGAACTGTTAAAACGATAATCTTCAAGATATTTAAAGCAAGTTAACCAACCATTGACATTTACAATCATTCCACTCAACGTGATAACACGAGGACCCGTGGTGTGTTTGACCTCCGGGGAGACGCACACCTGGTACAACGCGGTCAGCTACACTGCCTGCGTTCCGTAAACGCCAGGAGAGCGTACGATGTATACAGCTCCATTAAGGAAGTTTGCCTTCCGCGATTGTTTGAATTCGAGCACGCCTCTAGCGCCTCTGGCGGCGACATAGGGAACGACCCACGCGCCAACTTTGCACGTTACGTCGCTTCCAGGCCACGCGTTCATTGTTTGCCTCCAGGGAACAGAGCACGGCATCTCAGAATAAATGTTACAAACTTCTAAAACACGTGGAAAACTCGAATTCGATCATTTCCCCCAAAGAAAATGTAGGGGAAAATTGGTATACAGCGAAACTGAACACGCGGCAAATGTTCCCGATAGCATGCACTCGTGCTTAGCAGTTAGCCTTTCGACTCCAAAATTTTCGTGTGTCTGCCAAACACCAATGCACAAAAAACAATTAATAATTATTTATAAAGTTTCATTAGGTTAAGAATACGCAATAATAAACGCATACGAAATTTTGTATTCTTATCAGTCACGATGTTTTACGTTTGTTTGACACTAAATGATCAGTATCTCTGGGTAAGGCGGTATAAAATAATACAATTTAAATTCTTATCAAAAAATATTAACTAGATTTCCCACATGTTCATTGCCAAAATTTGATGTTACTTTTGTTATTATTATTATTATTTATTAAATTCTTATAATGAAGCACCAGCATTAGTAGACAAATAACAAAGCTCATCACCGGAGATGAGTATAATCAACATTAACCAACTTCAGAATCCTATTCGAGTAATAGTTCCGAAGCGCTGGGTGAGGAAGCCAAGTCAAAGGAGAGGCCTCGCCAGTGTGACGGACGCGGCGCGGCGCGGCGCGGCGTGGCGTGGGGCCGGGCTGCCAGGTAATGGCCGTTGGCGGCGGAGGCGGTAACGGCGGCGCCCGACTGCCCTAATTGCGGGAGCGGGGGCGGGGGCGGGATGCAGCTGGCCCCGAGAAGGCCGTATGGCGCGCGGGGATTGCTCGCTGGGACGACAGGCGCGATGGCCCGTGTTGGTTGAGGGAGAGAAGTTCGCCTTCCAAACAGTATAAATAAGTGTCTCGTTAATCTTTCTAAGGTCATTGAAGGTAATGTGTTGCTAGTTATTGCTGCCTACCCAGCAAATGTTTTTTTTAAATTCTAGGCGCTTGTATTATAGTAATATTTCGTAATAATAATTATGTTGCAGTATTACTCTTTTAACGAATTTTAATATATTTATAAAGTTCAATTATTCTATTATTGTTCAAAAATTTAGTGAAATAATAACAATGTAATAACTTGATGTAAAATCCGAATTTCCTTGGTGAGACACTGGTTTAACTAAACGTAGGACTCATTCATAAGCGGTGGATATTGAACAAGCTTTTTCAAAATATGAACGTTTTTGATCATACGCACATAATCTATAAAGAACGATAAAAATATTGTTAAAAGATGTATTCTTCCCGAACACTCGAAGTTGAGTACTGTCTTCTTCTGCTCTTCGAACAATAATTTTCACATATAAACGCCAATTTTCTGATACAAGAATTTGATAAAAAACAATATTAACTTTATTATTCTGTACAGTCTCAATAGATCTTAAAAACATATTTTAAAGAACAATTTTAAAAAAAGTCTTTAGAAAACAATCAAGCTTAACAATTCCACTCATAAAACATTCATTGTCAAAGAGCAACTTCAAGCAGAAGAGAGAAAATTGTTTGCAAAAATTATTTGCAAAATTAAGAAGTAGTATTTCTGGTCGAGCAGCTGCCACCTCCAAAAAGAAGGGAATCGGACACACTTCCGAAATTAACTGCCCCCAGCGGCTATCAGCAAGTTAATCTAGATGTCACTCTTCGAAGGTCATTTTCAGGGGCGAAGTCACGAGGGAAATAATTCAAATGACTGCATGGGAAACTAACTAGTGAGTGAATTACAGACAGACGGGAGCGTGAGGGTTATTCCATCCTCCCTCTTGAGAACTGAAAAAGGTTGGAATGTTATGCTAGATCAAAAGACTCTAAACAACATTTCATAGATATCGACGATTGTCTGATGTAACATGAAATTTAACACATAAATATATATTCGGTATTTCGCAAGTAAAGCTATTAATATATTGAAATTTTGGTAAGTAGGAAGTTTAGGAAAACCGGGTGATCAAAATTATCATCGTACGGGGGAATATTCACGAATCTCCCTGCATTGAGAATGATTAAGATTCAAAATGACAATTATTGAGATTATTATTGAAATACTGTCAACTATATATGCCTCATCACCATCCTCAATGACCAAAACTAGTCATGTATTGCAAAACTCAATGTATTGCACTGAGAGAACAAATTGGTGGAAGAAACGCCACTAGTCAAACAAAGATAAATATTTCCTTGCACAAAAACCCTCCAATTACAAAACGGAGACTAGAAAACCAATACAAAAACGAAAAAAAAAAAAAAAGTTAGTTTCCCGTGACCCGGAACGTAAGCAGCCGGGCGCCCGAGCGGCAGGAGGGGCAGCCAATGCGCGGGGCGCGGGGGGGCGCCTGCCATTGGCGCTAATTTCGAGGGCGGCCGCCGTGCCGGCCGCAGCTGGTCGGGGCGCGGCGTGGGGAGCGGAGGGCGTGGCGGGGCGGGGCGGAAGGGGCGCGTCCGCGCGGGGGCTGATTAATCCCCGGGGAGCCGCTGGGGACCGCCGCGCCGCGCCGCTCCGGTCGCCGAACTCTCTCGTCGCTCTCCCACGGGCGCCGGCGTGGCGGGAGGGGCGGGGTGGGACAGGGCAGGCCAAAGCGGGGGGAGGATGGACGTAGAAAATTCGGACGGTGCGTGGCGGGGCGGGATCAGCCGGTGCGGAGAGGGGCGGATAGGTGTGGGTAGCGGGGGGGAGGGGGCGGAGAGGGGGCAGAGACGAGCGGAGAGGGGCGGAAACGGGTGGAGAGGGGTGAAGACGGGTGGAAAGGGATGGAGAGGGGCGGAGACAGGCGGAGAGGGGCGGGTGACAGGCGGAGAGGGGCGGAGAGGGGCGGAGAGGGGCGGAGAGGGGCGGAGAGGGGCGGAGAGGGGCGGAGAGGGGCGGAGAGGGGCGGAGAGGGGCGGAGAGGGGCGGAGAGGGGCGGAGAGGGGCGGAGAGGGGCGGAGAGGGGCGGAGACAGGCGGAGAGGGACGGAGACAGGCGGAGACAAGAGGAGAGGGGCGGAGACAGGCGGAGAGGGGCGGAAATAGGCGGAGAGGGGCGGAGACGGGCAGAGAGGGGTAGTGACGGGCAGAAACGGGCGGAGAGGGACGGAGAAGGGCGGAGATGGGCAGAGACGGGCAGAAACGGGCGGAAACGGGCGGAAACGGGTGGAGAGGGGCGGAGAGGAGCGGTGACGGGCAGGGACAGGCAGAGACGGGAGAAGACCACCAGTGAAGGTGGAGAAAGACGGAGAGGGGTGGAGTGGGACGGAGAGGGACTGGACAGGGAAAGCAAGCTTCAGAAGATGAGGGATGGGACAGAACACGGCGAGACGGTGTGCAGGACACAGCAGAAAGGTGTAAAAGAACGCGGCGGTGTATAGCGGGGATGGCGGGACACAGGGCGGTGTGGTGCGGAGCAGAATCAGGTGAAGAATTCCAGACCACGTTGCAGCCGAGCAGGGAACTCACAACGGAGCGAGAACGGAGACTGGAGGTTGGGCAGGGAGCGGCGCAGACTGGGGCAAACCGGGGCGAAGCTTGGAGTGCAGGACGCGGTCGGTCAGTGCGGTGCGGTCTTGGGCGAGGCGGAGCGGAGCGTTGCGGGACGGGACGGGCAGGACGGAAATTGCGTGGGGCGGGGCGAAGCGAGCTGGGCAGCCCAGGTGGGTCGAGTCGCCGGCCGGGGGGGGGGAGAGGGGTGCGATGTGGGGCGGGCACAGCCGGCGCGAGCTGGGGCAGGGCGGTGCAGGCTTGGGTGGGGCGCGTTGCAGAGGGATGGCGTAGACCGGTGCGAACGAAGTAAGAAAGGCCGGGATGAAAAGTGTGAAAGGTCTGGGTCGCCTTTAGATGGAATGGTTGGTTGGTGTTTCATGGCACGTCAACTGCTACGATTATTTGTTGCGTTAATGTTTTATCCCAAGAGGTGACAATGTTTCCTTCCCCTTTGGATGGTGAGAGACGCCACCGACTGACGTGTCGGCTTGCGTGAGATGTTTTCTTTCAGGTATCTCCTCTAGAGAGCCATCGCCTTAGTCGGGACAAGCACTAAGCTACCGATTGGTAACGCGTGTAGTCTGGTAGAGTAGTGCATGTAAGTGTGTGTGTAAGGAGTAAGATAGGACAAAGAATGGAAAGGAAAGATCTTGCGCGGTCCGTTTTTTACGGTAGTGCTCCGGCATTCCCCTGGAGTTGATCGGAGAAACCACGGAAAACTATCGATCAGAGCAGCCAGCCGCTAGAATTCTCCTGCAGACAGCGACAGAACTCGACCTAGCTATCTAGGCAAAGCCAAAAATCCTGCCACTGTCGAGACTCGAACTGAGGACCTCCCGGTCAGAGGCACTGCAGTGACATCAGCGAAGCACGGCCAGAAAAAGGCAAGGAACGGCTCACGGCGGAGAGGGCCACGGAGGAGGGCGAGGAGAATGGCCGGAGCTCGGAGGAGCGGGGCAGGGCCGGGAGGGGCGTGGAGGACCGGGGCGGGCCGAGGCGGAGGTGGGTGGGGCGGGGCCGGGCGGGACGACCGACCTGAATCGGCGGCGAGGCGCGACCCAGACAGGCGGGACGCGACCGCAGGCGGGGCGCCGGAAACCGCGATTCACGCCGCGAACACGGTGCGCCCACGTGCATATACCTTTCGGACGGTTGTTAATGACGTGAGCACATGAATGTTTACGATACTTAGTTTGAAATTGGAAAATCGAATCTCAGCATCAAAATATTTACGTAAGATGAAAATTTAAGAAGTATGACGGTTACATGTTGACATCGAAAGCGATGGTGCATGCTAAAGGTACGGAATCGGGTTAGAAGTTTGTAAATCAATCGAGAAGTTTTTCAACTACATTTCATCTAACTGACGCCATTCTCAAGTGACAGCTGCATAAAAAGAAAAACATATTGCCGTGAATTTGGCGTGAATTAATACGAAATTTTTATTTTCTGAAGCGCTACTTCAAAGAAAAGCGTATCGTCATTAATTAACACGACCTCTTTGTTTTATAAAACGCTACTTTTAAAGTAAAATTGAGTTCTAGTTAATAGAATTAGTGAGGATATGTAAGAGCGATATTAAAGATTAAAAGAACCATTCAGAGGTCTAAATAATTTACTAGATTTTTGCTTCTCCGTTCACAACATATTACTGTGTTCTGTGCAATTGTTACTGTGTTCTGTATTGTAACATGTTACTGTGCTCTGTGCAATTTGACTGACTAGAAAATTCTTTGTTTGCGCAGCGAATGCAAATAAAGTTCCCATCTGGAGTGCCTCATGCGTTTTCTAATTTAGAAGTTCGTTTGTAAACTTTTTTGCATTCTAGTAAACTAGAAGTCAAATTAAAAATCACAGAAATATGATTGAATACCGTAAACACATGCCACATTAAAACATGGGCTAGTTGGCAAGCTTTCGCTAAAGGAATACTCAGGCAGTTTACTAATAGGGGAGTATCAATAATAATAATAATAATAATAATAATAATAATAATAATAATAATAATCTAAGCTCGTGCTTTTCACATTTATATACGAATTCATATTAACTTACTCCTTAAAATACAAGTCTTATACTCCGCAATAACTCTCTATGGGTAAACGTGCTCATAGAAACGGAAAGCCCGAACAAACACCACGGGGTAAACTTAACTTCAATTACGTGGGTACTTTCTCTGAAGTGACGACATCGTTTTAGGTCACGCGTGGGTGGAGTGGGGGGGGCGGGCTGGGAAATGAGCAGTGAAAGGGTACTAGGGCGCGTTTCGAGTTCAGCGAGGGAGAGGAGGGGGTGTGATGAGCGGCGGCGGAGGGGGGGGGGGAAGGGGGGGAGATCGTTTGGTGGAACGAAGGGCAGAAGGCGGAAGTGCCCGGCCCGCTGCTGTTCCCACGTGCGGAGGCCACGTGCATGTTCCACCTCTCCTCGACTGCCGGAGGCAGACCGCAACCACCACGGAAGTCACATCAAATCACTAAAAATATTGTGGTTAAATAACCCCCAATTTTCGACCTGTGCTGCTCTTTAATATCATTCTTTTTGAAAAATGGAGCGCCGTCTGCGCGCACGGGCTATAATAATTAAGAAATGCGCACAAGTGTGCATGAAGTTTTTTTTATCATTAATTGGATGACTTTAATTATTTAATTGAAGTACAATCATGTAAGGTAGAAGTTAAATTTTTTTCATTATTTTTGCGCAAGGTATGATCCTTGGTTTTAAATAATTTTTGGTTGTTATTGCAAGTGATCTGTGCAATGTTATAATGCCGTAGCTGGGCTACAAATTTGTAAATTCGTCTTAATTTATTCGTAAAAATCTATATTTGTTAATTTCGGTCATTGACTGGTCGGGCTGCTGCTGGGACTCTTCATCTAGTCAAAAGTTCTGTCAAGAGATGGCGCCAGCATATAATTCTAAACTGTGCTCTGTACAACTGTGACCTACATTTGGTGCGAATCATTAACTCTTTGTGGTTTTGTTTAGTCAAAAGTTCTGACAAGAGATGGCGGCAGCATATAAGTCTACACTGTGTTCTGTATAACTATGACCTACATTTGGTGCGAATCATTTACTCTTTAATAATTAAGAAATGAGGCGCGCAAGGGCTATCGTGCGGTGAGAGACGTCGAATGAGTTGTGGAAACGAAACCGTCTTGCTGCTCAACTAACAAGAACGACGTGCTGACAGTGAAAAGTTTTAATTAATGAATCAGAAACATACACCCAAAATAGTGGGCGCGATTGCCACGCGCGTTAGAAATAATAATTCGAAGATACACGTACAAGAAATTTATTCGGTAAACGAGTATTTCTGAGAGGTAAAGGATTGATAGATTGCAGTCCCTTGAACGCAGTCACTGATTTCCGCATGATGAATAATAAAAGTGACAGAATAAAATGAAGTTATCCACGAGAGAGAAACTTGAAAACATTGCTTAATCCGAAGTTCAACGGAAATAAAAGAACTTTGAAAATATTGCATTGTATCTACTTATATTTCCACAAAATAAAAGTCTGTTGAATATAATTGTCTATATCACAGCTTCTTTTCTCTCGTTGACCAAACCGATTTACCAAATTACCTACCAAATAGGTATCTCGTACGTATTGCAATACTTGTCCTCGTACATATGGAAGTGGAAGAAAAAATATTGGATGCTACCAGAATGCCTGTTCTTATTCGAGTGACAGCCAAAATGAATGTCTACGTTAGTTTCCAGAGTTCATATTACGGAAAATGAAATATTCTCCTTTGCTGAAAGAAATGAAATAAACATTGTCAACGAATGTGGTAATATATTACATGTGTTACGTAAGTAGTAAATTATCTTAAACTTATAAGGGATGTCCACTACAATATGTATAAATTAATATTTTTCAGCGGGGAGTTAAATATTCTTTGGGAATATTAGACATATGATGGAATTCCATGAAATTTCTATTAGCTCGATTCCATGAAATTTCTATAAAATACTATAAGACAGACATTTTACTGTAGGTATATTAGCAGTTAATTGGATCTACTCATACATTACTCTGTAGAAATAAGATGAATTAAGGCAAAAATCTCCTCACAGTGCCCGAAATAGTTCCAACCTTTGAATACGGGCAAAATCCTACGTAATTAAAATTGGTGAAATATACATTATATTATAATGTGCTTGCAGCTCTACTTCCTTCTGAATGACTCTAAAATTCGTATTCCTCGCTTCGCCCGTATTCGTATATTCACTCGCTTAGAACGATATTTTTCTTTATTTTATTTTACGTCAAAACAGTTCAAAAAAATTGTGTGGTTTTGCAGTTAATTATCCATTCGACAAAAGAGTACCGAACATTTTTCCAGCTACTTCATTATCCTCTGGCAGCTTTTCTCCCTTCTCTGAATACATGGAATATAATGACGGGTCTTCCGTCGTGTGGGGTCGGAGTTAATTATCCTTTCCGTACACGAGATCGAGTACCACTTCGTTCCTAGAGCTGCAATCTTTTCATTCCCGAGCCGCAGCTTCTCTCAGTGCACTCGTGTGCTCAGTGCGTTGGTTCTGCGTCGCAGTGCAGAGCTGCACACGCCAGAGAGCGGCACATCGGTCGTTCGCGGGCCATTCGTCCTCTCGAATATGCACGCAGAGTGAAGCACCCTCAGATAGGGATGGCAAAAAAATCGATATTTTTAAAACATCGATATTTTCGAGCAGAAACATCGATGTTTTGCTTTCGATGTGTTCTTCAGATTGATATATTTGTGCAGGAACGGTTTTCAAAAAATATTCTCATGATATATACAACATTTCCAGTATATATTTTATTTGTGGATTTCTCTCAATCCACAGCCAATGACAACTTTCACTACAGTCGATCCGCAGGCGGCACGAAACCGTTTGCTGTTCGCAACCTTTCTCCAGTGTTGTTAACGTACTTCGATTATTTTGTACGTGGTAATACTGCTAAACCGCAATTTTAGCCTTGATTATATATCATTGATTAGCTAATTAAGAAGCGTCAAATTTAAGGCAGAATATAGTTTAAACTACTATTGACGTGTTATGTATCACATTCGAATCAGGTCATTTTCCTTCGGAATGTTTCATCAATTCATCATATTTAAAACATTTTTATTTTAAACATGCATATTTCTGTCGATGTTTTCATCGACATCGAATACCTTTTGGTGATGTATAGAAGTACCAATATATCGATGTTTTGCTAAACTTTGCCATGACTACCTACAGCAACCATCGCTCGACGACCTCAACGACATTACAATGCCAACTGTCCAATCATTTGCTAATACTATACACTAGTACTTTATAGGAAGGGAGTTACATGAATGCGACATTTTAATTCTCGTTCTCTCAATTAATAATAAGACGAGTCTTCTACATATCAAAATTCTATAGTAAATGGATTAGATAAAAATGTTAATATTCTAAATTACGTTAAAATTTTAATTATTAAGTATTAAATTATTAATAATTTATTATATAATATATAATATTATATGTATTATATAATTTAAGTATTAAATTATGTTAAAATTCTAATTATATTATTAATTCTAATTAATTTTAATATTCTAAATTATTATTATTATTATTATTATTATTATTATTATTATTATTATTATTATTATTATTATTATTGAGTTTCGTTTTGAAAGGCGAATTACGTTAAAATGCAGACAATACTCAGGTTTCGCGATTCAAAAATTATGTACCGGATAATATTAAGTCGTATTCAATGGGCCACTCTCGAAAAGAAAGGACGGGAACGAGGGACGTGGGAGGGACGCGGCGTAGGGGGCAGGTGGCAAGAAAAATGTGGGAGAAGGGTGGTCATGAGAACATGGTGATGAGAATGAGATGGCAAGGGAGTCGTGGTTTAGTGGGCGACCTGATGGAAGCCAGGAACGTTGGGTTGGTATGAATGGAACGGAATAACTCGGTGAGGTTGGTGGGGAGGGGATGACAGGGAGGAGATGGCGGGGAAGGAAAAGCGGGGACTGGATATCGGGGATCAGATAAAGAGGGTGAGATGGCGAAGACTTGGCAAGGCGAAGGCGCGATGGCGGGCATTGACCGCTATTTCGACCCTTCTGGAGAAACTACAGGCATTAATTGACTGTCTCACAAACATAATAAAACTATGTAATTGGCACGAACGACCACGCTCTATGTCAATGTAATTTAGTTAGCGTGCTTTGACGAAATTTAGGTGTATGCCAACCAAAAATTGTTCCGCAACTGTCCATCTACGTACGGATTCCGTCTGGATTCCTGTGGTGGTGGTGGTGGTGGTGGTGGTGGTGTTACAGGAATGGAATGGCGGGGACGAAGAGCCGGCGGGGAGGTGTACGCAGAACGGTGACGGCATCGCAGCTGAGCGAGGGGGAGGGGGAGGGGGAGGGGGCGTGGGCGGCGTCAACGGCGGGCGTCGCCACCGGAAGTGTAGACCGGAAGCGCGGCGCGGCGGCCTCAAATTGCTTAGCGTACGCTTATGAGCGCATTGTTCGCGGCGCAGCATTCGCCAGCCCCAGCCGCCCGCGCTCCGTGTTACAGTGTGCCCTACTTCATACCTCCGACGTTGTCACTCCGATCACAATTAGTCTCGCTAATCTGTTCTGTGTTACGTTGCGATGTACAACACTGGCAATTAGCATTCTCGAACTGTATCTTTTCACCTATCCTCCGACTTCGATATCAATTTCTTCCAATCATGAAAAGAGGTTTCATCGAATAATAATTACATCGTTAGACACTGAGATACGTCTTTATAAATGGACACATAGCATGATGAAGTTATGAATTTGTAACCATTTTCTATGTTGCAATTCATTTTCCTCTTTTAAATAAAACCAAGGCAAGTTAATTTAAAACAAAAATTGAAATAATGATTGTTGTTTGATTTATCTCATCAATACGTTTCGTCAACAAAATCATCCAGATTTTGGTCGAAAGCTCATCAACAACATTAAACGTTTCAGAATTCGAAATATTTCAATTCTTGACTTGTATTTCCAGGAAATTAAAAAGTTCGTTTCATGAGCCTCGTACGCCTATCTTACGCTGTGATACTACTCCGCAAAACACTGCAGTACAGACGTCTTGCATACTTGCAGGCTCTCCCAGAACATCGTGCGTCGACAGACTTCGGTATTCTTATCACAGACACATCCACAGTAGCGATAAAACCATACTTTATTAGCGCGTAGCTTGACTCGAGTTTGGTTCTTAGGGTTAAGAGAAGAGATTTGTACCACTAGTCACGAACAGTTAGGCAGGAGACTCCGGAAAGAGAAACCCATAAATGCGGAGAAGGGCACCTTAACCAATGAGAAAAGGTATTTCGACCGTGCTGGAGAAACTACAGACATTAACTGACAGACTCACAAACATAATAAAACTATGTAATTGCCACGAACGGCAACGCTCTAAGTCAAAGTAATTTAGTTAGACGAAATTTAGGTGTGTGTCAACCAAAAATACTTCCGCAACTTTCATCTATATAAGGATTCAGTCTGGTATGTCTTTGCCATGTACGTCACATCGAAACATTCCCATGTTTATTACAGTCTTCAGCACCGGCTACTTTCGGCCCGGCCAAACTTGAAATATACAGTTCTGTGAATGTGTGATGTGGATGATGTTGATGTCATGATTTGAATAATAAAGATAACAGGTGAACCCTGCCCGAGCCCAGTTTGTCCACTGCCAATTCCACACGAATCGATCTGAATTTGAATCCCGGAATCCAGTTGTGTAAGACGATCGTGATCCCGGTATCCAGATGTGACCACTAAATCGCGGATCAACCAGTTTCGCAAGGGATTCGATTGATTATTTTGTTTCCTGGCGAATCAACTGCTATAGTCATTAGTCCCGTTCGTGTAGTACGTGTTATATACCAAGAGGTGGCGGTGTTCCCCCCTCGCTATAACGTGAGATCCGAAGCCGGTCTACCCATCGATCTGCGGGGTTTTCCCCAGCCAGACATATCCCACCAGCGGGACTCTAAGCTCCCGACTGGTCTCCTGGCAAGTGTGGCAGTGTAGTGAATCCGAGTGAGGATATGACAAGGAAGAGGAAAAAAAGATCGCGCGCAGGCAGTGGCCCTTTCCTACTGCTCCGTCATTCGCTTCGTACGCGAGGAATCCGAACTCCAAACCCTACTCTCTGCATCTGAATCAGTGAAATTGTCGCTGATTCAAGCAGTGAAAGACGAAGTAATAATAAATAATAATAGTGACTTTATTTATGTGGCGAGACTCGGGCCATCAGGCCCGCTCTTCCGCCTAACCACGTAATAATACATATATAGATAAAAATTGAAACAGTACATTTAGTAAATTAAATAAAATACAACTTAGATATGTCTTGCCCCTGGGCTCACAAAATGAAAGTAAAAAACACAACGTCCCAGCATTTACCTTAAACCCGAAGTCACTGATATCTTCAGTCGAAATGTGTAGTTTCGCTGACAATCAGCGAATATGCGAACCTTTTCATAATGACCGCCAGCGTTTCACTGGTCGTCAGTGGTAAAAGTACCGCGCCACCATCGCTCACTGATCGTTCAGTCGTTCACGTGCTGCTGTTGTCATTGTTTCACTGATTCCAATAGAGAAGTTTCACTGATTCAAAAAGTGGACCCGATTTTCACTGATTTGTTCAGTACAATTCACTGATTGTCAGAGGCAGGGTTATAATTGTCACTATCAGTGAATAGTCACTGTCAATCAGTAGTTTTTCACTGATTCAGACTGAGAGAGTAGCTACAAGACCGGGCGCCACCACACCCATTCACGCCGAAATCCCAATCTCGCGCCAACGGCAACGTGCCCTTGCGTCACCTTCTAACGAGAATAGAGGGAAGGCGCCGAACTGCACCGTCGGAGGCGGAGTGGCTTGCGGGCGGGCGCCCCCATTCGTCGCCTTTGATGCCGCCTCTGTCTCCGCAGCACGCGCGAACCGCAGGCGAGTGTTCTCGCACCGTGCCGTCCACGTACAGGGACAGCACGCCCCATCGCGAACGCCTTGTGGGAGACTGATTGTTCTCGCAACGCCAATTATCTCGCGCATCGCGATGCTGAACAGCACTAGGCAACATTTGCCCACTCCTCCACTTACACATTATTAATACGTACTGCATACATCATGGCATAATAATGCACTATTAATACTCAGTCATGTTAAGCAAAAATAACAATAATAATAATTATTATAATATACAATTTTGTATAGTACATTTAGAATAATATAGTGACACAATATATCACAACATTATTAATATAAATTTTCGTAAGGAATTTTTCATAATTTCAGATAAGTTTATTTATACTTCACTAATGTGGAAGATATTTCTGGTAATTCCCAGAATAATTTCATAGCTCTCGTTTAAGATAAGATTAAATCTCCATTCTCTTTATTAGAAGTGGAGGTAATCCAAAATTTTCGCATAGTCTTCCTTAACGTTAAATAGCAAATAGTCATTTACTCTTCTAGTCTGCCGCTGTGATCACCTGCCACGAAAAAATGGAGGTTATTAAGGCTTAAGCCCCCTCCCTAGCTTACAATCGGTAATGTAAAGAGTATGCAATTCATTGCAGAGAACAATACGTCAATTTTACGTGATTATCTTGGAGTACGATTTTGTTCAGACGATGCAAAAGCCAACTGAAAATATGTGTTACCTCCAAGCTCCAGTATTTTTGATTCCTCCCGGGAGGATAAGTAATTATCCCTCGAGTCGGGAACCCGTGATTGCCTGGTCTCTACATTTCCCAAAAGTAAACGAACGTGGGAATCTATAGCAGCAATTTATTTTGCAGAACATGAGTAAAATGCAGACATCTGGTCAGCAAACTACCAGCGAAAGGGTGATCCCAACGAGGGAAAGCTTTCGAGAGTTGTCGCAGGAATGAGGCAAGTGGGCGCGTGGTAGGTGGCAGGGCCTAGCAGGAATAGGAGGCAGGGCGCAGGAGGAGGCATAGTCGTTCGAGCATAGGAGGAACATCTTAGGAACGAGGGATGGAGTAATAATGATGGGAGAAGGGAGCGTAGGAGGGAGGGGGCAGAGGAAAATGGAAAGTCGGCAAACACCAGAGAGGGAGGGCGAAAGAAGGAGGTTTGGTAGGACTGGCGTAGGAGGGAGTGTACCATCAAGTGTGAGTAAGAGGGAGTGATTAACAGCGGGTTGTAGTGAGTGATTAGGAGTGAGTACGTGTGAGAAACAATGAGTGAGACAAAAGTGAGTTAGTAGGAGAGGAATGAATAGGACTGAGTGGAAATGAGTGAAGGGGAATGGATGATCACTGATCAGTATTGTGAGAAAACGAGTGGGCGAATAAGCAAGAGTGAGTAGGTGGGGATGAGTGGAAGTGAGTAGGAGGGAGTAATTAGTGAAGAGGGGTTAGAAATGCATGAATGTCAGTGGGCAAGTAGAAAAGTGAGTAGGAGGGGCTGAGTAAGAATGGGTGTGTAGGACTAATAGAGAAGAATTGAGGGCGTGGAGGAGGAGCGGAGGGGAGAGGGATCGGACAACAGGAGGAGCGGAGGGGGATGAGCGGAAGGAAGGAGGAGCGGAAGGGAGGAGGAGCGGAAGGGAGGAGGAGCGGAGGGGAGGAGGAGCGGAGGGGAGGAGGAGCGGACAGCAGGAGGAACGGAGGGGGAGGAACGGAGGGGGAGGAACGGAGGGGGAGGAACGGAGGGGGAGGAACGGGAGGGGGAGGAACGGAGGGGGAGGAACGGAGGGGGAGGAACGGAGGGGGAGGAACGGAGGGGGAGGAACGGAGGGGGAGGAACGGAGGGGGAGGAGCGGAAGGGAGGAGGAGCGGAAGGAGGAGGAGCGGAGGGGAGGAGGAGCGGACAGCAGGAGGAACGGAGGGGGAGGAGCGGAAGGGAGGAGGAGCGGAAGGGAGGAGGAGCGGAAGGGAGGAGGAGCGGAAGGGAGGAGGAGCGGAGGGGAGGAGGAGCGGAGGGGAGGAGGAGCGGACAGCAGGAGGAACGGAGGGGGAGGAGCGGAAGGGAGGAGGAGCGGAAGGGAGGAGGAGCGGAAGGGAGGAGGAGCGGAAGGGAGGAGGAGCGGACAGCAGGAGGAACGGAGGGGGAGGAGCGGAAGGGAGGAGGAGCGGAAGGGAGGAGGAGCGGAAGGGAGGAGGAGCGGAGGGGAGGAGGAGCGGACAGCAGGAGGAACGGAGGGGGAGGAGCGGAAGGGAGGAGGAGCGGAAGGGAGGAGGAGCGGAAGGGAGGAGGAGCGGAAGGGAGGAGGAGCGGAAGGGAGGAGGAGCGGACAGCAGGAGGAACGGAGGGGGAGGAACGGAGGGGGAGGAACGGAGGGGGAGGAACGGAGGGGGAGGAACGGAGGGGGAGGAACGGAGGGGGAGGAGCGGAAGGGAGGAGGAGCGGAAGGAGGAGGAGCGGAGGGGAGGAGGAGCGGACAGCAGGAGGAACGGAGGGGGAGGAGCGGAAGGGAGGAGGAGCGGAAGGGAGGAGGAGCGGAAGGGAGGAGGAGCGGAAGGGAGGAGGAGCGGAAGGGAGGAGGAGCGGACAGCAGGAGGAACGGAGGGGGAGGAACGGAGGGGGAGGAACGGAGGGGGAGGAACGGAGGGGGAGGAACGGAGGGGGAGGAACGGAGGGGGAGGAGCGGAAGGGAGGAGGAGCGGAAGGAGGAGGAGCGGAGGGGAGGAGGAGCGGACAGCAGGAGGAACGGAGGGGGAGGAGCGGAAGGGAGGAGGAGCGGAAGGGAGGAGGAGCGGAAGGGAGGAGGAGCGGAAGGGAGGAGGAGCGGAAGGGAGGAGGAGCGGAAGGGAGGAGGAGCGGAGGGGAGGAGGAGCGGAGGGGAGGAGGAGCGGACAGCAGGAGGAACGGAGGGGGAGGAACGGAGGGGGAGGAACGGAGGGGGAGGAACGGAGGGGGAGGAACGGAGGGGGAGGAACGGAGGGGGAGGAGCGGAAGGGAGGAGGAGCGGAAGGAGGAGGAGCGGAGGGGAGGAGGAGCGGACAGCAGGAGGAACGGAGGGGGAGGAGCGGAAGGGAGGAGGAGCGGACAGCAGGAGGAGCGGAGGGAAGAAGCGGAGGGAAGGAGGAGCGGAGGGGGATGAGCGGAAGGGAGGGGGAACGGTGTGGGGGAGGGCGAGTGTGCGCCGTGCAGCGGCGGAGGCCACAAATTACGCGCGCCGCCCGATAACGAACGCTGGCGTGCGGCGCGGAGTGGCGCCGTTTTTCAACCCGAGGCTTCGGCCGCGCTCCTCCCCGGCACGGCCACTCTGCGACGGGGCCCGGGAGTGGATTTGGAGGCGGCGGCTGTTTAGGCGATGGGAATGGCCATGAGATAGTGATGCAGGAAAGGGGGCTGAAGGAAAATGCGGTGCTATGTGAATGCGAAGTAGGTCAAAGTGGAGGGGTGTGAGAAAGAAATATTGGTGATGACGTGCTGTGGGGAAGATAAATATAATATACTTGCGCTGATGATGGAGGAAGTGGAAGAGGTATGTTGGTGTGGGAGGGGGACGCTAGAATCAGAGTTGGTGGAAGTGAGTAGAAATTGCTGATGGCATGGCAGAACAAGTATAAATGATGAAAGTGGAAAACAAATTTAGAAAGAGAGCTGAAGTCATTGCCACAAAATGGACCAAGTTAAGACGTTGAAAAAAAGTTACACATCTAGAAGGGGAACGTTTTTTTACGATGCAGGCAAGTGAATTGACGGCAATGAAGGTGAAGAATACTGTATCTCTATCGACTACTTTTCGAGTGCACTCAATTTCATAAGGAACAGTGTGGAGGGAGGTGATGTATGTTCGATTATGTGTTCACAAATCTACAATGTCTGTCGACAAGATGCAACGACAAAACAATTCTTGTCAGTTAAAATTATGTAATGGAGTTGATGGTAGCATTTGAAGAGATACGAATGGCAGAAAACAACAAAAGATGCTTAGCTCGTTGCTGAAGAAGTTGCTTGAGATAATTCTGGTTCTTCAAACCACATCCATCATTCCCATCTCCACGGTTTAGGGGCTGCAGGGTATGTGCACATGAAAACAATATTTAGAAATGGGGACTGGAAAGTTGGAATTCAACCTACCGCACAAATAAACATAGTAGGTACTACTTAGGAAAAGGAAGTCAAGAGGAAAGCTGAGGGATGTAGAAGTAGAGCCTGCAAATGCAGGGAAGCAGAAGCTTTTTTCGAGCTCTCGAAAACAATGACCTGGGACACTTCAATGGGGACACATATTGAACCTTCAAATAGAAGCACAAACTTGCGTTTTCTTGGGACAGAAGAAAGAAAGGTCCTCTGTGGAACATCACACACGCAAAAGTCATGGGACAAACATCCATTCCCGGTGGGGGTGGCTCCCTTCCCATTTACACACTGAATCGGTTGTCGCCCACACTGCCACCACCTCGGCCTTCCGGGGCGACATGAATACATGCTACGACAGGAAAAAGCGGTAGCGCCAATTGTGGCACGTACCTCGGTCCGTCGGCAACGAGGCCAAGCAAACATCACATTGGTGGAAATGCGAAGCCCAAGCAACGCTGCCGAAGGGAACGCAAACAGCCACACGCTGCAGTCGCGACGGCGACGGCGTCAGCGCGGTCGGTGTTGGGGTGGCGGTAGGGCCGGCGACGGGCGCGGAGGCAGACAGGGTAAGGGCGGGGACGCAGAGGTCGGTTAAGCGGGAGATGGAGACAGCAGCAATGCGAGAGGGGAAGTCGTTTGATTATACTTTCGTGTTTCTGGACGCATCAACTGCTTTGAACGTTAGACCCGTAAGTGTAGTGGAAGTTACACTGTGGGGGTGTTGGTGTTCTTCCTCAGCTAGAGTGTGAGATTCGATGCCGACCTACACGTCGGTTGCTTGTGTTCTAACTCCAGGTGTCTCTGCCAGCACCACCCCAGCCGGGACAAGCTCTAAGATCCCGCCATGTGTGTTAATGTAGTGGCTGTAACTGTATATACGTGTGAATATAAGATGAAATGAAACAAGAACAAGGAAGGAAAGACCGCGTACGGTCAATGGCGTGTTTGTAAAGGTATTGCTCCGGCATTCGCCTGGTATTGATCGGAAAATCCACCTAAAACTACCGGCCGAGAGCAGCCGGCCGCCAGCATTCTCCTCCAATCAGCGGCTGATTCCGATCAAGCCTTCAAGTTAGAGTCAAAAGTCTCCCCTCCTCCGGACTCGAACCCTAGAACCTCCACAGTTGCTTCCCTGAGCCACCTCCGGCGGCGTGCGGGGGCGGGGGCGTCGGGGCCGGGGGAAGGTGCGCGGCGAAGGGGGCGGGGCTCCTCCCCCAGCGGCTCCCACAGGCTGCGCCGGAAGCGGCTGCGCTTTCGCCTGCGCGTTCGCCTGCGCGTTCGCCCCGACGAGGCGCCGCCGGGCGCTGGATTCGCTCATGCGGCTCAAACACGACACACACAACGGATTTTTGATTTAAAAGGAAAAGGAGAGGGAAGTATTGTAATATGTTTTAGTGGGAGTCAGAAGTCTTCGGGATTTACAATCTGTCTTGCGCAGTGACGTTCAGCAATTTCTACTAAGTTACAACTGGTAGTATTAACAATGATAATTTTACTTTCGAATTGAAATGTCCTAGCAACATTGTTAAATAACTCTTAAAATGGAAATTTTCAGGATAGAAATATTACTCCCCCCCCAAAGTTCGAGCCTGCTCATTATTTGACATACGTACTCCAAATATTGCCTGAATTACACCTATTGCTAAGACGTTTTTTATATCTGGTGACTGACAAAACTTTAAAAATATAAACAAAAGATTTATTAAAAAAAAGGTAATTTTAATTGAATATTAAAAAAAAATATTTCGCCTTTCAAATCACTCCCCACGCAGTTTCCAAACCAGGCGTTAATAGTATCATTAGTACGTGATGTTCTTATTTTACTACAACGTATTAAAGTTGCTGCCCACACGCAGCACTCACGTTCAACATTAAACCAACAAATCATACTTGAATAACTAGTGAAAAAAAATCCGGGTCCCCATCACGAACGTGCTTACCAACCCACGAATTCAAACCCGCAGTTGGAAAACATTGGCCGAACGAAAAGAGGCGAGCAGAACTTGCGGGTGCGTCCGGGGGAATCTCGGCGGCGGCGGCGGCGGCGGCGGCGCGGTGGCGAAACCGCACATTTAACATGGCAATCCACAAGAGGCCTCGAGCGACACGCGCCGGGCGTCCCGCTGGGCCGTAACGATGTTTCAAAACTGCTCTGCATTCCGCGCCCGAACACCCGTAATCACCCCGGCTCGCCACTTCCGAATTCGCAGGCAGCGCTCCGGCGCCAGAGGCTGGCTTTGTTCGTGGGGTGGGCGAGGATGTTCTTTGGTCACGTTGGTTCACGTGTGATTACTTATTTTAAAGCGTTGTGAAAAAAATATGCAAAGCGGTCGTTAAAGAGTGTTAAAATAACGAGAACGAAAAATTAAAGATTTATCGTTATATATCATTAAATACACGTATTTCACTCTATCTAATCAGTAGAATGTTCGTTCGTTGTAGGCTTCTAGGTTGTGTTTTATGTACAATAGAAATTGTAATTAGTACTACAATTTGAAGATCCACATCAACAATTACTGTGATCTCAGATAAGTCTAAAGTCAAATTTATATCCTCAGATTCTTGATTGTTTAAATTATAATATCTAAACTGTAAATGAATATTTGTGACTTATTTTTGTGATTTATTATTACATGAGAATGACGTACGGTAAATAAAATATGATTTCTAAACCCTGTACGAAACGTCACGATGCGCTTAACTTAAATAATATTATTAGCTAGACAAATAAACCAACTTTAAAGGGGCGAAGTTCTTTGTCCAAAACAATGCTGCGCTTTGCAAATGAATTTAAAATGATTCAGAGCCTTCAAACATAAATATACATAATTAGAGAAATCTCTAATGCAGCTGTTCCCAATTGGTGGTTTGCGAACTCACAGCGATTTGCAACCTTGGTTTATCAAACAATATTTTAATAGCGGAATTTTTAAATCCAAAACGTATAAAATAAAATGAAATAATAAAATTTTATTTTAAAATTACAAAACCGAATCATCGTTAAGAACCAGTTGACGTTGTACTAAACCAGTTAACATGAGATCGCAACTTTATTGGTATTGAAGTTAATAATTACGTTTTATTTTCAGTTAACTAGAATAATTATTATTGTTCCGTTTTACTGCACAGAATTTGTGATTTTATTAGTACTTTAAGCGATCATTTTGGTCTAGTGTTTGCCCGCTTTACAATTATTGTGTTTTAGTTTTTTTCTATTTTACATATTATGCAATGGAAAACAAATTTTAATAACCCACTTTTATTTTCATTTATATTAATGACGGGAATTCGTTAATTTATTTGATTTAGAAATAATTAGCTAGGAACGAGTGGTGGGAAACTCAAGTGTATACATAAAACGATAAAGCTCTGTAACTTATTAAAAACAAACTTCTATAAGTACAAAAATGGACGTTGGTATGTTCAAGATCGATGAACTCCGACACCATTTGAGCGATCTCTATGAATGTTGACACATTACGAGTTTTTTTCCGCTGAGAAAGTTTTATGCTGTTCATTTAATTGTAACTCCATTAGACAGCGCTTCAATTAAATGTAATTCTCAATCCACCTGGGCTTCAGTGTTACTGACCGTTGCCATTGTGACCCGGAGCAGGAGGACAGGAGGAGCGGTCGGCGCGGGATGGAGAGACGAGAGAGGAAAAAGAGAGGGGGAAAAGAGAGGCGGGGAAATAGAAAGGAAAAGAGAGACGGAAAATGAGAGAGAAGAAGAGAAAGACCGAGAGAAGGAAAGAAGAGAGGAAAAAAATATGAGGGAAAAAGGAGATAGAGAAAAAGAGAGGGAAAGAGAGAAAGGGGAAAGAGAGAGGGGAGGAAAGAGATGGGAAAAAGAGAAGAGGAGGAAAAGAGAGAGGGGAAAGAAAGAAAGAAAGAGAAGGGGGAGAGAGCGGCACAACGTCTGTCGGGTTCTGCTAGTATACAAATAAAACACGTGCATCATTTTTTACTCAACGTAAGTAACTGCTTCCTGAGCGACAAATCAGATAGAAACAGAGACACAGACAATAGTCGCGTCGTGGTGCAACCGCTCAGCGTACGCCAGCTGCACCTCCCGCACAAGAGCCGACGCCCTGCGAACACTCTCCAGCGCAACACCGCTGCGCGCCAGGCGACCGCCACCTCATTAGCACCGCGTCGCGTCACATCGCGTCGCGTCGCGCGGCGGCACAACCAGGCAGCTGCGCGTCTCGCATTCAACGTCCCCGGGCAGCTGCAACCGACGCGACGCGACGCGACGCGACGCGAGGCGCCGTCAAGGACCCGACCCGTCGCCGGGTCTCGAGCACGCGTTCTCCCGCGCCGGCGCGCCACCGAACAATCCCGGCGTCGATCCCCGCCCCTCCCCTGCGGCGCCTTTCAGCAGCGACCCGCGCACAAAGCGGGCCCGCGGCGCGGAACGCGCAGGCGGCGGCGGCGGAGGGGGCGGGGCCGGGGGCAAAACAAACGAAGGAAACAAACAAAAACACGCACACATGCGCTCGCGCGCGGCGGCGGCGGAGGTGGGGTCGCGCGGACAAAAACGGGCGGGCGGCGGCGGCAGCGCTGGTGGTATCGGAGGGTACGAGAGAGGTGATGGGAGTTTCGGCGTTAACGAGGAATGCGGGGTTTGGTCAGGGTTGTCGCGAGGACGGCGAGGTTGCGACGGGCAGGGAGGAAGTCGCGGAGGGCGACGGCTGTGGTGGCGGAAGGGCACGAAAGGCGATGCTGTTTAGCAGGGAGTAGCTGGAGTGCCGGGTCGGCCATGGTGGGGAGTGCGGGATTTCGTGGTAGTTGCGGGGTCGGCCATGGTGGGAGAGGCGGTGGCAGTGGCGGCGACGGTGAGGGGCGGCGGGCGCTGGACGGAGGCGGTGGCGGCGGGGAGACGGGCAGGGCGGAATTGGCGCAGGGAGGCGATGGAAGGGCACGAAAAGCGATGGCGTTGAGCAGGTGCGGGAGTTGCGGACTCCGATCGGGGTTTTCGCAGTGGTGGCGGGGCGACCATGGTGCCAGCGGGATACGATGGTTGCGATGCTGACGGGTTTGGAAGAGAAGAAAATAGGTCGCAAGGGCGGGCAACAGGGAGTTGTGTGACAGAGGCGACAACTCAGTAATTGGCGGTGCGTTTTTGGAAGTTGAGTAGGGGTTTTGGGCCGTTGTGGAGTTGACAAATACGGTTGGCATTTCAGCGGTGATGATCATGACAGCAATCCCAGGGGCATTAAAATAGAGGATGGCGGAGAGAGTGGCGATAGAGGTGATAGTAGTGGCGATAATAGGGACTTTGGAAGATAAAGTATTAAAAACAAATCAGCACTAGGAAATAAGATGTCGACAGTATGATGGTTGTAAGAGATGACAGAACGGGTTCAGAAGCGGTTGTTACAGCAGAAAATGTGGCGTGTATGTGTAATGTTGAAAGTGGTGATGGTAAACTTGAATTTTCGCCCGCGGCACACGTATTGACCGCCTCCCAAAGTGCGAAATACGACGGTGTCCAACTTGCAAGGCCTCAAGGGCCACAGTTAAAACCTTTAATATGGTTGCGGGCCACTTTTTCAGTACTCGGTTGATACACACATGACCCCGCATTGTTGATCTCTGCAGTTTGCACGGTTGCTCTGAAAAGGGAGGGGGGATGGAACTACGGATGATATCTGTCTCTATTGTGCACAACGCAATAAAACTCATTGGGATAATTTAGAATTCCTGAATTTACTAGAAAATATTTCTTAAATCTAAATATAATCCAATTTTACTTTAAGGGGGTGTTGACCCGAACAGAGCGCGTTCGCTAGGCGCAATATTCACGCCCATCGTGGATGCCAGAGACGTTAACGTTTTTCTAATAATCTTTCGTGGGTTGAACAGCCATGTACTAAGAGGTCATCGGGAAGATTGGGGCGAGAGATACTTTGCTCGATGAAAGTAGTGCGTTCGTCTGGTTTTGAACACAAAAACTGAAAGTGGAATCATCAGTTATTATTTCATATTTTAACTTTTGCCAAACTGTGATTGTGGTAATTTTTCATTCATAAAGAAAACATCCAAGACGTAAAAACCTCGAGCACAAAACATAAATGTTAAAAAAAATGACTTTAATATATCGATGTTTAAAACATCGGTGTTTCCATGAAAAAAAAAAAAACCTCTGATATTTCTAAAATATTGACGTGGATGTCGCTTCCTTTGCGAGGGCGACGGCACAGACTGTGAGGCGTCGGGCGGTGGTGTTGGTAGGATGACTGCGGCGATGGCGACGGCGACGGCGACGGCGGTGGTGTTGGTGGGACGAAGGCGGAGATGGCGGTGATGGTGTTGGTAGGATGATGACGACGGCGGCGGTGACGGCGTCGGCGGTGGTTGCGAAGGTAGCGGCGGTGGTGTTGGTAGGATAACGACGGCGGCGATGGTGTTAGTATGACGACTATGGCGGCGTGGCGACGGCGACGGCGGCGATGGCGACGGCGGCGGTAGCGACGGCGGCGGTGTTGGTAGGATAACGACGGCGGCGGTGGCGACGGCGACGGTGTTGGTAGGATAACGACGGCGGTGGTGGCGACGGAGGTGGCAGCGGTGGTGTTAGTAGGATGACGATGGCGGCGGCGACGACGGCGGGGTGGCGACGGTGGTGGCAACGGCGGTGGCGACGGCGGTGGCAGTGTTGGCGGAGGTGGTAGCGGCGGCGGCGGCGGCAGCTGCGGTGCCGATCGAGTTACGTTCGTTTGGAAATCCGCTAATGACGGCGGCGGCTGGTGTGCGGGACTGAATAGAGGGGCGGAGTCCCTGCGGACGACTGCTCGGCGGGAGTGCACGCGAATACTACGACAGATTGCGCATTCAATGGCCGGGAGCACACTCGGGCGGCCCCTTCCCTTCACCCGTTTTACTCCTTTTTTAATTTCTTTTTTCTCGCTGAAACATTGCACCCAGCCGGGGGGAATGTTCTTCGGAAATGAGGCGGTCGAAAAATCATTAAGAGCATTAAAAACTTCACCTCTAGAAGTTCTTTTTTTATATACTTTGATTTTCCATTTCATTCAACTGTCTTTAAACAGCAGTTTTCGTGAAATCAATTTGTACTTCCAAATGATTACAATTATAATACACGTTTAGCATTAAACCAGATAATAAGTAACTGCTGCTTCCTACAATGGACACGCTAAAATAAACCGCTATTATCAATAGAACTTGTTTGGAATGTGTTTAAATGGTGTGTTTATACGATAAAACGATAAAACGTCTTTTCAGAATAAAATGAAGAAAGGAGAATAAAATACATGCTTATAATGTGATATATAGGAGAGAATAAATTCGAGAAGGCTTAAAAAATGTCTCTCAGAATGCATACAGATAAGTATATCATTATAAAGATAATTTATTTTAAAAAATGACTTCAATAAGAATACATTGCGATGTTAACGACACCCTGATAGGTTTGGAGCGGAACCTGTGTTCGTGATAAGTTGTGGAAATCGTAATCGCTAAGAATATCATCACGCCCATCAATTGATAGGGATATAATTCAATAAATTTTGTGGTTCATAACGAGACACTCAATATTTGCGCGAAGATATCGTATGTCGAAGCACATTTCACTTTCGGTGGAATTCTAAATTGACGCAACCAATGTGAACACGTTTTACTCCAACTACACGTCAGGTAACAATGTCAGATTGAAGAGAGACGCGAATCGCAAAGCCAGCTTTGTTAACGCCGGCATTAAATTTTTTTCTTAAAAAAAGTTTCCTTTCGGGCTATATGAGATAGACTTTCTTTTCCGGACTCGCGTTATACTTCGATATGGTATCCTGGTCGTCCCGTGACCGAGCCAAACAGCAGAGGACCTCGCCCAAAAGGGTGGACGGGGCGAGCCGCTTGAAAATTCACCCGCAAGCGGAGAATCACGCAGAATAACACGAAAAATGAAATTAATCAGAGCCAAAGGAATACGCACCAAATGCACCACCACTCATCACAAAAATACTCTTTTTAAAAGGAAAATCAATTAAAGAAAAAATAATAAAAATATATCCAATTTCTGGGGTGACATATTCCTCACAGGGGCAGGGGTACCACTTCTCAATCACACTAATAACATTTTTAAAAAAGCAAATTATTCGTCAACTTTTGAATACATAAAACAACACATGCCTTAAGGACCCTTCTATTCTATACTGGAAGAGAATTTTGTCTAGCCGGACAAAAAACTTACCGGGGAATACAAGTAAGAGTAGCGAAAATTAATCAGAACAATTAGAACCAAGATGACAATTAACAGAAAGTAAGCCGGGCTTTTATGTGACCGATATAAACAGCACGGTACTATCCCGCGCACGGACTGAGTGTACGGACAATACAAGAAATTCTTCCGTGACGGTAGCAGATATCTTGTGGTAATCCATAATTGGAGATAAAGGATAATCATCCACAACAATAAGTTATAATATTTATTACAACATGCTCAAAATTAATTTTCGGGAAAACAATTTCCTGAAATTGCCCATGTTGCTTGGGCAAGACCCACTGAAGATTGGAAACAGTTTGCCCGAAAGTTAACTTTGGGCATGTTCTAATAAATATTACAACTTACAGTTGTGGATGATTATCCCTTATCTCCCATTAAACAAGTAAGTTTAACACAAGGAACCACGACAAGTACAACCATGGAGACCGCTGATAGTAAGTATGGAAACCAGAGCATTCTCCCATCCTTATTGTTGTGGATGATTATCCCTTATCTCCCGTTAATCAAGTAAGTCTAACAGAAGGAACCACGACAAGTATAACCAAGGTGACCGCTGATAGTATGGAAAGTAGAGCATTCCCCCATCCTTATTGTTGTGGATGATTATCCCTTATCTCCCGTTAATCAAGTAAGTCTAATAGAAGGAACCACGACATGTATAACCAAGGTGACCGCTGATAGTAAGTATGGAAAGCAGAGTGTTCCCCATCCATATTGTTGTGGATGATTATCCCTTATCTCCCGTTAATCAAGTAAGTCTAATAGAAGGAACCACGACATGTATAACCAAGGTGACCGCTGATAGTAAGTATGGAAACCAGAGCATTCTCCCATCCTTACTGTTGTGGATGATTATCTCTTATCTCCCGTAATCAAGTAAGTTTAACAGAAGGATCCACGACAAGTACAACCAAGGAGACCGCTGATAGTAAGTATGGAAAGCAGAGCGTTCCCCCATCCCGCACAGGGGCGGGGCGGGAGAAGCCGCATGAAAAATCGCCCGCAAGCGAAGCATTACGCGCGGAAAGTGCGGCCGGGCGACCGGAAACCTCGCCCACGGGGCGGCGCGGGGGCGGCGCGGGGCGGCGCGGGGGGACGCGGGCGACGCCCAGGGCGCAACCGCGGGCGGCGCGTTTGTTCCGGCGCGCATTGTCCCCCCGCGCAGTTGCTGTTTGTCCCGCTGCTATTAGAGCGCCGATGCCCGGCGGGTCGGCCGGCGGCGGCGCGGGCGGGTACCGCGACCGTTCAGGCTCTTTATGCTCTTCTTTTACGACCGCCGCCGGCCGAAGAATGCTTAATGGGCTGGATGAGGTGGCGCGCCTTCCGCTTCCCGTCGCATGAGGGGCTCCGCACCGAATTGACGGTAGTTGAAAGGAGGGTGTACTGTTTTATCGACCGAGTTAGTGAATATTAGAAGGCTAGTTGATTGCTCCACGTTGCCAGGGTATTTATTTATGTGACTACTAAACTGTCACGTTCGATACGGTTCTGCTTCTTCTGCTTGCACCACACGCTCCGCTCGCATTAAATTCATTCAGGGTTGCGTTCTCAGTTTCAGTTTACAAACCACCATCTTCTCACTCCAACCCCTACAAGCACCGAAGGTCTCTTCCCTCACCGTATTATTTTCCTAATTGCAAGCAATACGATTGAACAGTTTTATCAAACCTGTTCTACGAATTATAGTGTTATGATGGAACACACATGAAGATGAACTGGGTATTTATAGAGGAAAATTTGTCCTCGTAAATGAGTTTCAGGACATACTCTCAACATGATAATAAATATAGTACAATCATTACTTCTTTTTAATAAATACAGTAATAAAATCATTACTTCTTTTCTTGTTGATATGAATTGCTGTTATTTCTGTGAATTAACGCTACTAAAGATGGAGTTGAAAGAAGCTCAGTATAACAAAATATCTAAAAAATGATGAAGATAATAATGATGATAATTAAGATGATGAAATACAATAGAACCATACTTTCGAAAAATAAAAATATGTGTATGGTCTGATACAAATTCAAATAATTCTTAGAACCCAAAGAAATTCACTGTATTTTAAAATATTTCATATCATCGACATCAACTAATATCACGACACAGGCATGCATATATTCTCTATAAATCTCTATGGCATGGATTTTCTGTGCATACCCTTATAAGCAAGCATAGAAGTTAGTCGTTGCGACCGTTTACGATCACAACTTCTTACCGCCGCATTCTGATAGACCTCTCACTCTGGCCTCGACAGGATATGATAGGTAAAATCGGAGGAGTGATGTTCGCGGATGACGTCATTTTCCACACGTGAGACGGATGCGTTAATAAAATTCTGCTTTGTATTCTGCGTGAAGAACTTTTTGCCTAGAAACACCTGCACAGACTTTTTGTGTGATGTCGGATTCCGTCCGCACCCTTATGGAATTCTCCCTGGCTTCATAAACACGTTTGACGCGTGTATGCATGCAAACTCTATGTTTGCAGTGCAATATATTCTGCACATCTGTGCTATTTCATTCTTCAATAAATAAGAGCAGAACGTGAGGCAGGATAATAAATATATTTCTCTCAGAACGGATGCAAATTTCCGTATATATTTTCTGGGTGAGATATTTTAGTAAATATGTATTTTCTTCTTATTTTTTTAGGTTTCTGAGTTTTGGAAAACTTAACTTGTTTAAGAGAATAATGAATTTTAAATTCGAAACAAAGTAGAGAAAGGATTAAAATATCAACATTGCCTATCATTTAATTACTTACATTTACATACTCCGATCTCAGAAAACTTGATACAACATGAGGCATTCGCTTGTGTTCTTGCTTTAAATTTATCTAACACATATATAAAATAATTACATCGAGAAGGAATTGCAAATAAAAAATTGAATCAATTATTTTGTGCCTTGAGAACATGGATTCAATCTTATATTTTTATTGAGAGTTTTTGCGGTTAATTATTGGAGAGAAGATCGGAAAATAACGCACAATATTTTTTTGTCCCAAAATTTAATTGGTACTAAAACACAAAAAGTTCACCAAAGACATTACATATTTGACCTACTTTTCTACATAGTCGCCATATTTGTCAACATATTTCTTCCAGCATGCTATCAGTTTTAATATGCTCTGTTCGTGGAAGTTCGTTTGATTGAATTATAACCCTCTTGGAAGAATACAAACCACCTGGAGATGTTGCTACGGTTCACTAGACATCCCCATACACGCCACGCATGTCCTTGTGAATTTCACTACGATTATGATCTCTGGTCCACAAATTTCCCACTACACTTCTCTTCTCGTCACAAGTTGACGACAGTAACATGTGCGCTACTTTTGTTTTGTAGTTCAGGCTACACCCACTAAAGCTGCACATGAAAACAAAATACCCTCTAAAGCACGAACTTCAAACTATCTCGTTGTACAATTTCGCCATTCCATTTGCAATACCAGCAGAGAATAAAATTATTGTCCGTTTCTTTCCGATCAGCCCTCGTATTAAAGTGAGTACTCATCCGGGGGATAAAAGTTTTGAGTGCATTGTTCAGAACTATTCTTCTTAAAATGTTTGTTTCATGGTTCTCATTTTACAGGCATTTTTTGTCTCTCAATCTCAGCACTCTTCGGGAGATTTAGCCTGGAAACAGACGATGTCTGAGTGACCTCTTATAAATAGAATGTTCAGAAATATTGTGTTTTAAGAGTTGTTTCAAGTAGACAGAATTTAATCTTTTTACAGACATTGTTATAAATAAATCTAAATCAGAGCAATCAACATGCAAACACGTTATGGCAGGGGCACGGACTCTTTCGTAATTTAAGATAGGGTTGGCTGCCGGGGTGCATTCGCTGTGAAGAACAGGCGATCATTCATCGGTTCATTCAATGCATGGATATCACTGCAAATCGTTGGCCGATCGTGAAAGGCATATAAGCACCTGAATTGGGTCATTTCCTGCGCACATGTAAAAAACTATTAAAATCGGTTGAGCCTACTAGGAGGGATTTGCCGTGAAAGATCGTTACGTTCTTGTACAGAAACACACACACACACACACACACATCCACCCACCCACGCACACTTAACATTACAATCAGGTGTAATCACCCATCCTTACGAATACGAAAACAACGCTAAATAGGCAGCTGTTACAGACGCCAACCGCAACATTAAGGTGGCTCCACACATTCGACGTTCGCCGAGCAGCGAGCTACCGCTCGCCTGATCCCGACCAGCTGATGTGTTCGGCGAATGTTCGCTCCCTTTGGTATGTCCGAAAGACCGACACGCGGCGGGTAGGGCGAGCGCCGAATGTTCATCATTCAGCAATAGCAAGAGACCCATCCACACTACTCGGGATTCGGCGAGCGGTTGCACGCTGAATAGCGAATGTGTGGAGCCGCCTTTAGACCAACAAACTTCTATGAGGTCCAAATGTGAAATGCCTTGTTTGGGACAGCAGCCTACATTCATTGCACGCGGCGTTTCCTCGACCTAGGGCTCCCGCTGCCCACGGTCTCGCACCGCGAGGCACACGCCGTGGGCGGGGGCGGGGGCGGGGGCGGTGACCTCACGCGACGCCGCGGGAGGAGGAACCTTTGGCCAAGAAATGAAAAAGGTTGGCGATGCGTCGGCGAAAGGCCAGCGGCGGTAGGCCCCGGGTGGGGGTGGGGCGGCCACAGCTAGCGGCATTTTTCGGCCTTTGCGGCTGCCCGCGCGTCGCCCAAATGTCACCGCCCCTCCGCCTCCGCCTCCGCCTCCGCCTCCGCCGCCGCCGTCTTGGGATCGCTGCCCGGAAGGCCGCCCGCCGCCTTGAGTGGCGAGGTCAGGGCTCCCAGTGCATTTCTGGGTTCTGCCCTTGTGGGGAAATAGGTCATTCCTGCCGCACGAGGCCTGGCTTTTCAAGCAAAACGAAAAGAGGGAAAGGCCTTCTCTTTGACTCAGAATATGAATGCACTAGGCTCTAACTTTTATCCTTAAACTTTACTGGTTTTACTAGCAATTTATATGGTCTATTTGAAATCAAATACGAAGATCTGATGAGGATTAGGAGAGTAAATCCCCTCCCGAAAGAAAAACAAACATAGTGTCTAATGTTGCCGTCATGCTCATGACGGCATTGTTCGGGAATTGCTTTCATTATGCGAGCTAATTTGTAACAGTGTCAATTATTCGTAACAGGGTATTGTGAAAAGTTACGTCGGTTAAAAAGAGAGAGTATAACCGTGTTCTAGCAAATTATAGCTATCTGACGAACAGAGTGATAATTATCGAATAATTCAAACACGCCTGCACAACTTGGGACGAGTTCTGGCAAACACGGCTGAACTTCCAAGTGGGCAGAACGGAATGAGATAAACTGGAATTATTTCGGCCGAACTGAGTTATTTAACACAAAAAAACATTTTTCGTTAATCTACGTAACTTGTGGTGAACATATTTATTAAATTTACCAAACATAGTATTTACACAGACCTATTTCAGTTATTGCAATAGTTATTCAGTTGTTATTCTCAAGAGTAAAAATGCAAATATAAGTTACAAAAGTGACGGACCATTGCTCATATTTTCAGACAAACATTAACTTAACCTGACAAATACAAAAGGAATATGAACAGACATATCACTTCCGTCTTACCAAACAAGTCTTATCAAACTTGCTTCCAGGGAGCAATTTTGATAATAATTCAATTATATAACACCTGAGGTACAGCCATATTAAACAAATCTTCGCGTCTTTGCATTAACGAGTTTCCTTTTTTGACGGCCGACACATCCGAAATTAACACCTCCATGCCAGTGATATGCAACACATCGTTTCTCACATTTACTCCTTGCGTCACGCGATGGATCCATTTGTCTTCACTCTCGGAATTCATAGCACAAAAGGTCAACCGCACCTTTTACTAAACTACATAATGAATTAAAATGACCGCCTGATGAGCTCTGAAGGCCTCTTACGGAGGCCGGGGCAAATTAGGATATGAATGAGGACTCCGCCCCGTTCCCGCGGAGAATAGTCGTTTCTCCGACGACATAAAGAGCAGAGCATTTGTCCTGCCGCGCGCAGAAAACTGGGAGACACTCTGGGTGCAGACGCGAGGAGAGGGGAGTGCGACAAAGGAAGAGAGAAAATGTTGGGAAAAGAGGTGACGAAAGGCTTCTGTAGAACGCACGAAAGAAACGCCGGAAAGGAAAACGGTGGGGTGACAACATAGGAAAAATAGTTTGACGAGAAAGCGATGAAAAGACAATACAAAGAGAATCAGGTGAAAAAATACAGTTGTTAAAATTGCTTGACCGTAGAAGAAAAAGGCCGTCTTAAATTTTAAAGTATATGGAAATCCACTTGATTTGGAGATCTAAAACTTTTCTAAAGATACTTTAATTATTTCATTTCTTGGAAGTGAAGCTTTTGCTACTCAGATTGTTGAAGTGTGTAATTCTATACTTTAAAATAGACTATTCGATATACGATATATATATATATATATATATATATATATATATATATATTATTAGAAGCTGATAAAATACAATATTTATTTATTCTAAGAAGGACCTGCGATGTATTAGTTGTAGACTTCCCTTCGCTCAACATCCCAGATCAACATGAAAGATTAAAACACACGGACGTAATATAAAAATGGTAAAGAAATGACCTAGCTCCTTTAGAACCAAGACTTCTATTACCCAAAATGTTCTCAAAATTTTCTACATATTTACAGAAAAAATTAAGATTTTACTAAAACTTGGATTTTCAACCAAACAGAGTCATTACTTTCGCGTCATCTTTACGGAGTTACGAAGTACTCAATTTCAAAATATATGAAACTTTAAATGAATAAATTGCTGAACAATAAAATAAAATAATAAAACGAGTAAATTATTTGCAATTGTAAAGGCGGTTCTTTCAAGGCATACACAGGGTGCTAAAAGTTCAATTTTTAGCCCTACTGCTATGTGACGATACTCCAGTGTTACGACAAACCAATGAATGCAACAATGAAAACAAGATACTTTCATTTGGCATCTATATCTGACCTTAATGTATCATTATGTGATTTGTATACCTGAATTAAAATAAATGAAAGTCGGTAAGGCAGTTTAAAAAATAGTGTATGACACATGCTCGTGATGCGCCTCTCGACCTATGGACCTCGCAACCTTTCCTACACGCAAAATAAACTGTCACTTCTATCCTTCGTATCTTAAATAACTATTATCTATAATTCGACGTCCTGATCAGGATGCACGTAAGTTAGGAGTGTTCACGGCGCATTAATTAAAGTATGACAAGCTGAAATACTAGTTGGTTCAAACATGCTTTTCCAATTATTTTTCGTAAAAAATATCCAATGGCAGATGTCCTAATGCCGAGTAAAACTCGCCCAGATACGCCACTCCGCGAGGACTTGGTCGGCGCAGGGAGGATGCGCGGGGAGACCGAGCGTCGACGTGGATTGGTGGTCGAGGACTCGCGTCCTCTGCATGTTAACTAAACGCTCCTGTTCCAGCCTCCGCTTCTGGGCCCTAGTCCGATATTCCCCGCAACTCGTCTAGTCGTGACGTAGTTGTCCATCGAGAGGAATGAAGCTTTTCATCGCCCGCACGCGGAGCTTATATTAAACTGCGGACAGATCGCAGATATACAAATGAAAGCGCCCTCGCTCTCGGCGAGCAAAAATGGGTTTGCGAAATTTGCAAAGCTATCTCCCCAGAAGTATTTCGGTAAGATAAAACATATTTACATTCAAGGTCTTTAAAAATCAACACTTTTTCTACGATCCTTTTCTCCTCATGTCTTAATACCACCGTTGGCTTCGTGTTCTGGCAGTACAATCAGAGCCCTTCTATTTATTTATTTATTTACTTTTTTAACTAAAACACCGTTAACTGTGTGACATACTATGGGGATAAGTGCAATCTTTCCACTATTTCTTGACCTCTGGGATCTCTGCCATAACTCACACAGTACATACTATGAAGTTGAATTACGAATACGATTATAAGGAGCGTTTTTGGAAAGAATTGCTATGCAAATACTCGCTCCCGCGTAATAAAATCTTTTTGAAAAGCAAATCAGGTACATTTTTTTTTGCCTATTATCCCTTCTGTTCTATGAAAAGAATTCCTCTTCCTGCAGCGAGAACATGAAAGACTATTATTTTAATACCTACATTCCCGTCAGAACTCAAGAAAAAGTGCACAGATAGCGAAGCTTCATTTATGTCTAGAAGCAAAACAAGGGCCTATCTCAGCATTTGCACGAAGGTTCAGGGAAATTGGACGACAAACTTGATTGAGATTGGAGTCACTGATCCAGAAGTTGAGGTATAATACTTGTGACTGGGGTATTTAGTCTTTTAGAATTATAAAGTCTAAATGGTAACTAATACATTAAATATGATTGTCAAAACCAGTATTATTCTCCTCTTTGTTGCTCGTATAGTCTCTTAATTGTTTTCTCGATCATGAGGGAAGAACCTCTCAGCGCTGGGGGGCTTTCAGCCCCTCGCAGCGCTCTAACGATGAAAGCACGAACAGGGCTTATGAGAAGACAGGGTCGCGCGCGGACTTCATGCCGGTTTTAAGCTACTGCTTCAATATTGCTCTGATATTTATAGGAGGAAATCCCCAAAATGATCGATCAGAGCAGACGGTCTCTATAATTCTTATCCAGGCTCTGGCATCGCCTGATCCAGTTCCTTAGCGGAAAACGAAAATGCGTCATCGTTGGTCCTCGAACCTAGGATCTACCAGTCCACGAAGCTTGGATTACGGATACGAAACTACGGAGAGCGACCCCGATATCCAATTAATACTTTTAATTGGAGGATAAATTCAATTAAGTACAACGAATCTGTGATAATTTAGTTTTCATTCACAGCAACGAAACATTTAGTGTAAAAATTGTCAAACATATGAATAAATTTACCAGTTTCGAATCGAAATTGTATAATTTAAAATTTTATTTTTATTTTCATGGAATCACACTTTCTCTCTTAGAGTAACGTTTAGAGAACTTCTGTACTAATGGTCACTGGCACAATTTCTTTGATGTTGCTCTCCATAATATACCCTTTCGTAACCTTTCGCTATTTCCTTTCACATCCTGTCAAGCAGCAAGTTATTTAATCACAGCCTTTCTCCTTCAGAGAAACCCACCAAAAACACAATTTTCTAAAATAGCTTGCGAAAGATAACACTGCCGTTGCGATCATCAAAAGCCAACACCGCGTACCGGTGTTATCTCACAGGGAGTGGCCGAGAGAAATCCTTTCGGATTTTTTCTCCCAGCTGCCGCCGCCGCCGCTGCCGTCTCAATTGCGAGATAAATGAACCATCCACTGCCCGGCAAAGAGCTTCTCTTCGTGGAAACTTCCGCCCTGCCCCTTTCTCCCATCCTCGGTTCCCGCCCTTTCCCCACTCCGACTCACCTTTCTTTTATCTCCTGTGCTGCGGCAGAGCGGAGGGTGGGGTTGTACGGGACTGGCTTGTGTGAGATGAGTTGAGATGAGTTGGACGAGCTGGATAGGCTGAGGAGGGATGGGTGGGAGAGTAAGTAGGCTTGAGTGGGTGGGTGGGTGGTCGAACGGATGCGTAGGTAAGTGGGTGAATGGGCTGCCAGGCGAGTTGACATAATGTCGATTCGGTTGATAGGACGGCTGGATGTGCGTGCGGTGGGCACAGACTAGGCGGCGCGCGGACGACAGGTAGCGGAGGCTGCGGCGGGCGGCTAGTCGAACTGGCAATGGTACAGGGGAGGGTTAGATCCCATCGGATGGACGGGCAGGCGGGCGTTTGAGCGGCGTATGGGTGGTTGATTGTGGGGCGGGGAGTTAAGCGGGGGGGGGGGCGGGCAGTTGAGCGAGGGGTGGGCAGTTGAGCGAGGGGCGGGTAGTTGAGCGGGGGCGTACAGTTCAGCGGGGGCGGGCAGTTGAGCGGGAGCGGGCAGTTGAGTGGGCGGGCAGTTGAGTGGGCGGGCAGTTGAGTGGGCGGGCAGTTGAGTGGGCGGGCAGTTGAGTGGGCGGGCAGTTGAGTGGGCGGGCAGTTGAGTGGGCGGGCAGTTGAGCGAGGGGCGGGCAGTTGAGCGAGGGGCGTGCAGTTGAGCGGGGGCGGGCAGTTGAGCGAGGGGCGGGCAGTTGAGCGAGGGGCGGGTAGTTGAGCGGGGGCGTGCAGTTGAGCAGGCAAGAGGGCGGTTGAAGGGCGGGGCGGGCGGTTGGGAGGCTGGGTGCGGGAGGAGTACCCGATGGGCAGGCGAGAGGTACGTCGCTGCGTCTCTTTAGTCGCGGTCATCGACGCAGGCGGCGGCGGCGGCAGGCGGGTGGGTGGAGGGTGGGTGGTTGAGGATCGATGCAGAAGGAATGGTCCGCGCCGCGATAAATTGAAAGAGTGGTTTTCTGGCCTCTGGTTCGCAAAAACCGCGTGCTCTGGATCGCGGGCGGAGGCCGGACGGAGGGAATTCATCGGACAGTGCGGACAACGAAGAAAAACTTCGCTTTTAAAAAGTCGCTGATCTTTCGATCTGCGGCAAAGAAGTCTCAGCTCCCTGTGAGGATGTTGATGAAAAGTCACCGGAAATTGGGTCACGTTTAAATTACTCCAGTAGCAAGAACAGTTGATTAAATTGAGTTAATGAAAATTGGTGTACCAGTATGATTTTTGGTCCTTAAATTATTGATGTTTGTACTCGAAACTAAATGATATTAACTTACATTACAACATTCACATAAAACGTACAATTATTTTACACATGTATTAATATCTGACGCAGATGTGCTTTTTACTTTATAAGTGAATAACTACATAGCAACTGAGTTGCTCGAAATTGGATAGTAATCAGTCTCCGCTTTGTGGCGCTTCAATTGTTTAACACTTACCCACATCAAGCTCACTAATACGACCATGATATTCCGTAATGACTCACCTGCAACAACAGAAAATAAAATTAATTTTACCGAAAATTCATCATAAAAATACTACATATGTAACGCATCATTATTAAAAAGAATAAGGTTTTCACAAATACTTTTCAATTTCTATCACATCTTAGTTCATTTATTTAGTTATTTGTGAAAGGCATAGCATTCCTTAACAACACCATTTTCAGTGACAAGGTTCAATATCAACTGAGTACGCCTTCGAGTCCACAAAGTCTTATTACCCGATGAATTAACAACAAACCAAGAAGTTCTCCTCCACCCTGGATCTCTTAACTCATTTCATTCACTCCAAATTTACAAACCTTGGCGGGTCACGCATGAGAAACGCAATCACAAGGGAATTTCTCGAATGTTAATTAGATAGAAGGAAAAACGGGAGGAAGGCAGAGCCTCAGAGCACACGGTGAAGATAAGGAAAGAGGAAAGCGAAGAACAGGAAGGAGGCCGTCAACGTAAAAACATTACTACTCTCTCCAAGTTTTCTTCAATGGGAAACTCGTTAACGTCAGTGATGTGCATCCGTAGAGTTTGGCAGTCTCCCCTCAAAAGCGCGTATTATCATGGTAATAAACGAGATTATCATAATTATCCGGTAATTATTGCTTTCAGGGTGGAAGTGCCTGACAAATAAAAAGTTTTGCAGCGAAGAGGATCAGCAAAAGGAAGGAAATGAAGCCGAACTCCAGAAGAAAATTTTCACGGAAAAGAAAAGTAATGAACTAATTTACAAAAAGATGGTATTAATACGCTTTCTGACTCAATCATTTTGATACTCCATATATTTGTGGGTAATTAAAGTAGATAGACTAATTAATTAATGTTTTAACATAGTAATCAGTCCATTCAGTGTATCTATGACTGGATTTAGTTCTCCACTTATTTTTACTGTGCCAGACAACTAATGGAGGAGTAAAGATAATTGGTGCAAGATAATTAGTTCACAGTCCGTTTGAAGTGTTAAAAGTGTTGAATATTTATTATGATAAATAAAAATATCAAAGAGAGAATTGTTAGCAACCGAACATTATCAGGTTCGAAAAAGTTAATATAATGTTTTTATATCGAGACAATTACAGTATTGTGTAGAAGAAAATGACATTTAACATAACATGCTTTATTGAAATGTAGGTATTACGAGAAACATTTTAATAAAGTGGAAATTCAAGAGCAACAGACTTCTCAAACCTAGTTTCATCGTAGTTGTTGAGACCATACATTCTTCACAAATTTATATTAAATTAATGAGTAATACAAAAACAGGAAAAATAGGAATTTTCATTCAAAAATACAACGTTCATGCTAAAGTACGACTGGGAGTTGAAGCCTGTAATCAGAGTTTTTCTTTTTCTCGGAAATGTATTTGAAAATTAAATGTGACTTTCTATTTCCACAAAAACCTTTCCAATCAGACTCTTTGAAGTGCATACGGTGTAGTGTCAGAAAGCTCTTAAAAGAGTTTGCCAATACGGGTCTTTCAGCGCCCTAAATGGGCTGATAAAATAAACAAACACGAAAGAAAGGAAAACATCCATGAAAAAATCGAGTAAAAGTTAATGGGAAAAACATTGAAAGCAAAGTTATACGCGGCTGTAACTGTGATAACTATTGGCGGAATCGATGAGAATTACGTATATAGCATCTATTAAAGGAATAATGGCGAAGAGATGTGACAGAAAGTGAAAGTAAAAGCAAGTACTAATGAAGTGATGATTAACAAAAGGGTGATAAACGAATTACAGTGAATGGGAAGTGGTAACAGAAAGTAATCGATTTGTAGGAGTAGGAAATGAACAGTGATGGAAATAAGTAGTGGTGTAAGGTTATTCGCCCGTTTGAGATTGGTGAACAATAACGTAAATATTCAAAACATTATGCACAATTAGCTGTACATTTGGATTGTTCGAAAACATCCAGTAAGTCACGAAAATCGCTCCTTCCAAGAAGAATGAAATTTTCTACATTGTGTAACGTAGCTCGTTATTGTTGTCATTTGCCTCTTCCTAGCGACTGGACACGTTAGAAGGCACTGGCAGAACGCCTCTTGAGGTTGTAGATACTAGATCAATGGCTTCTCAGTTCCATGGATTGTGCTCGAAGGCAACACAATGCAGAAACACTACTCTTAACTGCTTCCACGATTTCCACTGAGTATTAATTGTTTTCAGCCAAAAACCAGTAAAAACTGTATGTGACATTTGAGGGAGAAGGTCATTTGTTGATGATCTTTTCCCCTATAACGTTTTCTGGAGCAACTTTTGCTTGAGCTCCAAAGTCCCCTCTCAACAGCTCAACTAAAAATAGTTGAAAGGTGAATAAGTTTACTAAAATAAAACAACAAAATAAATAACAAAATATAAAAAAGCGAGAATAGTATGACTTGAAACACTAGAAAGTTTCGTTCCCGAGTTATAGAAAATTTATTTGCATCGGTAAACTATCTGCAGATTTGCCTTTTCTGCATTGCTAACAAAATAGTAACTCACCCCCAGCTCTACTCCTATCATTGCAAGTAAAGGAGTGCTCAACAAAACGTGCGCATAGTGAAGCTACACTGGAGTACGTACCTATCTCCAATTTCTCATTACATCCAGAACCGCCGACTTCTCATAAGCAAATAATGCGCTCAGATCCAATTCTCACATGCGAGTAAAAACCTCTCTTGAGAATAGACATATTCAGATCGGAATCAGATAAAATGTATTTACAAGAAAATTCAACTTTTTAGATATTATTAGGTAATAGGGGAGCATTATTTATACTGTCTGTGCTCCGTAATTCACATTTCCATGCAGAGAATCCCGAGTGAGAGAGAAACTCACTAACCACTTCAAGCGTGCTGCACTCCCGTGATCAAAGGTGCAGCTTGCCCAACCTCGCTCCTGACCATTTCACGGCAGTGTTTGGCATGAAACGCGGAAACCACCGGAGAGCAGGTGCGGTAAGGGGAGAGGAGTGCTCGCTGGCTGCGCAAGAGCCATTGCCCGTCGCACATTACCGGCGGACGCGAAACCATTTCAGCCTCCAACCAACATCAAGAGTCCTCAATACAACTAAGCACCGAATTCAATCATACGAAATCACTCATAACTAGAGCCCCCAAGTTGAGGCATTTATTTTCCCTAAAATAAGGAGGCAAAAAAAAGGATTTATTTTTATTAAAATCGGCATAGTAAAAACATTTATTCTGGCTAAAATAGGGGTACAAAAAGGCACTAAAACAATGAAAATCACTATTTTTGAAAGAAATGAAGAAATTCATAAAAATTAAAATGACTTAAATTTTCGCACATAACCACTTTTTATGCTGCAGTTTTGAATCCTGTATTGGCATTAGTGATAACGCTATTATTATTTTCTTTCTCTGAAATTGCGAATTCGGCAGTATGAGAAGGGCCTATGTCATGCCCAGAGAGCTCTGCCCTCGAAAGGATCAAAGGCCACTAAGATGGAATTCCACGTGAGCGAACAAAGCCTGCCGCCATCAAGGAATTGAAAAACAAAAATCTTGACTGGCAGCATCGCTTTCTCGAAGCGATTTTTAAGTCTTCCTGACCCAGGAGCCCAAATCCAACACTTCGTGCCTGATATCGTGCCTACTCTTGCAGAGAAAGGCAAAACGTGACAGTACTTTCGTGATGTTCAGGCTAGCAGGTACTTTTCGAGCTCGAAAGAGATCGACGCCGGTAAAGTGATACAGCGAAGAAAGACGCGACACGGAGAAGGGAGACGAGGGAGGTCAGGGAGCGATAGGAAGGGAGTATGAAAGGGGAATAGAAGCAGTGATGACGAGATGACGGGGAGGGGAAACGAAAAGAAAACAACGCGATCAGAGAATGGAAGGAATGCGGCAATGGATTAGCGGAATACACTGAGCGAACTGTGTCGAAGCAAGAAGTGGGAGTAGCTAGAAAACATGGGGAAGCGGGGAAGAAAGGAGAAGCGGAGACGACACGGATGCGACAAAAGGCAAAGGAGGAGGGAATAACGGGAGATTGATTAGAGGGATATTGGGCCAGCGAATTAGCAATAAACAAAGAGCAGGTAGCGCAGAGAGTGATGGGGCGAAGCAAGAAGCAGCAGGAGCAGTGAAGCGAGGGATCGGGGAAGGAAAGAAGTAAAGAGGCGGAGAAGCGAAGAAGCGGGAAAGCGGAGAAACGGAGAAGCGAGGAAGCGGAAAAGTGAAGAAGTGGAGAATCGAGGAGGCGGAGAATCAGAGAAGCGAGGAAGCGGAGAAATGAGGAAGCGCGGAAGCGGGAAAGTGAAGAAGCGGAGAAGTGAGGAAGCGGAAAAGTGAGTAGGCGGAGAATAGAGGAAGCGGAGAAGCGAGGAAGAGGAAAAGTGAAGAAGCGGAGAATAGAGGAATCGGAGAAGCGGGGCAGAGGAGAAGAGGGAAGCGAAGGAGCAGAGTATTGGAGAAGTGTAGAAGCGGGGAGGCGGAGAATCAGAGAAGCGAGGAAGCGGGAAAGTGAAGAAGCGGAGAAGCGAGGAAGCGGAAAAAGTGAGTAGGCGGAGAATAGAGGAAGCGGAGAAGTGAGGAAGCGGAAAAGTGAGGAAGCGGAAAAGTGAATAAGCGGAGAATAGAGGAATCGGAGAAGCGGGGCAGAGGAGAAGAGGGGAAGCGAAGGAGCAGAGAATCGGAGAAGTGAGGAAGCGGGGAGGCGGAGCGGAGACCCGGGCGCGTGCCGCTGCCAGCCGGCGCGCTTCGGTTCAACTGGCGGCGGCGCGGCGCGGCGCTGCGCGGCGCGGCGCGGCGCGGGGCGTTTTGCATTTGTGCTTGCGTAAACAAACAGACGCCGCCCGCCAGCCTCCCGCGCTGGCGCCGCGCGACGGAAGGAGCGGGCGGGGGCGGGGGCGGGGGCGGGGGCGGAGGAGGGCGCCGGCAGATGAGAAACGCACGGCGTTTCGCCAGCGCGGCACCTCCGCATTCCACCACCACGCGCTCCGCTCCGGTTACGCGCCATCTGCGCAACGCGAGCGGCGCGGCGCCGCGCGCAGGCAGCGCACACAACGGCGCGTGGGCGTCGGAAGGGGACTCGCAGCCACAACAAGAGCATCATTAAGATGAGGATTATAGCGGTAATGTCACATAATATTACTATAATAATGAAAGATTTATTATTTATTTTTACATTTCTGAAGTAACTTTATTATTATTATTACAAATTACGTGCGAGCTGTTAAAAAAGTTAACTCCCGACCGAGAAACCAACCCATTTTTCTGGTTTTTGCCCAGTTGCTGTACCACTTGAGCTTCCGAAACATTCTTCGAAAAGTATCTAGCTACTCTGTTCTTGTTTGTAGCTCCCATTTTCCACGGTTGCATAATTAGTAAACCCAACAGTTTTCACCAACTCATAACCATTGTTATCTTATCAAGTAAGTCAAAATAAGCTTCTTTTCTAACAGTAAATGTCAGCTACAAAGTGGTATTTACTGTTAGATATTATTCTATCTCGTTTTCTGCAAGACATTATTCGATCTGACATTTATTGTTACACATTACTCACACATTATTCGATCTATGAGCAGTGGTGGAACTCGATCAATTTACTGATCAACACATCAAGCCAATTTCCGCCTTCCGCCAGGGTACCAACCGTCGATATTCCTGACACTGGCTCTCTCGATCGTTATGGTGCTCAGGCTGCAAGCGACGGTGATTTAATTTATTGCAATAATTTATGCAAGTAATGAATACATTACAAGTACTAGAACAGCATTAACATTATACTACATATAAATTTAGGCAAATGTAATAAGGTTATAAATTTTATATTAATAAAAATGTGTAGGCAATGGTTTCTTAATTATTTTGTTGAGGTAAGGCAATGCGCGTAACTGTAGCACAAACTCTTGAACACAGAAAACATAATTGGCTCATTTTTAATTAAAAAGGAGCAAAGTAGGTGAGAGTGTTCTGCAAAGAAAACAGATAAAGATGATGAAATAGTAGAAAGAGAAAAATCGAAGGATGAAGAAATGAAATTGGCTCATGCGTCCTACACAGTGTATACAGCAGAAGAAGAAATAAATAAATATTACATGAAAACAGCAAATGATTCTGATAGAGAATGGACGTAAACATATTAAACAGAAGTATTTTTTTAAATAAATGGCTGTAATTAAAAAAAGAACAATTTATAACAAGACGTCGTGGCCTAGGCGGAAATGAAAGAAAGAAAAAAGAACATCGTCCTTCCCGCAGGCAGATCGCATTACAGAGAAATCCACGGAGTGCCAGCCCCCTTTCTACACGAACGTGACAATGACTAGACTCCCTCCCTTAAGCTATCACAACAAGAAAATCATTCACGAACAGCCTGTACTGGCTCCTTCCTTCTCTACCCGAATAGCTGCGAGCAGCATGCGCCGTCTATGGTTGACACAAGCTTCAATTTTCGTCTTCCCAAACGCAAACGTAATCATGTTCCTCGGGTTATGACGGGCGGGCGGGCGGGCGGGCGCGCAGTCTTCGAGGGAGCGCTAGCGCCCTCTAGGGAGACGCTGGAGAGCGCTGGCTGAAGGCGCGCTCCGTCGTTTCCTTTCGCAGTAACAGCAGCCAGGATCTTCCAGCAAAACAAGTGGTTCGCGAGAAATAAACTGCACACAACATTCGGTCCGGAGGCGCGGTGGCATCGACACCAAGAGCGCGTGACTGGCTGAGACAGCCCAGGGCAACTTTCCCCATTGACGTGTCTCTGGCCGGAAGGTCCAAGGGTTCGACTCCGGACCGTGACGTATTTTCGAGACAAGGTATACTGAATAAATGAGGGCATTTTTGTGCCCGTCTGTCAATTTTTTTGGGTTATAATATCTAATATTTATAGAGTCAATTCGGATTATTCTTTTTATTACATGGCACAACGTTTCTCAAACCGATGTGTCTGCTTCTTCATCAGGAACAACTCAATTAATAACAATAAATAAATAATAACATTAAATTATACACATAAATGTATAAATTAAGTGGTACAAGACATAGTAATGAACAGAAATTTAGACTCTTCATTTATTATAAACCTTTTCGTGCTAAAAAAAAGAAGCTACGCACAATGTCTTTGAAGTAATGTTACAATCTTTAGGGCATTTAGAGGGTCGAAAATACTAACCTTTTACCAATAAACATACAGTGGGAAATTTCAAATACCGGTTGCGCATAAGATATTTGCTCCTGAATGTTATGTAATCCCGCATGCGAAGGCGTTCGGCAGGTAGTTGAATCTGTTTGACTGCACCATAACGTGACCTCCAGAACACTTGGTGAAAGAAGTTGCCTAACATTCAAGGACATACAACTTGCGTAACGCCCGTATTTGAAATGCTCTACTATATATGTAGGCGTTATTTTAATAGTGGTACTACTCTATTGACTAATTTCGTGATATTGGGCTTTAAATTTAAATGATCATAAAAAAAATCGAGGATGGTGTTAAGAATGTGTTTTTTCTCGTATAAGATATTTACTTGTTTAAAGATGATATGAGTAAGCACACCGTGTGCTTCGCAGAATATTGGGGGTGTAAAAGGAGTTATACCATCGTAAAAATGAGGTTGACGGGCCAAATGGGCAGATGTCATTTTAAGAGAAGCTGGAAAAGGCAATATCAATTTATTTAAACAGATTGAATATTAATTTAATGCTACTGTGGAGACATTCAGTTTTCTTCATCTTCTTGAAATCATCGTGTTCCTACCTGCAGATCAGTGAAATAAGCGTAATTAATACTTGAAATAAACGGAAACAAATCGAGCATATCCTGTTTCTTCTCATTAATCTTCCTTTGCTGTGATTAAGAGGCATATTTAAGTTTTTGAAAATCTTAGTTCTTCTTCCACTGGAGGTTTGAAAGTTTACTGAGTAGAAACCAATTTCTTATTTTTTTCTTTACTTGAACATATTTATAAAATATTTATTTTTGACAAATCTAATCCATCTAATTTTTAGCCCGTTACGGATACCATTTTGTTCATTTTTCTTCCTTCTTGTTACAGACTTTTGAAGGCCTTTTAACATACAGACCATTCAGTTTAATTCCCGTGTTAAATACAAAATGTGCGATATAATTATATTATTTTTGTTCTTCCTATTAACAAATCTGGATCAAGCTCTTTATCATCGTATCACTGTCGACACTATAAATATCTCGATAATCATTCATCACGAGACTTGTAGAAAACCACTGGAGTTGTACTATTACCAAAATAAATATAATGCAATCTTCTGTGATTCACTTTTATTGTGATGCGCTTTGTTGTCAAAGAATTTGGAGTTCTATCACTTTCAGACTAAACATATAACACTTAGACGGACCTGAAAATTGAGTTAACTCAATTTCTCTAAAAAGTGGAGTTGTACCACTATTAAAATAACACCTGCATATGTTCATTGGCCAAACGTAATAATTTTTTACCACACTGCCTGACCTAGAAGTTTGTAACATTCATTCTGAGACATTCTGTATAGCTATATCGTATTCAATCTCTGGAAAAGTATATCGGCCGGCAGCCCTGATGGGTAGTTTTCACCAATGTCAGGAAAATTCCGAAGCAGAGTTGTAACAAACGGGACATGAACCGCACGCGAGAGAATGCGGTTCATATCCCGTGCAGTGTAGTGCAGAAAATAGTCACGAAGGTACAAATCAAAAGTATTTTAAATAACTCCGCTATGTGAGAAAATTCAACGAAGCATCTTTTTAAATTCGTACACGTTTCGTTACGTTTCTAAGAAGAAACTAGAAAAGAAGAAGAAGAAGGTAGAACCTCCCTATCTTGAGATACATCGACGGGAGGAGATTGAGGAAACTGACCGTATGAATATGGTAATTTCAGAGTGGGCTAAGGAGATATCTTTAGGATTTTGTTCGCATAAATACCCTTAATCCTTTGGTAATTGATCTCACGAGAGGTGAAATCAGCAAGTCATAATACAGTCATTCATTATGAAACAATATTTCAATTTCTGTCAACCAATTAGTACGTTCTGTTGTGAGAATCATAGAAGCTTCATAGCGGATTGAGATCACTTTTGACGGGGAATTTTATTTAAAAATATTTCATTCAAAATTGGGCCATAAACGTAACTGATCTCGAAGAAATAATAAAAGTTCTTATAGACATCGTGAGTTCCACGAAGACAATATCGTACAATGAGAGAAAGATGTCTCCAACTCGAAAGAAGCAAACAAAAGAATTCCGAACAAGATAGTTCTTTTCATAGATCATGCAGACTGTAGAATAGATAGACCTGACATCTGAAGACTCGTCTCAATGAGGCGTTCACAAGAAGACCTCACCGCGGAGGATAAACAGTAGGAAAAGGCCATCTCATTTCCCACCGATGCCTGTTCGGCAGATTCCTCCTCCGAGGGCGGTTTTATTCCGGGGCCTTCAACAAAGCGAGCTGCCGCGGCGCGGGGCGCATGCGCAGCGGGTGCGGGCGGGACTGCTGCCCCGGGGCACGCGACTGCGCTTCGCGACGAGACGCGCTCTCTGAGCCAACTGGAAATCCACGCACCGCCCGGGGCACCCGCCCCGCACAGTGGGCCGCAAGGCGCCCGCAGCTGACAAAAGCCACTTTTTAATCCGGCTAATTTACACGATGCTAACACATTTTGTGTCGGCCGAGATCGCGAAAGCAGTAGTGCCGTAGTGATCTTGGACCGTGAACTCACGGGTTCGAGTGTCGCCTCGGGCATGATTGTATGTGTTCGTCCTTTCACCCCTTATCATCACCATATCGTTTCATCCTCGTACCATGACGTTACATCCAATAGTGGTCGCTAATGACCTAGTAGCTGACGCGACCTTGAATAACAAAAAACAATCTTGTTTCCCCGTGCGCGGATTTCCCAGTCACTAAAGGCAGACTTTTTTCTTTCAAGCTGTCCAAATTCCATGATTCGAGAACTTTGTTTCCGCGCATAGAAATTTGACACATAAAAATCAGGTTTTTAAAAAAGCTGTCCAATTTATTTCATTGAAGAACCTTGTTTTCCCGTACGGATGGACATTTGACAGACGCACAAACATTATTTTTTTTCTTAGTGGTACAATTTGAATGCTTGAAACGCAGTATGAAGACTGGTAAATTAAAATATGTTAAGGGTGAACGTAAATATTTGGCAGAGCCTCCTAAAATATTTTATTAAATAACATTTTCTCAATAAATAGCTAGTAATTCCTTCGGCATTTAACACATTTGCGAATTCCAGTCCCAAATGCGTGAAATGCCAAAGGTAGAAGTGCTTGAAAAGAAAAACGATTGGTGCTTATATTTCCACACCATTTTTTTCTTCGCATTTTATGCCCGTTCTTAAGTAGACCTCAAACATGGAGAATTTTGAATACGACAATCAATCAAATCTTATCAAATTTAGGTGTTCATATCTCTCAATTATTGTATTGTTTTCTTGCTACTAAGTTCCAACAGAATACCGTAGTTTGTACATTCATTTCTGTTGAGAATAAATTGTTTTCAGTCAACTTGCTGGAAGCATTTACATTTCTTCCCGTATAAAAAAATTGTTCACTTATTTTGCATGATTTTGTAGTAATTTTACAACAAAAGGCAACGAATACTTTCGTTAAAGTCTCATATTCATCTCACGTAAACTATTAAATTATCTATTCATTCAATTTAATTTCAAGTGTAAGTTTATGGATTAAGATAATTATAAGTTCTGGATTTAGGAATAATTATCGCACGTAATCCTTGGTCCGTGGCCGAAGATAGTTATCTCGAATTCGTCTGTATTTATCAGAGGAGATTTCGGATCCAAGCAACCAGAGCAACTGACCTCGAGAATTCTAATCCACGCTGTGGTAGCAACTTTGAACTGAACCGCTTAGCTGCTCCCTGCGGCACTCCACAACGTGACCTATGAAAAATTAGCACAGTTGTGTCTTCACGTGAAATATCGACATGAAAGAAAAAATAAATTATCCACCAGACAGCGACTGAATTCAAGCTATCTGTCGAAAACCCGCCACCGTCAGGACTCGAACCCTAGCACCTCCCAGTTGGAGTTGCTAACTGACACAAGCGGTTTCCCTGAGTCAAATCAGTCGGTTTAATTTTATTGTAGGATAGCATTTTTGGCCAGTTTCTTCCCGATCCAATCCATAGTGCGCCACGGATCTAAAGCAGACATGTCGAACTGATAACCCACGGGCTGCAAATAACTCGCGAGAGATATTTCTGGAGTTCGCAAAGCAAAACAGTAATTCTGGATATGCTTACGTAATGAACGTTGTTGAGAAACAAAGAATTAACGGACAAATTATAAAAGTGTATCTAAACAATTTATACATTACCACTAAGGTGTCCGCAAAACGGAGGCAAACAACGGCAGAGGGAAGTAAAACTTCTATATGAACAGCGTAAGGAAGAAAAAATACACTAAAAGAGAACACCGTACATAGAACTACAGTAAAAGCTGCGAGGCAGAATAACTGGGACGGGGAGATGGAATTCCAATGTAACTTACCATTAAAAAATGAAATAAAATTATGTTCTATGTAAACCCCCACGGTGAATTCACTGTCATGTCGTTCACATACCTGGTTGACAATGTGAAAGCATCTCGGAAGTGGAGAAAGCCAAATAGGGGGCTTAGGGGTACGACTTGTTTGCCGCACGTCTCCCGAGCCAATAGCCTTGAGGCTAGGACGCCATGGCATGGCCATAGTCTGACGAGGCTGTAGGGAATAATTGTTACAAACTTCTAGGACATACAGGAAGTCGCAGACGATAACTTTTTGCCAATGAAAATGTGTAAATTTGCTTATGGCGAAGTCATTCTACCGGAATCATTCTACCTGAATCATTGTGAACCAGTCATTCCACCTGAATAAAAGACAACTAACCATGCATTAATATATGTAGGACAGTGAACGTGTTGGCTTGCGTCAAAACGTGACTCGCCAAACATGATGTCACAAGCATAACGTTTTTCTAAGTCAGTTCGAAAACCGCCGTCCGAAGCGCATTTGAAGCTACTGACAGGGACGGGAAAAGCGTTAGACTCCCACTTCTTTCCGCCGTAAGGCCTGTGTAAAACGAGGAGGCGTGACATCATTCACTGCACACGCTTACCGGCGTAGGGAGGCCACGGGAAGACAGCCTTCAAGGGCTGTGGTCTAGGGTCTGTAGAAAGGCGTGTTCACTAGATAGCATTACTACGCAGATCAGCGAGAAGCATTGAGCATCACGTTGTTTTCCCAATAAGCGTTGAGAGCGTTAGAACCTTATGCTTGTATCGGAAAGGATTGGGTGCAGAAATACGTTCAATGCATGCAATGCAAAGCAATTCAATGCAATGCATTTGCAGCCTACCCATTTAGAAAGCATTAAGGAGATCACGAGCCGCGACTCTTCACATGCGTAACTTTGTTAAATAAAATTTCTCAGCACGTGTTCAATGGAAAAAAGTGATTCTCTTCGACTACGTGCCGTGCCGTTGAAGTTCATAACATTTATTCTGAGAATCTGTATTAAAGTAAAACAATATGAAACAAAATATTGAAGGAAATCACAGATGATGAAAATGTTTAACAATATCTAGTTTAGGGTGGTGTGGAATTGTTTTCGAAAAAGTGTTATCTGGGGGGTGAGCACCCATAGTTTAATAGAAAAAGTGTTTCCAGACTTTTGTGCACACCTAGAGGATATTTTAGTCAGATATCGTAATATCTTATTCACATGACCGTATGTAAAAACGTTAGGGCTTCAAGGAGATAAGAACTACTCGTGTACAATCTTAGGGGACCCAGATATATGACTTTCCGAACTAAACGTTTAGATGGAAAACTTCGTTCGAACATCACAGCAATCCAAGTGAGTTTCCTTATCGGCAAAAGCACATCACTTCCACCGTTTGTAAACATATTTTTATCGCAAGGTTATTATCCCGCAGTTCGTCACTTTTATTTAGCATTTTGTGAGTGAACTTTTAAAATAATGCACTTAATGAGTTACTCAACCGACAATACTTATTCTGTTTAAGGAATGCACAAGATTGTTCAGAATAAATCTTACAAACTTCTGAGAATGTCGTGGCTCGAGGATGATCACGTTTCGCCTATTGTGAGAAAACTCATAACAAAGTACTAGTACGCGTACACGAGTCGTGCGTCTCATTGGTAGACAACGTATCCAGCACTTCTGTTTGGCGTGTACACTTTCCGACCCAAACAAAAAAGTTTGTTATCAAACGCAGGATGAGTTGCCAACCACGGGGCGCTAGAATCTTCTTCCGACACCGCGCGGCGACCGTCCGCGAGAAGTCTCCTTCAGACGTCCCTCTTCGGCGGAGTCACGGAGCGTCGTGCCGGGTCCCCGCTGCGGCGCCGAGTGGCGGCCCCAGGGGACCCAGGGGCGGGGGAGGGGAGGGGGAAGAGGTCGAAGGCAGCGAAATCAATTTCCCGCTGCTCGTCCCGGGACAGCGGCCGCGCCGCGTCCCTCAGCGCGATCTCGCGACCCGCCCGGCTCGCCTCTCCCAGCGACGTTACAAACGGATCATAACAATGGGTTGCTTTTTTCACCGGCAGTCTCTGGCTATTTAAAGGGCGAGTGTTAAAGCCGAGAGCTGGATTGGTTTCAATGAAATATTGAATTTGTCGACCACTGGATGGAATCGTTTAGATAAGAATACACCTTTCTGGAGGTGGAAAACAAAACCTGCCATGCGATTCGTTCTCTTGAATGTTTTAAACACACACAAAAAACGTGAGATGTATCGCGTAGAAAACGACGTTGAGGGCGTGTTTTGCATCATTTGGTGAAGGGGAAACGTTCGGGCTGTCCTTGCGAGATAGAGAGGGATATTGTTCTTCTTCTGCATTTCCAACAGTTCCAGCGGCTCCAAAAGTACCTTTCTTCCTAGTTAATTTCTAAATATATATTCAACATCTTTGGAGAGCATGGCACTCGGGACTCAATAGTGTTTCGTTTTAAGCCTTGAACTGACAAAAAAAATATTCAGCGAAAGTAAGAGTCATTGACTAAACCTGCCCCTTTTCCTTCAACATTGGTAACAGTTCCATTTAAAGATCAGCAATATTTCTGTTTCGTTCCGGTTCTGCACAAAAACTTGTCAAGTCTTCAGTGAGGCAAGGTGTTTCTAATAATAGTGGTAAATACACAGACAGCTTAACTAACATGAACACTGACTTGCAAGCATTGTGTACCTGCAGTTTATGGCCATTAAACCCGAAAATAATCAACGTTCCACTTTCCATCAGGTCCTCGAGAGAAGCACCTCACGCGATGCCAGAAGGACACAGAATTTCACTTCAATTCTGGTGGTGGTGATGACAAATACTCAGATAACCCTAGTAACATGAATACCAACTCGGAAACCATGTATAATGCAAATTTGTAACAATTTCATCTACAAACAACCAATACTTATTTTTCCATCAGTACCTGAACATAGGGATAACCGGCTTTCAGCAGGGCAACGGGTCTCTGGCAAAGCAAAAACCACGTAGCGGCCGGTGGCGGTGGCAGTGGAGGCGGTGCGGCAATGGCTGGCACCGGAGCGCCGTAAAATGATTTAGAATCGCTTTGTTTGGCGGCGAACGCAGTTTACGGGCGAGCTCATAAACCGGTTCTTTGTGAGCGGCCGCTGATAACGCTTTAGCAATCGTCAGGGGCTCGCTCTGACAGACACCGCGGCGGTGCCACAGTGCCACTGGAGCCAGTGACGTGACGTGCTGAAATTCAAACCTTTGTCACAGATTTTCCAGGCTACAGAACACGCATCTTCAGGGTTCTGCTTGTACTATGCTGAAAGTGTTCCATGACCCCGAGTTATATTAAATATTTTTCGGTTAGAATAATTATTGCTTATAACTGATGAATTCTATAATTGATATCAATCATTCTTTTGTACTTAATTAGATATTTGGAAGTGTTTGGCCTGTCCTGGAACTTCCCAAGGTTCTTAGAGGTGAGGAAGAAAATTCAAGATAGTTGATTTAGTGGTCTTTACTCCGCTGATCTGCGGTTCGGCCATGGTACGCAGAATAGGAATAGTACTTGGTGAATTATAACAACTTGTGTAAGTTATTAGGAGTTTGTGAATTGTGTAATTTGGGTAGCAATAGTAAACATAAACTTTTACCTCAATACTGTCGAGCGAAAAATAAGTATTAATAAGTTGGATACGATTCTCCATTTGTATGTACTGAAGCCGTACCTCCAGAGACAATACAGCAACAATAAATTGTTTAAAATATATTAATGTATTGAATAAAGATTATATTCATTCTGGCTGAGGTGTGCTCTAGTACCTATAGAGTGCAGGGGGTCGTAACTCTCATATATATTTTATATATGTTAATGATTCAGCGTACCATAACGTTCTTTTAATGAGAATTTGAAAATATATTAGTCGTGTCACTGTCAAAATATGTTTGACAATTTCATAGTTTGTCACGCAACGCGATAATGTCTTGCAATCCCTTTTATTAAGGTTTTAAGGAAAAGATTAATTAAGGTAAACAGACATGAGAAAGTTTGACCCGCAAACCTGACTTGCACCGAATGTAAATCTGTCACCGCTTCATTGAGAGAGAAACAGTTTTAGAATCAGTATAAACCAGCATTAGAGAGTCTAGTGAATTGTCACCTTTAATGACAAATTACAAATGAAGGGTTTGCAACAGTAAGGGGATAATTCACATCCGCCCCAGCAAGCATATCCATATTCGTAAACGTTAATATCTCGAATTCTGTCGAAGGTGTCTCACCTTGTTCCTTCCTCCCAAGACATTCATATATATATATATATATATATATATATATATATATATATATATATATATATGAAGAGTAATCAGATTCACTGAAATCAGATATGAACATTTACTGATTGATTGTTAGTGACTCCGAGCGCGTCAAGTGGTGTCGTTAGTCCCGTAAGTGTAGTGCATGTGTTTTCCGGGAGATGGCTGTGATCTTCCCCCGCTGAGTGTCCAGATCCGGCGCCGACCGCCCCCCCCCATGGCTAGCGGAGTTTTCCCCAACCGGGCATCTCCCACCTGCAGGACACAGCTCGAGCCACGACAGGCTCTAAGCTCCCGACATGTGTGGTAGTGTAGTGAATGTTAGTGTAAGTATGTGGTAAGGATAGTGCAGGGAAGAGGAAGGAAAGATCGCGCGTGATCCGTAGCCCATTTGTTACGCTACCGCTCCGACATTTGCGAGATATTGATCGGAGAAACCACGGAAAACTTCCGATCAGAGCAGCCGGCCGCCAGAATTCTCTTCCAGACAGCGACTGAATTCGTCCTAGCTGACAAACTATAGTGTCGACATTTCTGCCACCGTCGGGACTCGAACCTAGGACATCCCGGTCAGAGGCACTGCAGTGACATCAGTTGATGCCCTGAGCCACCTCTCCCGCTTTAAAATTTACTGTTAGCGGGAGGTTTGCTGCGGACGATGTAACGTATCATTTTTCCACCCTCAGCCCTTCAAACAATTATAAACTTCAAAGAAATGTTGAAATGTTGAATGTGATCTTCCAGCGTTCCCTTACTTTTATAGACGTCTTCCAATTCTCAGTTTTCCTCTGCATCTTCTTTTTTTAAAAAAATTAGATAAGCAGGTTCCCCGGCCATCCTGTCAGGAGTACTGTGGCACTGTGATGCTGCGATGGGCTGAGGGACCACTCCGCGCTACAGAGGGATTCACGTTGCAAATGAGTATTCGGCTTCATTAGATTTTGTTTCTGATTCCGCTTTTACGAGAGCGGTTCGTTTAATGTAGGGAATATGTTTATGTCGTCGTCCATGATTCGAGCTTGATACAGGAAATCCAATGCTGCAAGTGCGTTTTAAAAATAACGTACTACATATGTTAGTGATGGGTATGCGGAAATAGAACGAGTTTTCTACAGTAACAATTATACGTGATGCATTACGGTTTTAAGTAAAAATGTATAGAAGGATATTATAGGGTAATAATAATAATAATAATAATAATAATAATAATAATAATAATAAAAATACCCATCCTGTTTTACGAAGATCATATACACTTAAGTGTCTTGGAATTACGAGCCATTGATAACCAGTTGTAATGGTCACCAAATGTTTATTTTATTAATTATAATCTGTCTACATATTTTATGCGTGGCGTGTTATTTTATTGTTTTAAATTATTAATTTTTTAATCGATGTTTTTACAATAGTCCACTACAACACACATGTACAAATCTTACAAAATATAAAACATTTCAGTTATATTTTCAGAAATATGCTTAACACTATGTTCACAATGAAAGAGATTGTATTGTTTCGGAATTTGTAAACCTCCCTCATTTCATCAAATTGGAGAATAAGCACTGAACGACACGAAACAGCATTTTTAGGGCTTTCGATGCGCATTTGTAGTACTTTTCTGTTGTAATTTTTCTACCCCTCTTTGTTTTGCGCGATGTAATAGCAAGTGTTCAACAAATACCTATTGTTAGTACAAAAGGTCTCCTTAACATCAGTAGTTTAACTTGACACATCACAATTATTATGCAATTACTATGGTGTCGCTAAGGCGCAGTTCACTGTTTCTACGGTGTCATGAATGTGCAGTTGCATTGTTAAATTACAACAAGTAAATAAATGAGACTTCAAGAAAATTCAATTACGAAGATTTGAACCTTACGTTTTTTCAAGATGTTGAAATTAATAATTTATTAGAGTGATCCAAATGTCTTATTTAAGTGGTGTAACGGTACTGCGAAAATCATGTTGGGAATCTATAAAAAAGCCACGCAAGTTTGTCAACAATAGATGTTTCAGTAAATCGTATATTTTTCATTCAACGTAATATTACGCAATTGTCGAAAATGGCCGCTCATCGCCTACTCAAAGTTAAGGACTAATTATAGCACATTTATCGACTTCAAATCATAACTTAGTGGCAATAATTATTTTTAAATCGATCTTCAATATTCGACCTCATGAATCATTAATACGAACCAATATCCTCCAAAGCAAGCCAGTAATATTTCGATGTCATAGGAAAATTACCGGAGCCTGTCACTGCAACAATTATTCTCGTTGGTATCAATTCGAGTGTGAACGTTCAGATTCACATATTTTTTCAATTAGTGGGTTAACAATTAGTCACTTAAATACATGCAGAGAACAGTAGGTACTAGTGATTTATTCCACCATTTTAATTAAAACTGGTGTTAGTTTCTCATTTTTTTAAATTAAGAATCATTACACTGAGATAACTAATGTCAAGAAAATTAACGTTAGTTTTCATTTGCTGTGCCACTTCTAAATAATACTGAACCGAAACATATTGAAATACGTACATTACTAATTTCCGATGTACGCATAAATTGAAGGAAACTGATAAGGTTCTGTCCATATGAGAGCTGTCTACGGTTTGCTAAATACCTAGGAACACTGGAAAATCCAAAAACAATGCAACTCTTTCAATTTTTGGAGTCGAAAATGCAAATATTTAACTATATTATTTCGACTATTATCTTATTGGACATACTGACTGGATTATCTTATTCAGTGAGTTCTGCTTACGCACAAATGACGTCCAGCGACAACAAGGCTCCAAGGAAAACGGCGTCCGAAATTGTTACCTCGGACATAATGCAATTTCGTACGTGACGAAATGAAGAAATTACACTGAAATTCTCTGATACTCTTCAATAAAATAGTTTAAAAAATATTAACTCAACGTTAGGAATCTCCGATCGATTGATCGATTCATGTTTGCGGACCCGCCTACAGAAAAAGTCATCAGTTCGGTTAATGTAGATAATTTTTATCTCTCAGAAGCGGGGAACCGCCCCAGCCACGAGAAGCTCTAAGCTCCCGAATGGTCTCCTGGCGTGAGTGGAGTTGTACTGCATTTGGTAGTGTGTGTGTGTGTGTGTGTGTGAGAGAGAGAGAGAGAGAGAGAGGGAGAGAGAGGGAGAGAGAGAGGGAGAGAGAGGGAGAGAGAGAGGGAGAGAGGGAGAGAGAGAGGGAGAGAGAGGGAGAGAGAGGGAGAGAGAGGGAGAGAGGGGGAGAGAGGGAGAGAGGGGGAGAGAGAGAGGGAGAGAGAGGGAGAGAGAGGGAGAGAGAGGGAGAGAGAGGGAGAGAGAGAGGGAGAGAGAGGGAGAGAGAGGGAGAGAGAGAGGGAGAGAGAGAGGGAGAGAGAGAGGGGAGAGAGAGAGGGAGAGAGAGAAACAAGAGAGGAGAGGACAAGGAAGATGAAGGAAAGATACGGTCTGTGGCCTGTTTGGCAGATTGCTGCTCTGGCATTCACCAGGTGTTGGCCGGAAAAAACTCAGAAAACTACCGATCAGAGCAGCCGGCTGGTAGAATTCTCCTCCAGAGAGAGCGGAATTCGACGTAGCTGTATTGCTAATATCGAAAGCCCGCCGTCGCGTCGTCGGGACTCAAACCCTGGGACCTCCCGGTCCGAGTTGCTGTGGAGACAGCGGCAACGAGCGAAATCAGCCGGTAGGAATTTCAGATAATGTTCGCGTTAGCCTCGAAATTTTTAATCTGAACAGAAATTAAAAACAATAATAATTATTTCCTTACTTTCACTATAAAAATATGTTTCAGGTCAAATCTCTTCAGTCTTCGATTTCACTTTGTACAAAACAAAATTCTCTTCTTTTTTGTCATTCTAACATCTCTTTTTGCAATATATTTTCACTTACTATACTTCTCTTGTTTCTGCCTTCCCTACACCGGAGCTAAATCAAAACAGATGTCTCCAAGCACGAATACGGTCTATTACAGCATAATGTATGCGCACAATTATTATCCCAAAGCCTCACAACAATACATCGGATACTTTTCACATCAATATTTTTCATTAAGAATGTTTTTATTTTGGTTTTACATCATCACCGATCCGTCAGTAAAGGTATATTTTATGTATTAGATGTATAATAATAATAATAATAATAATAATAATAATATATAAGTGACGGCAATTAATAATACAAAATGTATGCAACACTTCAGGAGAAATAAAGTTATATTACAAATAAATTCCAGAGAAACAGAGAGAAACATGAAATTTCCGCCTGTGTGACTTCGGAGGCTACGCACACGCAACGGGGGAGGAGGCGACCAGAGGGAATGTGGCGGGATTATCGCTAGGCCCCCTCCCTCCCCCGGGCTGCGTAATTCGTCTCGGCGCGTGTTCCGCCGGCGCAGGAATTTTTCATAAAGCAGCCGGCGGCGACGCAACTGCGCTGGCGCCCGCGGCCGCACGACGGCCCGCGCAAACCGCACGCAGCGAATTACTCTGCCACGGAGTAAAAGGCCTCAGCCGCCACGGAGTAAAGAGTCCGCTTGCGCCGACCTCATGGGCAGTCGTTCATCCTGCCGCCCTTCTCTCTCAATAAAAAAAATACTACGAATTATAAATCAAATACCTACGAAATCAGAGCATACAATAGAAGGAAAAAATACGCAAAAAATTAATGTATCAATAGTGTTCGGGCCCACAGCAAAGCAGAAATAAATACGTTTATTTCACAAGCAAGGCAGAACAGTTGAATTGCGTAATCGGCAGAGCGCGGCTGTTGACCGCTGAAATCACGTATCGCCTTCACATCCGTTGTTCCGCGAATTCTCCAACGGACGGGACGCAGCTCGCACGTGCGCGACTGGCGATCTCGCCCCCCCCCCCAGCTCGGTCCGTTGGAGGAGCAACGGACAAAAATCGCCAGATCATTGCAAATCCAGATCAAATGGCAAATGGTAATTGGCCATCGCCATCCCCACCTCTGCCGCGCGTGAGAGCCCTTTCCTAACGTCTCTGCCCCAACCGAATTCGGCTTAACCGACTTCGGTAGTTCGCATAAAGACACCGTGCAAGATAGCCGCGTGTGTTCAGGGCTCCGCGCGTAAAGCGTGTAAAGAATGTATAATCGTGCAAATGAGCTGCATACGGCTCGCACATAAATTGTTTAATCGTGGCAGTGCACGCTTTAATTGTGTCTGTCGCTCTTGCGTGGGTTTGCGCCCGCAATTTTGGTTGAACTATGTAACTCGCGGCTGCTTCTGGTCGGCGCAAGGTAGCCACGGCGGTCCAAGGTGCCACTACAATAACTACGCTTGGACAGGTGTATTAATGCACCAAGAGAAATTTTCATCTTAATTCTGTGCTTCTTGTGCATTTACTGTGTGAATACTGTGCATTTACTTATTAAATATTGTTTGTGCTGGAAATTTGCTCGTGTATGCATCCTGCACTCCTGCGCCAATCCCAAGAGCTATCAAAGGGTTTCGGGACTACTGTACTTCATCACTACAGTCCACTCATGAACATTAAGTGTATAGTAGCCCCGAACAAATAGTATAGATAATAACAAATATATTCAAATTCCTTTGGGAGCAGAACAATACGTTGGGGTCAAGAGGTTAACAAAATTTCGAACTAAATAATGAGAATAGAAGATTTTTACTAGCAGAAATGTGTTAAGGAATAAAAGATAATGGAAAGATTTATGCCAGATTTTCTAAGTTCATTCATTTTGTAGTATAGTTCGTCCAAGTAAAATACACATCGTTCCTTTGAAAAATAATTTTAAAAATTCTCAAAATTATTCTAAACTTCATTCACATTGCAATACTATCATATATTCATTGTTTTCCCGCAAACTTTCAATTTTCGGTCATGTCTACAAACCTCTAAATCATCGATAATAAAAGCGTTTATTTTCAATATCAAAGGGCAACTGAACAATACAAAAAAACTCTAGAAGGTACTGGACCGCACTAATAGAAACAGTTGAAACAGCAAATCAATATAATTTATACAGCCACACAACGATATAATTTATGCAAAATTAACCAAGACCGCTTGCGCACTTTCGTTAGCATTACAGTACGGGATATCGATCGCCGGTGCGGACTACATGCGCACATCAATGGTGCTATTTAAATGTCGTGAATAGCGCCTAAAAAGGCGAGGGGGCAGAGGCGGGGATTTCGCGAGCGCCCTCTCCATAAGCTCAATCACAAAGTGCTAAACCCCAGCGCTCGCGAAGACATTCTATTGTGGCCGGCCTCGAACCCATTGAGTGCCCCTTCCCTCGCCGACGACCCGCGCTCTGCGTGAGCGGCGCAGCCGGGCGACAGCAGTTGTCGGCGAAATTTCATTCCCGCGCCCGCCGCGGGAGGCGTCCGCAAGACAAAAGCCTCGCGTTGGGGCGCAGTGGCTGCAGCGAGCTGCAGGGGAGCAGGTGGGGGTTTGGGGGGCGGGAAGGGGAGGGAAAGCCCGCGGTGGAAAAAGCGGTAGCGATGACGGGATGTGGCGTGGGGAGGGGCAATACATGGTGTGAGGGACGATGGTAGAGACCGCAGTGGAAGCGATGATAGTTGTAATAGTAAAGGGAAGGTGGTGGTGGTGTTGGTGTTGATGAAGATGATGGTACAATTCATTATCGTAGTGATGTCGGCGTAAGTGAAGGTGATGGAGAAAATGGTGGAGCACGACGGAAGAAAGTTATAGTGGTAGCAGCGAACGCAGTGATAGTGATGGTGAAATTAGTGATAATGGTAGAGGGATGGAATGAATTAGTGATCGTGCAGGTGGTGATACTGGTTGTGCCAAAGCAGATAAAGGTTATGACAATAATGTTGGTAATGACAGTAATGATACATTAGGTGTGCTTAGTAATGCTGATGTAATTGATTAAGTTGGTTCTTTTCTCTGCTTAAAAATAACTCATGAAGGATTCAGAATTATGTTTTTTACGATGTGGGTTTCAATAGTCTACACATACAAAACAAAAAATGCAATTATATTACACAGGACGCATTCGACAATTTTTCTCTGAAAATACTCTTTTATTTTCCCCCTATGGTGTATTGTCAATATCATTACTGTGTTATCTTTCATTAACCAAATTAAATTACTTGGAAACACGAAATCCAGTCACATTCAAGCGTGTAAGCCCAACTTCTGATCATTTTGCATAATAAACAGCATCAGCACACACCTCGACAGGAAAACTTATATCTTGTAAGGTCACCGTTTTGGGAATTCTTCATTTCTCACTTGTTGCACAGAGACCAAACTTTACAAAACCTACCATAAAAAAATGATACATCTATTAAAGAAATTGCTCGCAAATAAACTCGCATGCAAATATTGGCTCCCGGTTTCTTCTACGACAAAAAGCGTATTTTAGAAGGCCAACTTTAGGCAGACGACGGAGGCTGTAGAGGCTGGCTGTCGCCATCTGCATGAGACTTCGAGCAGCTGAATCAGCTGCACACAATACAGCCTTTGGCGAACCCACCTCCCTTCTGCCCAGGGTCGCCAGCAACACTCGGGGTAATTCGCCAGAAAACACGTCGTACAAAGGTCCCTTGTGCTCCGTAGTTTTCTCTACAGACCGTTAAAAAGTTTTTACTAGTTTATTTGGGAGACTGTTGGGTCTGAGGGGCGTGGATAAGGTAAACAAATGGCAAGATTTTCTAGCGGCCATCGCAATTAAGGATCTTTAACTCTTTGGAATCAGTCACGTAAGAATCAAGAAAAAATATTACTATACGTTTGAATCGATATCGAAACTAATGTATGCACCAAGAAACAGATTCTAAATTGAAATATTCCTGGTGTAATTAATAGTTTTTAATTTGTTACGAACATTTTCTCTTGCCGGACTTATGCGGAGCTATTCAACTAAAACGCATAACAACATGACGGTTTTTCTGTGAAAAGGACAAACGCCATTACATCAATATCCTATTCTTTTTCTTTCTTTTCCTGATTCTGAATTATGACAAATGACAATTCTAAATTATTATGTCGTGATATAAATTGAACAGGACCGATTTGTTTTTAGACAGAATTCCACAGTAGCAAAGACGTTCACTCGTGAGTGATTTCTGCCCGCTATGCTGCATGCAGTGCCAGTTCAAATAAATACACAATAAAAAGAGAGGATTTAATGCTCCCATTTTTGAAAATTTGCAAAACAAAGTGATGAATATTCAAGCAAAAAGAGAAATTTAATTATAGTGAGTACACATTTTTCTGTGGATTAACTCTGCAACGTAGCTGCTGGAGGGAAAATAAAAACGAATTTCTGCAGAACGTTTTTAATTTCCCCTACGAATTACATTCTGTATTTATGCTGGTAGGCGTGGCTCACTGATAAATTACAATACACTTGTTTTGACCTGTTTGAAGATCCCTACTTTTACTACCAACGGCGGAAATACCAAAATCTGGCGTATCTCGATGAAATAGCTACAGTATCAGGAAATTTCATCAAACACAACATAGTTGTACAGAGCGCAAGATGAAAAGAGAAAGTACAGAACATTATGAAGTGGAGGAGAGGAATGGGAAATTAAACCACTGAGGTCACAAATTCAGGAAACTTTTAGTAGAGGGGTCTCCAACTCGCGACCATCGGGCCGCATGGGCAAGCGTCTTGCCCTGCTCGCAAAACCCTTATGAAACAATAATTTTGTTCAAGTACATATTTTTAGCTCATTCAGAAACGTATTTATTTTACTGTGGAGAAATGATGTGAAACGTGATAAAGAATTAAACCATGAAGTTGATTACTCTCCTTTAGCGTTGTCAGTGATTGTGATAGTTTTTTACTTACTACCAGCGTGCGATACAATGCAGATCTAATGCCTCAATTCTAATAGCATTCCACTACTCAACGGTCGTATCACTAGGACGAAGTCCAGACTTTTTACATTCTCGCTACGGAGTAAAGAGGAAGTTATGTAGTGCTGCGTAAAAAACGGCAAATTTTTGGCAGAAAAACTTATTTCAGGGCCCTGGTAACGAAAAAGTGGATAAATTCTCTTACATGTGCTGTAGCCATAATCCATTTATTGTGCGTCCTTGATATCGAAAAATCGGATGACGATAAAACGTCCATTTATCTGTTTGTCTGTGAACAACGCTGATGTTGCGGCCCCTTGAATTTGAAATCGATATTTCAATTTTGGGGGGTATTTTACACGAAGCCCCTGGGACCTTCTCAAAATGTTTAAAAACTGACTTCATCGTTTTTATTAAAATTTGTTGTTGGATACTGGGAAGGATGGTTAAGAGAATGATGTAGGTCTCATGTTCGTTGAAAACACTTTTTTTTCGAAAATTGCAAAAGTTCAAAATTTTTTCGGAGTCTTCCTACAACTAAAAAATTAAAGCTAGATATTTTTTCCCTTAATGAAATCTGTTCCTTAAAAATAGATTTTGAAGTAAGGTCACATACAATTTTTCGACAATTTGAGTACTTTTCGCGGAATTACGCGTGAAAATGAGGGCTAGAAAGTACATGCTGTTTTAGCATCAATAGTTTACCATTTATCTCAGAGTTTATCGTAGGTTTGAATTTCTTGAGCCGGCTGTCTTGAACCACAAAACGGCGACTTAAAACTGCCGACTTCCGTTTCCTTCCGAACATTCCCTCCCCCTTCTTAAAAAGATACGATTTCTACTACTTTTGAAAGCCCATATACTAACTCTTAAACCATCGAAGGGGACTAACATTTATTTTTAAAATTAATTTTGCTTCTCTTCTTATTTCATCCTGTTTCTCTCAGTCCCTATTAGACTCTAACATATGAAGTTCTATGTATACCACATACATTGGAGTTCACGGAGGATGGATGACATGTCGATCTAGGGAATTTTTAATTTAATTTAAAGTTAAACATTTATAGACCCGATCAAATAAATCACCTTGTGCCAATGATTTTATGCGCTGTACCTATCTGAAAAATGACAAGTTCGAAAAGCGATTAAATATCAGCATTAAAAGTTAATTTAAACAAAATTTGAAGTACATTTGGAGAAAAAAGGCAACATTTGAATGAAAACAGAACAAAGAATGCCAAACAGGTGTCACCTATGCTCTACATTTTCAATACGTTGCAGGGTTAAAAACGAATCTGCCTACAAATGCAATTTCCATACATATTCATTTATGTTTGAATATTAACGCTACTTTGTTTTTATATTCGTGCTTCAATTAATTTTGTCATTACCACACAAAATACTATTATTTACAATAAATACTGAAACAGCACATTGAAGCTTTTCTAAACAACGAAATGCGCATATTTGGCGATGATCATTTAACTCAAACACCCGAATAATGCGATTGTGTTAGCTTATGTAATTAGATATATAGATAATATGTTTATTTTAGGTCGCATAAACCAGTTGGGTTATTAGTGACCCAATTCGCAATAATTTATAAACATCTTAGAACACACATTAATTTTACATTACATTATTGGTTTTAATTGGTGTATTACATGAATCGTAGGTTGATCTCAGTTCTTGATTACAATAACCGTACAGTTTTACTCTAAACACTATTTCAGAAATACTTTATATTTGGCTGTACAGTTTGATTTCTTACAGGAATTTAATGAATTAGTTACACAATTCCATATCTTTTATTACTACAGCTGATGAGTTCAGCTTGTATTTAATCCTGCAGGTCTCATATTTAGGGGATGTGAGAATGTGTTCAACAGTATGAAATTAGAGACTCAGTCGCGGAAGTTTTAATTACAGCAGTGTGGTCCTGCGTTCGAGTTAAGTTAGGCATGCATTTTCGACCCCAGCTAAGTTGCCGGGTCTGTTGACCTAGGCTGCAGGGAAGGGCAGGAGAGCACTATAAAAAAACGGCAATATGTTTTCCTAGAGTATCTCTAGGGGAGGGGAGGTATCGCCCACGTGACCCTGGCAAGTGGGAGCGAGCGACGCCATCCGGTGGTGACCCCAGGGGAAGGGTGGGGCGGTGGTCACGTGGCCGGGACACCCAACTCAGCGGCGTTACAACTTCCTTGCAAAAAAGATAAACGCTTTCACGACCTGGGACCACGGCTGTTTATGGTAATATGTACAGTTTTATGAATATTTACAACGATGGTAAAGTAAATCCAAAGACAACGCAAATGGTGACAAGAATAAAATATCCCTTGAATATTTCCATTACTACAATGATGACGTAAATTCAACAAAGAACATGATTTTCAACTGATCCGGCCGTGAATCCAACTAATTGATTTGATTGCCACACAATAGTCTCGAGTTCTAATTGCACTGAATCAAAGGGCAAACTTTTCTGCAAAACAAGGCTTGTTCTATCTCTAGATCATATTATGAATGAATATGGATTTTCATCAATGTGACCCCCTAGATCCCTCGCACTTACGCATACGACGTTTCACAATTCGTTCGTATGAGCCTTTTGCTTTATTAAAATGCACTTAACGGTGAGACTGCGTCTTCATCAAATGAATACCTCAAAAATACAAACGTGCCATTTTGTACTGTAGTTCAACGAACTCAGACCATTTTATATTACCTCAAAAGTTTATTTCCTCTGCATGGGGGCTTACGCGAATCCGAACTCACGAGCACCATCCTGATAGTGAGAACACCCGAAGGGCTCGAGGTCTACCCGTCTCTGCACTGCGCTCATTTTCGCTCAAACGTTATCTCGACAAGAAACTAGAAAACTGTTTCCAATCCTCCACAAATGGATTCATAGGCATCCGCGGCTTCACTCATTGGATTCTTAGCTGTCCGGGATAAGCCGAATCTCAGTCGATCGAGCTGACGTTTCGGCCATAATGTTGTGGCCTTCTTCAGGGCTACACTGCTGAGCTTTACTGCTATCAGCGATATAGCTCTGAAGCAGGCCACATGACGGCCGAGGCGTCAGCTCTATCGACTCAGACGCGGCTCATCCCAGACAGCCAAGAATCACTCCTCCACACAGACTAGAACTGGGGTCCTAGGACCTAGCTTCCCGTACGTGCAACTCACAACTCCGTTTTGGAAATCCTCTCCGTCTCCTCACTACACCTCTTCTGTCTGCCTAGAAAATAGAAAGGCGTTACCAGTCTTTCACCAAGACAAAACGGAGGATTTTCCGAAACGTTGATATTGCTATTATGAATCACTTATATATTGCAATCATATTGTATGTTTATGTAAAACTGTTATCCTCAATTTTCTGTCTTTAAAATAAAAGAACAAATACAATCTGACAAATAAGAACGGAGGGCCTAGATTCACCTAAGAGCATCTCAGAGTAATGCGGATCTCCATATGAGAAACTCGGCTTTATCCCTTTAGCCTGGCATAATAGGGAACTTGTACATGGCGAAGCGTTATAGCAATCGACAGCACCGTCGATCTTCGGCGCACGCGCACTACGAACTTCGTACCACTTTTATGGATTTGCGCATGCGCAGCTCGAGATTGCAGCCGTTTGCAGGTACGCCGTGCCATGCAAAATTCCCTCAATGGCTATTGAGTTCGATGTGGGCCGCGGGCGTTCGGTGTAAAAAAATGCCGGCGGGCGGGGCGGGGCCGCGCTCCGCGTGGAAAGGGCGGGGCGCCGGGCGGGGCGGGGCGGGCCAGGGGCGTGGCGACGGAGATGGGCCGGCGCGGCGGGGCGCCCGTGACGTCACTTCCGGGAGCCCCCGGGATGCGCATCCGCCCTGCGCCGCCCGGACAAGCGCGCGTGCACGCGCCCTCATGGGATGCGGGTCACTGCAGCGGAGGTGCGCGTGGTGCGCTTGCGCATGACGCAAGAGCTAGAGCACGATTTTTATAACTTTACCTCTTATACTGCGATTTTTGTAGGAAGAGCTCTCAAGATAACTCAAATCCCATCTTCGCGATGGAATATGTCACGGCATTTCGCGTCTTTTCTCGGTCTTGCCGGTAGAAGTCGCATGATCGCAAGCACTGCTTCAAACGGTCGCGATCGTGCGAAATCTAGCGGAACGACTGAGAAAGACGCGAAATGCCGTGACATATTCCATCGCGAAGATGGGATTTGAGTTATCTTGAGAGCTCTTCCTACAAAAATCGCAGTATAAGCCCCCGTGGTCACGATGGAATATCACACGGCATTTCGCGTCTTTCTGGGTCTGGCCGCTAGATGTCGCATGATCGGAAGCACTGCTTGATACGATCGCGGTCATGCGACATCTAGCGGCACAACTGAGAAAGACGCGAAATTCCGCGACATATTCCATGCGAAGACAGGCCTTGAGAGACAAAGTTATACAAATCGCACTATAAAACCTTTTATAATGCGATCAACGGATACACAGAATGCTCCTAAAAGATAAGAAATGGTAGAACACAGGCAATGTAACCAGAAGAAAGTTCCTACAGGTAATGAAAACAGTTTTCGTATCGTAGAAATGCTGATGAAGTGTTGACGTTATTCAAGGATGAAATAATGGAAGTCATCTTTATCAACTTAGATTTATTAAGAAATCAGGCATTGCCGTCTTTATCAATTCAGCTATACGTAGCAAAGGTCGGGACATTGCACTACCAGAAATATAAATGTTTCACTACAAATTTAGAATTAATTATAACGTCATGAATCAAGTAACGATTCATTATGTGGCCACGGTGGTCCAGTTTAAATCACAGCGTTTTACCACAAAAATCATTTTGAAAATACGAAAACTCAACACATTTAAAATTTAAAAGTAAATTAGTATATTCAGTTGTAACTTACGTTTCAAACATATGAAGAGAAGGGCCAAGTAAATTGTTGTCCGCAAAATACTGATTTATTTCTGAATATTCCAAATATACCTACACAATTCGAAATAAATCCTGAAGAGTTCAATTTTTTCAACCTGGAGGTCAAATCGTTTATTTTTTTAATTCATAAAAACGTAATCTAAATTTAAGAAGTTTTTTTTTCAAATGTAACGTAATTTATCATGGTGCTATCTAAACAGGCAGTCCTGCAAATAAACAGGAAAATAGTGTTATCAAATATTTAGTTACTGAAGTTTGATTCCGGTCAACATGCACGAAGCGGAAGAGAATAAATACATTTTCGGAAATCGTGAAATTCGATAGTCAGAATTCTAGTTATCGTGGGTCCATTGTAGCAAGTATTCACCCTCTGTACGTCTTCAGACTGTACTCTCTAATTTTAATGAAATATCACTAATCCACTATTCATCTAACATTTAAAATTGATCAATGAAGAGCATTAAATAAGTGAACACATTAAATATTGACACTATATTTGTTTCAGAATCAGGCACAGATACATTAACATTCTAGAGCAAAACACTGGAAAGATAATTTCGTAATTAAGAACCTGGATATGGTAATTGTAAATCTGAGTCAAATGATTCAGAGTGTGTTTGAAAATCCTTTACCAATCCGTCTGTGTCTCTATTTATAAACATGACAGTGAATTCACTGGCATTTTTTTAATTTAGTAGTTTTGGGAATTACGATTTCGTCCATCGATTTGTAAAAACGAAAGTTATTTTTCGACGAGCACCTACAATTATTGCTTACCTAATTTTCATTTTATTTCCAAAACAAATGATGGCTTTAAATTTGTTAAGCCAGTTCCTTTACTCCACTATCTGATTTTAATGGAAAAGAAATTCAATTATGAACGGAGTATTCTACACCGACTGGCTAACCATGTCAATCACGTCAGTAAAACCGATCACTGAACAAAAATTGACTATATACCAGTTAATATTTTTTGGCCACATACCTTTTAATTGTATTCCGAGGTCAGTCGGTGAACTTAAAACCACTCGGGAAATAATTCAATAGTCAGATGATGAACTAATGTATGAATGCATGGATTTTTGTTACTTAATTTAGAATGAGTGAATACGAAATCTGTTTTGTTATACATATATTAATTTCATTTTCAACAATGGCATAATTTATTTCGCCCTAAACCATTAATGTGATGATTTCATCACTAGCGTATACACTATGCTGTTACTTCTTCCACCATAGTTTCATGAATATTCATAACAATGTGAAGCGATAACTTCGATTTTTTTTCACATTTTCATTCAGGATTATCGACGAGCAAATAATACCTTCTAGAAAGAATTATTTGTCCAATCTTCCCCAGTTTGAATCTTGTTTAGAATGTTTGTTTGTGAACTGATGTTGCCTTGCATACCACATTCACATTAAACTTCCCCAAAGCCTGGCGAACTCGCATCAAATACTGGGTCCACGTGGTCCAACTGACCTACAAACCTTCCGTTTGCACGGCCATGATCGAGTGGGATCTGTGCCAATTGTTTGCTTATTTGTGGTTCCGGTAGCCTGGGTTCGTAATTGCTTTCGTTCACAGTTGAGTTTACGGTATTTTGGCTGGGCACAAAATATTATGAATTAATGCGAAAATCTCTTTTTCAAAAAGTTGCTGTAAAGAAAGGACTCATTTAAAAAATGAAATCACTTTTACGACAGGAAGAGGTTCTCAAAACGTGGCAAAAGCAAACAAATTGATAGCAATTAATAAAAAATTATAGTTTTAAGCACATTTTTATCATAATTATTAAGTATTAACGTCAAAGTATTAATTGATGTTCACGTTAATCAAAAATGCATCTCGATTTTAAATTAAAAAATGTATTAAAATGAATAAGAAACACTTCATTTTCTACTGTGTTATGTTTATTTTACTGAGTAGGGACGAGTAATCTCAATATAATTTTAATATCAGTATGGGATATTAACATTATGAATACAACAATGTTATTGGTGGGAGGGGGCACAATGTTATCTCACTCAAAAGAAAATAATTTTAAAAATTACATACGTATTTCGACAAAAAAGAAATAGTGTTTTCTAAAAAAACATTCATATGGCAAAAGGTTTACAGACTCTTACCAGTCAGAAAAAATATTATTAACAATGGTATCATCTAGTATACAAATTTTAAAGCTGACTCCAATCCAGCTAAAGTAATTTCTATCAATAAATCTTGAAGAATTCTAATCGGAATTACAATAGTATCCACGATACTCATTACAATTTTCAAACTTTTACGAAACTACTAAAAACATAACTATTCTAAAATTTAATTGTAAAAAGAAAACAATTTTACACGTTACCACAACAAAAAAAATTATAAAGCATTTTCACACAATTATTAAAGAATAGTTACAAAGAAAAATTATCTGGAATGAAGAGATTTTTCTATATAATCTGAATAATTAGAGAGGTTACATAACATAGGAGCCTTTTCATACAATTTCCCACAATAAAAAAATGAAAAGTTTTCAAAATGATCATTTTTCTAGGTGAACTACTCATTTTCACTCAATCCTGAGTAGATCCTGAAGTTATAAATGTTGAGATATATCAATTGAAACTAATTTGTACAGCTGCTTTTAAAATAGGTTCACAAATCACATTAAATGCTGAATATGAAAGAAGTCTCAATGTATGAAAAAGCAGTATTAATAAAATATGCAATGTACAGAAATACAAACCAAAATTCCCCAGCAAAAGGTTTCCTTTCGCACTCCCCAAAATTTCAATTTGTATTTGAGTTTATTTACGCAAGAATACGCACAACTGCGAAGGCAATAGTTAATTGACCACCATATTACCCACTGATGTTGACATTTATTTATCTTTATTTATTTTATAGATTTGTAATACGTTAATACTGCATGGCAAATTTGAGCGATTTATACACACTCGTGGCCGCATTTCCGAAGATATTTTTATTCTGAAACAGTTTGTTTAGTTTATATTACCAGAAATATAAAGCATATTTCGTTTGTATGATCATGATTTCCCAACATTTACTATGTGAATTGCTTTCATAGAAAAAATGTAACTTGACATTAAAAGCACGCAAATTTCCAGAACATCATGTCAACATCCGCCTTGTAATAGCGGGCATCAAAACCTCATTGTTTACGAAAGACCGACTACTATGAATATTCCAAACAGATTATTTTCGAATCTGCTAAATCTGCTTCTATCGATCTCGTTTCTGGTGTATTGCAGAAAGTTTTACGATTTTCTTTAATTAATGGATTTGTTTTCTAGAGCAATGTTTGCACAAACAAACAGACGCTACTACTAATCCGCAATTACTTTGATTTCTATGAATGTGCACCTCGATAAAATGTAATAATTCTTCAATTTTTTCTTGTTCTTTGACATTTTCATTTCTACCTCTGCTGAAAGATTACAATACCAAATATTCGTACTGCCATTAACGCTTCATGATGTTATGCTCATGATCGGTCAGGGAAAAACATATTCTGAACGCGGAAGTGAAATATGCACTTTTTTCAAATGCAATTTCAATTCAACTGGTAATTAATAGGTTATCGTCGATTTATTATTACTATTCCTCTGTATCACGACTAAAGATTTTATGAGTCGGTTGAATATAAAATCTATTATTATTATTATTATTATTATTATTGAGAATTGTTAACAATAAGGAATGCATTACAATCAGGATATACCAACGCAATCTATGAGCACATGCAACGCTCACCAAGTGAGCAACGTCACACAATCGCTATTGCACGTAATGCGTAACGATCTTCTTTAGAAATATGACAAAGGAATAAAGCGAGATATTATTTGGTTGCGCGAAGAACCTCAGGTCAAATTTTTCATTGTGTGAATGTCACAGTTCACTGTGAATTTCTCGCTTGCCTTGCAATATTTGAATGAATTAACGGATAATGATGATCGAAGAAGAAAACCACTTATTTTCGACGTAAAAGTAATTACAATTGCTACGAAATTACATTCCTTATTTAATGTTTTTCTTTTGCCCTCGGAAAAAATATAAGAACTCACTAGGAACATGTTTCCAAATTCACTATAATGAAACTTACAAAAGTAATCACAAGAGAGGAGTATCTAGAATCGTAGATACTCCTCTCGAATTACACTACAATCGAGCCTTTCGGAGTAGTCATTTTTGCATCCAAATTGATAATAATAGATGTAAACCGTCGCCAGTAAAGATTAAGAAGGAAGCTACATTCTTTAAATAACGCTTTCTTTCATTTATGAAAAATAGTGTAATGGAGAACCCATTTCAAAAAGTTAAGTATACCTTACGCCAATGCGTAAGGCAGTTCAAATTTTCCTGCTCACAAATAAAATTTTCTTCTAGTTTTTGGCTGGTGTCTGTGGAATACATGTGAATATATTGAAATGTACCAACAATGTCTCGTCATAAATTATTACGAGATCGTGCTGTTTTAAATGACATCATTTACTTTAGGACTGTTATAATCGTGACCCGTTCCGAATTTATAGAAAACTATGGGCGCCAAGAACAGGTTACGATAATTGATACTTGAAACCAATACTTCCACAGGTAATCTTAACGAATGGATAAATGTCCGGCTAGTTGGGTCAATGGGTCACGTAATGGATAATCGCTATCGCCTAGATAGCCGATTATTTGATCTGCCAACTATACAGTATGGCGAGGAATCTGAAAGGAAATAATTAAATATATCTCTAACTACTTATCAGTTGTGATTGACTAAATGAAAATCATATTTTCATTTCCAAAAGAAAATTTAACAATTTATTGACTTGTGAACAATTATCCTGCTTTTAGGTCGTGACCTCGTTTTAAAAGAAAACCTTCGTACTGCAGTACTTATCTAAACGTGATCTTGACCGACGGCGCCCCGCAGTATCTTCTCACGTGAATGCTGATAAACCCAAATCCAGCTTCTCTCTTCTAATCTTGCGACGCTGTCGACGAATCTAGCTCTCAGTGCCTAGAATATCTACCGGTTCTTACTTAATATTCACAGTTCCTAGTTCCCCTCAACTACGTGGTAAAACATTAAAGTCCAAAACCGCAATATAAAAAAAACTTTCAAAGTCCTAAGCGAATTTAACTGCTGCACATCAACTTTCAGAGTCCGAAAACTATTGATTCTCACGTCAAACTTACAAGACCCACTCCCCTAATATTAAACTCGCGAACGATCTGTACCACTCGACGACCTCTATCAGAATGTCATTTACTCCTCCGTTTTTAGCCCTCAACGCCTCGGTATCCATCCTTCATTCTTATTTTTTTAAACAAAACGACAAACTTCAACAGTTTATTCTCAGGCGTTGACAGTCTATTCTCCCTTAGCCAATCCATCCATTTCTTACCAAATCAAGTAGCCACGCCCTCGATAGTCATTCCTTTCTAGACCAATCCCAAATTATCTTATATGTCTTTCTAGCCAGCGCCCCCACCTATTCAAGGCCTGAATGCAGTTTATTGACCTTGCCAACCACTACGCCGGCGTTGCTAAGGCTGTAGATTGCCATTTGCAGACCCTTTTACCCAACCCATTCACCGCCAATGTTACTGTCAAAATATATAATATATTGGTATATCACAATATACTCCACGGTCATTAGACGCAAAGTCGACGTATCGTCTCTTAACATGGAGCATCTCTAGTAACCACCTCTTGTGTGGCTTTAAATTGTATTCTTCAATTTTTGGCTCATCGCGGCACAACCTGTAAATGGAGACACGTGATCATCGTGAAGGGAATCAGGGTGCAGACACGCGCGGCACATGGCAGTTGGCCGACGATGTTTGTTGTGACAAGTGCTTTGGGTGAAGTGGCGACGCATCGTATGGTCTTTGCCTCGTGAAGGGAAATAAACTCCCTTACATCTCAACTTGCGCCAGAAAGTCGTTATCGCGTGATTGAAAGTGACCTGGATATTTCTGTTTCCGACTGAATCTGCACTTGTGCGGATCAGAGCTCCTCCTAAGCCTGACGTCAATGTTTTGTAATCGGAATACTGATTGACTCCACGTTGTTCGAGAAGCATAGTGGTCTGTACATCAAAACCATCGATTATTTCTTATCTGTATTAAAGTCTAATTTTATGTTCAGTATGATCCTTGAATAGAAGTTTTGTCGAAAGTACATTGATTTTACAAAATTGAAATTCTCTGAAGATTATCAATTCATTTTGTCAAAATAAAGTACAAATTGTCTTTCAACCTTTTATTAAAATCCAGTTATAAGCAGACATCTCGTTAAATGCTTTTCATTTCGGCCGAATTGACTAAAGTAGAATTTAGACATTCCTTTTAAATGCTTCAAAACTAGTATTTTAATTACATTAACAAAAAATAAAAGGAAAGCCAGCAAAAGTGTCGGCAACTGGACACTCATTAACAAACTTTGAACCAAAAGTTATAGAAAGTTTGTTACCACACAGAACACAAAAATAAATGAAGACAATTTACAAAGCTGATGAGAAATGACCGGAAAAAATATACGTTCATTCTTCTGCCGAAACCTACACCAGCGCAGCGTCCGGCATCCAAAACGATTGAAGCATTCGAACGTCTCCCCAACAAAAATAGATCTCCCGGACAGCAACCGGTCGAAAATACTGTCACGTGACCCGCAACTCCGCCCGAGAGACCTTCGGTTAAAGATACTACGAAGAAGTATGGAAAATGTAACGGGGCTCCGAATTCATAACATGACCGCGACTGGGTCTCGCTCGCAGAAGAAAACCGAATCTTCGAGAATTCCTCTGACCAGGTGCGTTCGTGCGCGCGCGAGCGAGAGGGACAGAGAGAGACTGTGAGCGCGCGAGAGAGAGAAAGAGACAGAGAGGGCCTGCGTGGCGTCACGCATAAACACGCGCGCGCGTGCGCGTGCGCCCGGCCCGACGCGACGCGCTTCCTGGTGGCCGCTGCCGTCGCTTACGCAATCGGCGATCCGCTCGCGCGACGGCGCTAAAGTTAGCGAGCGGAAAGCGCGCAGTGGGCCGGCGCCGCACCCGCCGCGCTCCCCTCGGGGCTAATGTACTGTTATGATTGGCGTGGGTATTGGAAGTTTTCTTTCCCTATTTCTCTCTATTCCAACTCTCCTGCCACTGCGTTTCTTTCTTTTAATATTTCTATCATTATTATTAATATCATTATAATCATTATTATTAATTTTATTATTATTATTATTATTATTATTATTTTCCACTACATCACGACTAGAGATGTTATGAGTCGGCTGAATATAAAATCTACTCCAGGTTGCAACCAGCTACCTAAGGAGCAGATATAGGGACTGTCGGTGCCATTACAATACTTTGCGCAAAATGTGGGCTGTTCCAAATAAAGCGATCTCTTGCACTTCCCAGTCTTTCGGATTACCTGGGAGTTTAGACAAGTTCTTACTCAAATTTTGCGGAACAAATCCCAAAGCGCCGATAACTATCGGGACGACCTGTGCTTTTACGCCCCACATTCGGCTGATCTCGATTTCCAAATTCTTGTATTTAAGACGTTTCTCTGCCTCCTTGGTAACGACGTTTTGATCGCAAGGTACAGCAACATCCACAAGTAAACACAATTTGTTCTCCAAATCCCAGATAACTATATCCGGTTTGTTTGCGGCTATCGTGCGATCAGTTTGAATTTGTTGGTCGTACAATATTGTACACAATCCAACAGACGTCACCGGTTTCGGTGAGTGTTCGTACCACTTGGGGCAAGTGTTCGGAACTTCGAGGACGGTACAGATCTGCCAGTGGAGGTAGCTACACACCCTGTCGTGTCTTTTCATTATTATTATTATTATTATTATTATTATTATTATTATTATTATTTTCGTATTTGAATTTGTTTTTTTTTTTTACTTTTCTCATGTATCTTTTACTTTTTCATCGGCAAGGTCATTTTTTTCTTCCTCTGCTTTTTTACCACAACCGGTTGTTTTTTATATGAATCCAAATATTTCACCTAGGTCTAAACAATAACATTAAAATTTTCACATAAAGTGAATAGAAACATGAACTGTAAGCAAGATTCTCGCACGGAAATAACGATATTATTTTTAATAAAGTTCAAACGCTCAAATTCCCTAAAAGATTGCAGATACACGAAATTATCATAACCTATTCAGTTTAGGAAGAAATATGCTAACAATCTATTCAAAAACAGCCTTCTTCTTCTATTTCATCATCATCATCATTCTGTGGGGTTTATAGCCTGTTTTGATTTGCTGTGCACTCCTTCCATCTCTTTCTTGGAAGACACTTTCGTCTTCGTACATGGATTCCCGTCACGACATGTTGTGACAATCATCTGTGGAGCCATCTTCCATATGGCATGTTGGTTCCATTTCCTCTCAGTTCTTCCGCGCATTCACCGTCATCAATATCCATAAGAGCGCTGTCTCAGGCCCCACCTTGTCAATATGACAGGAAATACGAGACGCTCACACGTTATTCAGCGCGGAAATTTTGCTTCATTTACAAAATTGCATCTAAAACAATTTGTATTCACATTCACGTTTTCACAACTACACAGTAGCTGAAATATAAGGAAGTGGAACACAAACTATGGAAATGGAACTACGGAATGGAAAACAAACCATGTTTTAGTTTCTTTTCTTTTGATTGGAAATAGAATTAAGATAAGCTTTGCAATGATAGATATACTTTCATTACACTTGTCTGAAACACGGAAGGATCTTATTACCAATTGAAATGTTTAAGTTTTTTCTCTAATTTTCTCATTCCATTACCGTTTACATGTCAACGCAAAAAGCAAACTTAGGAAGAAGAAAATCAACCAAATAATGGATGGATGACCTGAGCTGCTCGACTGTCCAAGAACTGAAAAGGTAAGGAAATGCAACAGTAGAACTGCCGCAAACCAATATCAAGATTGATTGTTACAAAATAATACCAGCATTTTTCAGAAAGGTCTAAGGACGTTGGAGGCTGTGGATAGCTAATACAAACATACCTCCACCCGCACAAATATGTAAAATCTACCACAACTATATTCTGTTAAAACCGAGGTCCCTTCTAGGCAGGAGAGGGGGCACCTAATCGCGACCTTCGTTACAACTTACAATTTTTGGTATTGAAGCTCCCGATTGGATGGCAGCGTCCCCCTCTCTTTTCAGCTCGTGATCTTGAAGGGACTCCCACTTTCAATCGAACCGTATTTTTTTGACCGCGCACCGTTCCCTTCCACTGTGTTTCCGCCGTGACCGCCGCGGTGGCCGGCCTCGGTCGGGCAGAGACCGCCTTCTCCCTCTCCGCCTCTCCTCACACGGACGCAGCGCTTGCTCGCCCGCGTGAGCTCACATTTATTCCGGTGAATGAAGCATATTTGGCGGTGGGCCCGCGGCGCGGCGCGGTGGGCGCGGGCGTGGCCGCGGCCGCGGACGTGGCCGGCGTGCGAGCGGGCGGGCGGGCGGGCGGGAGGTCGGCTACCGTTTCGCCGCGACCCGGAATAGGACGCGGGCGCGCGCCCCCTCGACCCTGCCGGCCGCGCCGGGAGGGCGGGAGGGCGAGAGGGCGGGAGGTCGGCCGGTCTGTCGGTCGCTTGGCCAGCGGCCGCACGCGCTTGCTGAGTCACCGACCGATCCGACGCGACGCGACGCGCGCCCGGAGGCCGAAATGCCGCCGGCGATGGCTGAACGCGGCGAAAGACGGCAGGGAGTCACGTATTGATCTTGCGAGTCACGTGACTGCAATGATGAACCTTATGCATAAGGTTCAATTTCACTTCATTAGAAGGGCTCTAATGTTATCCTAATACTAATCTGTTCAAAAATAAACGCCCTTTCTATCAATTCGCAGCGTGCCCGTTAAGATTTTCCACTAATGGGGAATATAGATGTGGGTGCAATGGTTCAGTCACATCGACCCAGTCAGTGCAATTGTCCAGTCATATGGATGGAATGAGTGAAGGTTAAATTGATATTTGTTGGATTATACGATATGTGGTTCTATCTAGGGATTGTCGGCGGTATTAAAACCTGCCGCTTGTAAATCGAAAAATACGAATTTTTCGTCACAACCAGAGCAAAATTATAAATTGGCATCGATCATGGAGCAAATTAAGGCAATATCTTTTGTAGGTGTCCTAATACTCTTCCAAAACGCAATTTAAGAACTCAAAGTCATCAGAAACAAGTACATTGAATAATTGTGTTAGAATGCTTTCGAAGGTTCCAAAACGAAAACCGTCAGTTCCCCACCAGACGAACGGGACTCGTCGAATGATACCTCATTTGTATTAGCGAGAGGGAATTTATAAGGACATTCGACTACTCTCAAATTGTAATATTAAGGTGTACTAGAGTCCTGCACTAGACGATTTCGCTCGAGCACCAAGGAATCTAATATATCTGCTACGTTACAGTCCAGAATTAGAGGTTTCCATTGGTCTCAGCGTCAAAACACAACATGGCTTGGCTGTGCCAACAGGGGGTATAACGCTCGGCACCTCCGACTGCGATAGCTGACAGACGGTTTAAATGTAGAACGTAATGAGTTGCCATGAAGTTATAACGTATGAATAAGAGTATAAATTACGCGAAGAAGTGGAAATGGAAACTACAGTTCAAAGTGTGCTGACGGAAAAAGCGGAAAATTTGTTTACTCCTGTTGTATATTCGGCATGAGAAAGAAACTTAAATCCACGTGATAAATCTTATTTTAGAAAAAAGGATCAATATTAATTCTGAAAGAAGTAATTGCATTCTTCCAATTCATTATGTCGATAATAAATCTGCATAAAATATATTAGTTAATTACATTTGCAAAAATTCAGTTTCCATATACGTAGAAAATATAGCTATAATAAACGGAATACTATTAGCCAGAAAGGTATCTCGTACTATTTCTTACGTAGATCTGTAACGCTATCGCACCCGTCGCTTAACTCAATAGGCGAAGCGAAGCAGTCAAGGGGCATTGCACTGACCTGTGAAGCTCGAATTTACGGCACTCGAGGACGAAACGCGATGAGCGAGAAAATGGAACGCCTCGCAACACACGAACACACACACTTCGGAATTTACTCGCACTTTAAGCACAGTGGTTATGGGTACTCATTCGTTGTCAGTATTAATACTTGTTTCATTCTCCAAGCAAGGATTACAGAAACTATTCACTCCGTCAGCATGCATTAAAATACAGAATCAACATTACACGAGTATTACGCTGCAATGGTCGTGGTGCCGCGCTGATTCGATCTTCACAACGGAAAATACCCGGAATGAAAGATATCTACAAAACATTAATTTTCTTTAAAAATCCATTATCGAAAAAAGATACTATTCCTTCCATTTTAACACAATTTTTTTACCCTTAGATTGACCGTAATGGAAGGGAACAATACTGCAACGATCACATAGTTATCCGAAGTCTACAATCTGCGCTAAAAATGAAACTCATTTTGACGGTTTAACGGTGCTAATCGAAAATACAAAAATATTTTATTGGCCCTGCACATCTCATGTTAATTTGTTAGTTTATACTAGTTTATACTCTTGGTATCTGCTTCAAAAGAGAGTATGAGCCAAGGAAATCAAGTATTGAAACTTCTATCATTCCATTCCATACAGAATAGTAGTAGTGATATTAGTCATTCTGATCTTTCATGCCAAACAACTTAGCGATTCATCAAGTACTACGTATACCAGGTCCCCATACGTAAAGAAAGGGAAAGAAGACAAATAGCAAATGTTTTCACTCTGAATAATGTATCTCCATCATTTTCTTCAAAAGCACCTCATCCATGTTTAATAACCACTAACCGTCTACCTACATCGATAACTCAACTGCAAAATCCGTGTTGAAGATGTTCTTTCGCAACACGCAGCGGTTCAGATGAATGGAAGACAGCTGTAGGATCGACGGTTAAGCTAATGGGGCGCTTCTTATGGAAGACAAGCAGCAGCTGTGCGAGGCGTTGCGGCGGCCTGGAGGTGAAGGGGATTGCGGAAAACTGACGCGTTACCGCGCGACGCAATTCTACCACGACGCTTCCCGAAGGAGCCCAAGGTCCGCAACTTACAACTTCAAAGACACTCACATAGTCTCGCACGGTAACAGATTCGAGCATTTTGTGTATGTATATTTTCATTGTTGGCTAACCGTATGTATCAATCGGTAAATAAATATATGTTGCCTTTTTTGGTTTACATTGGCTTAATTTATAAATAAAATGAAAAGGTTTTCACATTATTTATTTTCATTGAGATTCTTCAGTTTCTTATTGAGATTCAAATTCTATTATCATCATCAGGCTCTGAAATGTACGACATACACAACAAATTAAACTAGAATACAACACACAATCACACTCTTTTAACACTGAATTATGAACCTCTTATTAAACTTAATACAATAAATATTAACAATTCAAAAGTATTACATTGCCATATTCCGACGCTGTACCGGTGTTCAATGTTACCACAACTGCGGCCCACAATGACACCAATTTAACACTTTTCAGCTATATGACACTCCTTTACAAAACAACATAAAAACTTGACTATAAAGCAAGTAATAATAATACTAATGAAGCACTCAAAATAAGCAAGCTAAAGTTCACCTTTGAAATTGAATGGCAAGTCATAGTTTTGAATTGTTAATGCGTATTTTATTAAGGTTAGTAAGAAGTTCATAATTCAATGTTTAAAAATTGTGATTGTTTGTTGTGTTCTAGTTTAACTTGTTGTGTATATCAGAGCCTGATGATGACAATATACAGAAATTGTCAAAACGCTTTTTAAGAATATAAATAAAAATAATGTGAAAACTTTTTCATTTTATTTATAAATTAATCCAACGTAAAAAAAGGATCATATATTTATTTACAGTTAGTGTAAATATTTTCGTTCTGAGTTCTTGTTCTTCTGTCTAGAAAGTAAGAATAATTCTGATCAACAGATTTTGGAAAGGTGAGTGAATGGTTTACTTAGTTCGTATGTCACCGGTCTTTCGTGGAGCTTTGGGCAAAGTTTTGATAACACTTTTATATTAATTACTCATACATTTGATTTAAATTTAAATGTTAATGTTTAATTTATATGTACATGGCTGTCACGCTTTTACTCATTTAAATTCTATGAATAATTTAGGAAATTGAAATTCTATCCCTAATTGCAAAATGAAGTTGTATACACAAAGTTCAAAATATATCAGAAACAACAAAAATTCCATCCTTAAGCTTGTCCTTTTTGATTTCAATACTTTAAACAAGATGTACGCATTGAGATTTGGTTATCAGTGTTTTCTACATACATTAATTGCATACTTTATGAAATGCTCATAGCTCAGTTTAACAACAGATTATAAATAAACATTTTGATACAAAAAGATAGGTTACCACATAATTACGGAATGTACAGGAGTCCCTGAAACTGCGTTCTTCGTATAATTTAAAAGCAATATGAATCGCCATCCATATTTTAACTTGCTAGTATTGCAGTCTGAATCAATTCACGATAAGTTTCGTAGGATATAATGTCCGTACGTAAGGATTCTAACAGCGATGAGTTTATACAAAAGTATTGGTTCTGAAGGTCAATGATCAAGATCTCTTCATTGTACACTGGTTTCCAGATACATTTAGCATAATTTAGTACTGCTGTCACATGTGTCTGCTCACATTTTGTATTTTGATATAGGGGGAAAAAGACAAATAACGGGAAACAATGAGAAACGACAACATTAGTTATGGTTAATTAAAATATATCCTTTTTATATAGCTACATATCTATTCACCAATTCGAAACTGGACGTTAGAAATGTAATTTATGATTCTCATAAAACAGCAATGATATAATTTGATAAATACCTTCACCATACGTTGCACAAACATTCTACTGCAACAAACGCTGATATACTTCCCAAACTGACACCAACCACGGGCCATATTGTTTTGAAATGTGTCAGAAGATCTGATTTAGTACAGAACGACGTTTAATAAATTGCACAGCAGTAACTTTATTTGACATTGGATGAAAGGCAATCAAGTTGATAGAATGTCATGTTTCTGGACGGGAGATATCTTGCAATCCATGTAGGTAATCTGACTGCTTTGCCTTTCGCGACGATAATTGTCACAATTACACACGTCCCAGTATTAACTCTCATCCCAATATCTACTCTCTCGTGGTCCGATTGTGTCACGCTTTCACAGTTCTGTCAGCAAGAGAGAGAAGGACCCAGGATGATATGTACACGTTCAATAAGCAAATTGAGATATTACATCGCTGGAAGTTTTGACACTAAAGTGGAACGAGTTAATTGTACATTCTGTTATGAATGGTGTCGAACGCTTGAATTCTGTTATGAATGATGTCGAATCTATTGAAGGTATTTAATTTGTAAAACGAATTATTACGTAACGTAACGCGGGATGCTACCCATTCAGAAAATAAACAATACATGAAATAAAGATAAGAATACAACCTTCAGAGTCAATAATACATCTAACTCTATCCAAATGAGAACTGAATTGTATTTTTTCACGAGTAACAAGTGTAAATATTTTATGTCTTAATATGTTTTAAGAGGAAAAACAATAGAACTACAGAAAACAAATGAGAATGTCATATGACTTACAGAATTTTTCCTCAAACGTTTTTTTAATTCGCAAATACGCAGATCGTTATTATCCGTCAAGCAGATATAATGATTAATATCCGACCCTACAAAAACATTTCCGGGAATATGCTTTATCATAATTTCTTCGCAAATTTGTCACAATATTTTCTTTCTGAAATATTTTCTATTCGCCAATTTTTACAACAAAGAAAAGATAATGACCCGAATCCTCATATGAATTTTCTCTGAGACCGTATTCCTTTTATGGGTTCACTGTATGAAGAGTTGGCAAGGTCACAGGTGCTTTATGACGGAAATAGCCTCGCGTGTCCCACAGAGTAAATTATGAGACGAGGAAAAACTCTTTGATGTCTTCTAATAAATAATGTTCGCCCACTACTCACCAAGTCACAAGAGCGGACGAGACCAGCCGCATGGGCCGCGCGAGGAAACTTACCTGAAATCAAAGAGAAAACAACATTAGTTTCCACCCCCGCAGGTACGAACTTGGTGATGAATACAGACAATGACACAGGTTCAATTATCGACACAATAGCATCGGATAACGTGTGGGCAGCGGGCCACGAAACTCAATATACAGGTGCAACGCTGGCGTTGGCAGGATAGTTCGTCACCGCAATACACGAGCCTGTGATCATCAAAGCGCGATATCCTGGTACAACCTAATTCCTAGCAAACAGCCCATCACAAGTTACATTAGGACAAACAGGTGCGTTGGGTAAGCCAGACACACAGCCCACGGGATAACGAATACACCCACAACAGAACATTCATTAAGAATTATCACATGTGAAATGCTGGCCTGGGACTTTGAACAACTCCGACTGTACGGAGACTGTGATCGAGTCCGGAAAAAGGTGTGGATGCTTTCACGACGTTGTGGCGTGGCTGGCTACTCTTAATCCATCTACACCTTTACTTCGTTCATAATGATTTCTCTCTGATCATTCAATTCCCATGACCTCCCTTCCATCAGAACCAATGGAAGGTCAACAGCAAACCACCACTGTGATACCACCTGCCGAAACAAAAAAGAGAAAATGAAATCGCGAAACTCTCCTCGCAACAATGCTCCGAAATAAGTACTTCAGTACCACAGGCACTTCATCATCACAGTTGATTTTCAGTTCCAGCCGAATTAGCTTTTGTGATTTTCCCCTAACAAGTTGACCAATAAACCGCATGACCGGAAGTCTCCGAGGGTTTTTCAATCGTGGAACATCCACTCAGGGAGAATCTCTCACCTCAACACAAACAAATGGGAACAACTCGGAGATGCGTCGTGTACCATCCTTGCGGCATCTGCCGGCTTGTGGATGGGCGCGAAATCCATTCGCGAGGCCAGGGGTGCACAAACCCAAACCTCCCGGAGGGGTGGCCAAATATGTAGATTTTTAGAACTTCAGCGACTTTGTTTTCAGGCTTGAGAAATATTTCCCATATTTGCTTCGAACTATGTTCAATGTGCTCCCAAACGCAAGTACTGACCAAAACTATGTGAATAATTTAGGGATTTGAAATTGTGTAAGCTCTACCTAATTGCATTACGAAGACGTATTGAAAACTAAAATAAATCATGATGGGAATAAATATGACTTGTTTCAATGTAGCAGTAACTACTGAATAAAATCTCAACAACATAAAAACAGTTTTGAAATCAATTTTTTCGCCGTCTTTCCCGCCTCCTGATACAACAAATTCTCATTTTTTTCGGTTTACAACCTTTCCACGTTCCCTAGTCTGGCCTACAGTGCCTAGCTTATTTGAATATCCATGAACTCTACGTATACATCTCGAACAAATGATAGAGGGAATGGAGAAGAATAATAATGTGCAAGACCTATTTCCATTGGAATACGAAGAAATTTGAGGTAATTTGTTCAAGCCAGACAGGTAGAATAACTATTTCACGCGATGAGCTATCATTACAATGTATTATAAATTATGCATAAAAAAACATTAATTTCCACATTTTAGACATGAAACAGCACTGGTCATTATGGAAATTATCAATATTTGAGACAGTAATATCAACGGATTTCTTGGACGGCTAATACTGAAATGAAACGTAATTTATAAAAAAATTCGTTTGTCGTCAATCCCACCACTTCTTTGCACTAGGTCCTTTACACGGCTGACCTTAAGTGCCGAAATTCTGCCAACCCCTGGGTTCTCGCGTTGCTTTCTCTCTCCTCTTGCTGGTCCCGGAGGGAGGCCCCTTGCTCGTCGCCATTCTGTTCTTTCTTCGCCTTCCACAATAGGGGCGAGGCCTCTGCTGAAAAGAAGCCTTTGAAAATCCAACGACTACAGTGTCGCCGTATCAAATACACAAGTGCCGGTCATTAATACAAACGCGGCCGCCGAGTCCCTCTCCGCCTTTCACCCCCACCCCCCGCCAAGGCCCCCTGGCGCCCTAACGCACCAAGGCCCCCTATGGCGCGCAGTGGGGCAAGTCGCGAAAATGTGGTTAGGAAAAGTTAGAGATTAGTACGAAATAAAGTTGTGAAGCAATTGGTCCAAATGTAATTTCACCGGAATTCATATTCGATTTGGGTAGAAGAGTATTCTTGACTTGTTTTTAACTTTCTAAATGTACATCAAAAATACGCCGGGGCAAAGGATATTTGGGATAATTTGTAAGAGAGCCAATGCATTTTGATTTGTTGCTCTTAATTAAGCTTCCCAAGGAATAATTCAGAGGGTAGGGACGAAAGAAATACTCTGAACGTCTGGTTCAATATTTTCTTAATTTGAGGCTACTATATCTTTTTTTATTTACTCGTCTTTAGATCTCACAATATACTTTCCCTGTCAGTAAGAAAAAGAAATACGTTAGAGGGTTAATATTCTAAATTTTAAATTTGCATATGTGGCACGATAGTTACAGCATTCACACTTTCAGCTCGCGTGTAAAACAACACTGAGTTGTAAATATCTGACCATTTAAAATAAATTCCAATTTTATAGTACACAGAATTAGAGTTTTTATCTCTGATAACAGAGATCGAATTCTGTTGGTATTTATGAAATAAATGGTAAACATACGTGGTTTTCATTATGTTCAGAGGCCGTCGACTCTTGTATCATGGCATCATCAACACTCGACCAGTCAGCAAAGTGTTCGTCCGTTCTTTCCTTGGTGTAGGCTTCAAACGAAAGGGAAAGGGAAACAGCCAAAAAATGCTGCACATTTACCACATCAAAGAAGCAGACTTCCGCCCACTGTGCGGAGCTGAGCTCGAATACCTCACAGGCACTCCCCGCGGAGACGCCGCGAACTACGGACTCAAAAGGCCGGCGCACAGCTGTGATGTGATGGTACATGTTACGGAGTGAATAGTCCCCCTTTCGCTCCGGCTCGGAATAATTGGGTGGAGCCATATCGCTGACGGATTTTACGCGCATTATGCAGGATGTGAAACGCCCGATGATGTCATTAAGGCGAGGTGTTTGTGTCATTGTCGGCGCAGCTCTGTTGTTAATCTAACTTGACACCGGTGTATGGTACTCACCTGCCGATGTTGAACTTATTTCCTCTCCTTATACGGTGTGGTAGTTTGTCTTCACAACTATATTTCGTAAGTGAAATAAACATGAAAAATCTAAAACAATATTGACATTTTTGGTTTTTAGTTTTATAAATCTTTAAGAATTTATCACTGTGATATCACTGTGATTTAACACTGTGATATTAAATTTATGGCGTAACTTAGAACATACTCTCTTGTTTCTATTCAATCATCAGTCAAAATGACTGCTGAGTTAGACAAGCGAAGCTTTCAACGAGAATAACTAAGGAACTAATTAATCTACAGTACATGCTCTGTCAGTGCCATATTTCGAATTTCCCTGCATTTTCTTGAGTTTTCCGAGTTTTCCCGGCGAGTAGTTAAATTTATTATGTGTTTCTATTTATAGTTGTTCAACTTTACAACTTGTTTGGGAAGTACTACACTCATTTGATAATTGTATTTTTTTCTAGGACACACACTGGTAATTGTTCTAAAATTAATATAGTGGGTAACAATATTATTACAGAAGTCAATAGAGTAGTGGAAGATTAATTAATGGACGTGTACAATTGTAAGTTATACCAAGATATATAAACAATTTTGTATTACATTTTTAACACATTTGTTATACTTTTTTTTACATGCAAATATTAAAAATCTGCTATAGTGACTGTAAACATAACAGTTTTTATCAGTATTAAATTTTATGAAAGCACGTGTAATACCTTTGGAGGAAAAGGACCACAAAAATAATCAATTTAACATATCAGTATGTTATTCCTGTCTCTCATTAAAGCATTTTAAAAATAACTAGAATAACACTTTACTTGAAGAATCTGAAAATAAGAGCACATAAAAAATAGTACGTAAAATAAGGAGGTCAGTAGAAGATATCATCTACACGGGTAGGTGGAAGTCAGCCGTAGTCTAAGTGAGACTTCTAGTGCCTAGTTCTGATCGATAGTTTTGGCGGTCAACGCCTGGTGAAAGCCGGAGCAGTGGCTTTAAAACGGGTCAAGGACCGCGCGCGAACCCTTTCTTGACCTATCCACTCTCTTAAAACACACACCACACATACACACTTACACTTAGATGCACTATACTACCACACAAGTCATGTCACGAGTTACTAGTTGGGAGTTTAGAATTCCATTTGGCTGAGGCGGTGCCCTGCAGGGGCGATTTCTGAGAGGGGGAATCGTTTTATATTGGTTCCTTAGTATTATAAATTAGAGCGCATCACTTCATACATCTCATTCAACCAAAAAATATTCATGAGTCCGTCGTAGATAGTTACAGTCATCCTTAGTATCAAACCTACGCTGTGTTATTGTTCTTCATAAAATAAAGTAAACTTTACACGAATAATATTCTCCAGCAAATTCACAGCAAGCCGACGTGTAGGTTTGCGCCGAATATCACCACACACACACACACACACACACACACACACACACACACACACACACACACACAGAGGAAGACCGCCCATTTGGGGATAAACATTCATTACCTTAACGAGACTAATAACCATAGCAGATGATGTACCCGGACACAATCTATTAATCACCTTTCCTAACTTGGAGACATCGGCTTCGCAAAATTAAACATCAATGGCATAACACTTCAATTGATCATTACATTAATGGCATCTTCTAAAATTGTTCAATAATCCTTGACCGCTACGACTTGATAGTCGGGGAACTCAAACCACAAACCGCAATCCTAAACCGCAGCTTCTGAATAGAACCCCGAGACGAAGTTCTTCGACGCAACCCGCCCGACAGGAACGTCGGGCGAAATGTCTAGATGCAGGCGACTGCTGGCAAGTCACCCACTTCTAAAATAAGAGCGGGGTAACAGATGTGTTGAGAGCAATATTTAGAGGAAATCTGAGAAAGAATTCTCATTAATTTTACTATTTAAACACTGTATATCGATAATTTGAATTCATGTTTTGTCACGATGTGATCCTATATCTTTATAAGAACGACTCCTAACTACATTAGTTAATTCCTTTTCACGTCCACGAAATATTTGTCAAACAAGCATGATTATGAATAGGTATCAACCAATAACTTTAAAAAACCTTTCTATCGAATTTTTAACTCACATATACATGGAAAGGAAAACTTAAAGATAAGTTCTGCATTAACGTAATTCCTACGCTAATGGCTAAGTCTAGTTATAACAAATATTACTAGAAAAAAGTACTGTATTTATAGATGGTCGGCTGAAGATAGTTGGAGAACCCCATCGGCAGTATTAACAGTTATCATCACCAGAATATTTTGCCACTGACTAAAAAACGTTCTACATAGGCTTAGTAGCTGTTTTAGAAGTGACATTAACCTCAAAGATTCACATTTCGCATACGTATGCCATGGATTTAAAACAAGCACAATCAGGATAGTTGCTTACAGATAGCAGGGGATCTCGTCCAGCGCTTTAAAATCTAATAAGATAACGTATTTTCGTTGTCTTTTTACTTTCCCGTATACGTACGTATACACGGAGTGATATACGTAGTATAGGGAAAGTTATGTAATGCTGCGCGAAAAAATGGCCAATTTTCGGGGGAAAAAAATTAATTGCCGGGCCGTGAAAACGAGTAAGTGGATAAAACCACTTGCTAAATTAAGAAAAAAAATCCCTTAACACGTGGTGTAGCCAGAAACCCTGTTTTCTAGGTTCTTGATACCGAAAACCCAATTGAAAGGAAAACGTCCGTCTGTCCGTCCGTCCGTCGGTCCGTCCGTCCGTGAACACTGCTAGCGCCTAAACCATACGTACGATTTCTTCCAAAATGGATATTCCCTGGTCGATCTGATTCTACTCAAAGCATTGAGATTTTGAAAAAGATTCTTTAAAATTTGGGGGTACTTTATATGAAGCCCCCCGGGGATTTTCAACATTTTCTCAAAAACGGCTCCAAATTTTTTCTTTAAATTTCTTGTATGAATAGAGTAAAATACACTTTTTAACATGGCATATGTCCGATTTTCACGTACAGCTCTGAATTTTCGAAAATTGTGAAAGTTTGAATTTTTTTCGGCGTCTTTCTCCAACTACAAAATTGAAGATAGAGATTTTTTCTTCAAATAAAATTTGTTCTGCATATTGAGTTCTTTAATAAAGGTCATGTAAATGTTTTTCACAATTTTGGTAGTTTTCGTGCAATATTGCGTGCAATATGTGCAATTTTAAAAAATTACAAAAACAAGATTGTCTCAAAAACGGCTCCAAATTTGGTCTTTAAACTTTTGGTAGGGATAGTGGTAAATGTACTCTATCAATGATATAAAAGCCATTTTGGTCTATCGGTTGGTTTTTTCAAAAATTACAAAAATGTAAATTTTTTTAATTGTCTCTCACGTCGTTAATATTTACATTAGTGGCGATTTTTTCACATTATTATATTTACGAGTATATATGCTTTAAATAATGTCAAGTAAAGTTTCTCGAAAACACAACCGTTTTCTGTGAAAAGTAGCTCAAATTTCGGCATTTTCAGAAATGCTCAAACGCAATTTTCTCGTATATGGCTGCAATTTTTTTCTTGAAACTTTTGCAACGGATAGTGCTAATTACACTCTTTAGTATAGCGTAAAGTTTATTTTGAGTTTTTTTTTGTTTTTTCAAAAATTACATAATTGTAATTTTTTTGAAAGATCTCTCACATCTTTAATATGCACATTACGAGCAATGTATATTGCATGTATATGCACATTATTATATTTGTGAGTGTAAGTGCTTCAAATAACTTCAAATAAAGTATTTTGAAAACTCAAAATTTTCTGTGAAAATGAGCTTCAAATTTCGCATTTTTAGTAATGTTAAAACGCCATTTTCTCTTAAACGGCACATAATTTTTAAAAGAAAATTGCCATTTACGGCTAGTTTTTTGTGTTCTTTAATATTCTGAAATTAATGTTTTCTGTTCTACCAATAGGAAACCGAAAAATTAAGAAAATGACAAAAAATATACTTTTGGCGATGATAGATGGTAGCTGGCAAGAAAGAGTTTGTGGCAATTCCGAATAGCTAGCGAAGACCCAAGAAAATATAAAACTAATACGAGAAAGTCTGTGCCATTCTGTAGCACCACTAGTTTTTCTTCCTAGCACCTCAATACCATGATAGAAGACCCTGGATAAACAAGCAAAAAGCCTCGTGAGGTCATGGAGACGAGATCGTAGGTTTCTTGGTTTCACGGGTTGTGCCTTCAATTCAATAGTGTTCAAGATTTGCTAAATTTATTAGCAGTGATAACTTCATAGTGTTTGGAGAGTCAAAACGTCTTGAACATGTACGATGTAAGTCTGGTGATTAAATTGCTATTCTTGTTCTTGAGAAAGACTTTCATTTCTCATAAGAAGAAGTGATCGACGGAAAGTCGATGACGTATTTGACGATTAAGACGTTACAACCTGAACATCACTGGTCTCACGAGCTACTGCCTGTTTTACTTGACACATACGTGACCTCCCACAAAATTACAAAATGCATATTTTTATGAACTAGGCATATTTTAACACATACACGAATATTAACACTGGATCTAATAAATATATTACACAGGTATCTCAGAATAACTGATACAAACTTCGAGAGCATGTAGATGGGTCGAAAATGATTACTTTTTCCCATGAACATACGGTTTGAAATTTCATACAACGAAATTACACATGTAATTTTTGCTTTTCATCGTTAGACAACTCCACATTCGCCAGAGCTCGTCAGATACACGAAGTATTTTTGACTGTAGCAGAATGTGATCTGCCGAACACTGGTGCACGGAGGGATGGGTAACATTGAGGGGGCAACAGGACATGTGAAACTTCATTATATAAAACTTGCGAGCACGTGATCATTGACAAAAGTGATCTTCGACCTCTAAAAATGTCCTAGAATTTTTTTATAGTTATTTTAAGTCATTCTGTATAAAAAAGTATGTATGTATTATGTTGTTCTTCATTAAGAAAAAATTGTTCAATTCAATCCGCAATGCAGAAAGTCGTAATTGTTACCTGCTGTTGATGGACGACAAGCGGCGAGGGCAGAGTTGTCGAGTAAGGAGGGACTTTTTAATAGCTGCTAGTGAAAAATAAGCACCCCGGGCAACGCCAGGTGCAAATAAATATCTTTACTTGTAACGACACTCGTATCATTTGGTATCCACTTCCGCCCCGCCACAACTTAACACTCTGTTGCATTGCGCTCTGAAATAAACTTTCCTTTCACACGCCTCGACGAATTCATTTACCCGTTACAACCTTTGTTTCAACAAGACTACCTCGCAAGTTTCGTACGAACACAGCAATTATCGGCAGGAACGCTCCGTTCATGCGTAGCAAGTAATTTAGGATTAGGTTTTTTCCACGCCTTTGCCTGGAGTAATGAGTGGCGCGGACAGCACTTCGGGGCTGGCGCGGGAACCGACCGGGGCGGTCAAGTGGGAAATACGGCGGTTAAAACTGGAGGAGCGGAGTGGTACTCATCGCTTTCCGCCTCAGCTCACTCCCGGCGGGAGACAAGAATCTAAAATTCGACACTCAGAATCATTAAAACCGTCGTTAATGTTAACATGCACGGAGCGTGGCTCTGTAAATTGTGTTATTTTTCTCGAAATGTATCTTTCTCTGAAGAACTGAACCACAGGAGATCGAATATCGCAAACTAACAGCGACACCACAAACTAGCACAGGCGGATGTTAATGATATATCATTTCTTTTTCTTTTCACTTGATAACAATACCTTTCAGTGTAGACATTAATTTTATGTTCTGACAAAAGGAAATTACCCATATTTATAAGTCATTAATTTACATTTTTCGTCGATTTCGATTAATAAGTTTTTGTTTTTACCTTTTTCCGTCATTTTTAAACCAATTTTCACTGATTTCATCGATTTCAGTATCATTTCAATGGTTCTTGCTACAAATAACATTAACGAGATGCAACAAATGTTTTCCATAGAATTACTAAGTAGAGTATTCGATTTCTTTGCTCAGAAATTGTTATGTCAGCCATTGTGAATAAGTAATTTAAGGTTCCAGTGACGCCATCAGCGCCATTGTGAGTTCGGCCGATTTCAGGATAACTAAAGCCAGAGATTTCCTGAGAACCGCCCAAACCAAAAGTTTGCAACCTGAGTTCACCTGAATAAAAGGAAAAAGCCTCGATTACATCAATAACGTATCCAACAACTTCAGTCCTTCAAGTGAATTGGTTATAATCAATGTTTTTACGTAATGTTTCTTTGCTTTTAAGGCATTTTAAAAACATTTTAAGGGCATTTTATTAAACATTTTTGGCGATGCTTTAGGTAATCAAAATCCTCCCCAAATTATAAATATCCCATCAAAGGATAGGCCAAGTCAAGTTATAATTTAAAGGCTTATAATACCTACACAAACCCCGTGTTCTTAAAGAATGCAAGAAATCGAGAATAAGACATCATCGTTTTGAGAGACAGATTATCCCAAGATTCAGACAAGAGACAGAAATTAGGGGGATTCATTGAACGTGTCTTTAAAGGCTAATAAGAGAAATTCGCACCCACCCTTTTCTTGTATATGGCCAGTGTAATTTCATACTAAATGATTCGACGCTCAAAGCAAACTTTCACTCGTACGTTATAGCATATAAAGTTCTTAGGAAGAATTCACAAGATTGTTATACGAAACGTGAAATATCAACTACTACTATTTGCGCTTCGTTTGTGTTATTTGATTACAAACTTTCATATAAATAATTTTACTTTATACGTCTATCAGAACGAATATTTTTAAGAGAAACTTTCATTGAAAATTTCTCCAAACAAAATTTCATTAGAATTATAAAACTAGTGGTGCTACAAAATGGCACAGACTTTCCCGTATTAGTTTTCTATTTCCTTTGGTCTTGGCTGGCTATGCGGACTTTTCACATACTCCTGTCAGTTGCTATCTATCGCAGCCCAAATTGTGAAGAAAGTTTTTCATAATCGCGGCGCCTCGAGTGGAGCCAGATCGATCGGGAAATATCCATTTTGGAAGAAATCGTACGTATGATTTACGCGCTAGTGCTGTTCACAGACTGACGGACGGACTGAAGGCCGGACGGACGGATGTTTTGAAAAAAAAAAACCCACAACACTTTTTCGGTATCAAGAACCCACAAAACAGGGATTCTGTCTATGCAACGTATTAGAGGATTTCTTTTCTTAATTTAGCAACAGGATTTATCCACGTATTCGTTATCAGGGCTCGGCAATACATTTTTTCTGCCGAAATTCCGCTGTTTTTTCGCGCAGCATTACATAACTTTCCCTATATTCCGTATATTACTCAGTATATACTTATATATATATATATATATATATATATATATATATATATATATATATATATACGGGAAAATAAAAACGCAGCTGGTACTTTGTACGCATCCAGTTTTTAACAGTCACGCTTCCGCTCCGGCCTCTAAATGGAAGCCGCCCCCTCGGCCCTTGAATTCGGCGAGCGCGAGGGCAGGGAGCGCGAGGGCGTGGCGTGGCGGGGCGGTGATTCACAGCGCCGCGGTCGCGTCGCGGAGTTGCTGCCGCCGCGGCGGTGGCAGCGGCGCCTTTGATGCCCCGCGCCCGCCCCCAGCCGCCGGGACCAGCTGCGCTCGCTCCACCCCGGGAGCTGCTGCCGTGCACGGCAGCGTTTCCGCGCGGGGGGAGCGGGCACGGGGCAAACGCGCGAAAAAGCGGACGACTGGAATGGCCGGTGGGGTCGGTTGTGGTGCTGCGTTTGGAGTGAAATTTAGTTGTTGATGTAATGATGGCTGTATGGGTGGTGGTAGTGGAGGAGGTGCGAGTACTAATGGGTGTGATAAAGGTGATTGATTGATTGATTGTCAGTGATTCCGGGCGAGTCAACTACTGAGGTCATTAATCTCGTAAGTGTAGTGAATTTTTCATCGGTGATCTTTCCCCGCTGGATGGCGAGATCCGGCATGAATCTACCATCGACTGGTGGGGTTTTCCTCAAACAAGGTATCTCCCACCGGCGGGGCACCGCCCCAGCCGGGGCAAGCTCTAAGTTCCCGGCATGTGTGGTAGTGTAGTGCATGTTAGAGTAAATGTGTGTGTAAGGGGTGAGGATAGGACAAGGAAGAGGAAGGAAAGATCGCGTGCGATCAGTGGCCCGTTTGTTAGAGTACTGCTCCGGCATTCTCGTGTTGATCGGGACAGGTGGTGATAGAAGGGTTGTTCTTATGTGTGGAAGTGATGGAGAGGTCCAGTTGAGATAGGTGCGGGGGTGAGGGACAAGGTAAAATTGGGGGTGGCAGAGTGATGGTGAGAACGGGGATGGAGCGGTAGTCGTAGGTGTCGTGGGGGTGATTATTATGGTGGTGGCTGATGATGTGATGAAAAAATCGTAGTCTTCGAGGTGCTATTGGTAAAGGTGGATGTGTTGTAGTGTTGATGGTGATGTAGGATAAGGTAGTAACGTCAGAAGCCATGGGAATGTCTGGAGATGTCGAAGATAGTGAGGTTTTTGGAGGTTTTGGTAGAGCTGTTGAAAGTTTTGTAATAATAACACTTTCTTGATAACGATAGTTATGAAGGTAGGAGTGAGAGAAATAAAATTGTAGGATAATGGTTGACAGTTTCTGTATTGATATTCTGGTGGTATTAGAGTAGGTGATGGATCGTTTGGATACACTGCAAGTAGAGGTTATTTTACCTTATTTATCGTGTTTACTTTCTCTTGATGTTATCGTCATTGTGGTATTGTGTTGGGATATTGAAGCAAATCTCCATAAGATGTTGACGACAGAAAAGTGATAGTAGAAAGAAAATGATAGTTTGGAGTTAATATATTGTAATTTTTAAGTGAAGGAACCGGGGAAGAACGAAATGTCCGATAATGAGGATACCTAATGCAAGCATTCGTATAAAACAATGGGTTCAATGTTGAAAATAGCCGTACAAGATGAAATACTTTACGGGATTATCTTTAGAATCTTGACGTAAAGTTGAGAAGAAATTAGGAAGTTACGAAACAAATTTTATTAATACCTGGCAGAAAATCAGAATAAAAAAGAAGAAAAGGGGTCCAAAAATCATGGCTCCATCTTCAACTTGATCCTAAGATGGCATCAACGTAAATATTACAACGTAAGCATGAGACCGCAAACATTTTAAGAGTATCAATGGAGAAATACTTTCAAATTATGTTACTGAAAATTTGACAGACGAGTTCACGTTGGAGAAAATTGGTTTTAGGAATATAGTGATTTTCGAATCAAAAGAGTTAATGAAAAAAGAGTGAATTAATACGCAGGAAAGATGCTAATGAAATCAGTGACAAAGCTGGGACTGGTTTAGAAACGCCTTTGTCGTTGTGAAGGTATCTTTGTGAACGACGAGAACACTGTCGATGACAGAGTAGAAGTAGGTAACGGTGCCAGATGTCGAAATACAGAATGCAAAGTGCAGCTGTTGCAGTTGTTACGACACAACGATGCATGTTCAAACAGTTGCAGTAGTAGCTTCTTTGAATATGCTTTCAACAGAAAATAAATGCAGAATTATACCTGAATGAATAAATTGCCAACGGCAAGATTGGCTACTTGATAAATGCTACTGTGGGTGTTAGTGGAGTACGTGCTATTGGACTTCTGCCTACTGAGATTTAATTTAAAAGAAAACGATTGTCGACTTACACGCTTTACAGCAGTTTTCCTAGGAAAGAAACTCCATACTTTCTTCGTGCTATTTATATCATTCGAAAACGTAGTGGAGCCAAGTGTGTCTGAAATGATACCTTGTTATAGATATCTAGTATATTTTGTATCAATTCAAATAATCAAATTTACTTTTAATGCACATACTGAAATCGTGGTGATTTGACAACGCAAAATAAATCATGTAAAGTTGTATTGTGGACAAACAGTGAGAACTTTTAGAAAACCTGTAACTAGCGAAATCTGATATTCAAGATATATGACCTTGCACCACAATAACCCATAATACTATTAAGATGAATCATTATTAAATTTTCATTATAAATTTACTATTTTTAACTTTCTCCTTTCAAATTATTTCATTATTCTTCTATTTGTGCCTGAAATGTCCCCATGCACTCATTTAATATTAGAAATAATGAAACGTGTTTTTCATTGGCACCACACACACACACACGCACAAGTTGGTGCCGTGAAAGAGAACAGTTGCAGAAACTAGATTTAATTAACAATTACGAGAACAGAACGAAATTATTAAAAACTAACCTAACCTATGAGCGAAAAATGGAAGTTTCACTATAACGTATTGTTCACGCGATGATCTCTTAATTTTGCTTTCAATTTCATGTGTCAGCAACCATATCAATTACTGAGAACCTTGTTCTTTCATTTTTTTTCATTTACTCAGTTACAAATGAAAACGTAACTAGAAAAATACACAATAATACAAAACACTATTTAATATTTCCATTTTCCTCCAATTTTAGTATAAAGTCAAAATCGTCTAACCCTGAGCTGGTACCGTGTTCACTGATGGTGCATGTCTCTAAAGAAAACTACAGATATTCCGTGTCGACAACCACCGTGAGAGTGTGCCTCGTCTCTGTCCGCGAAGGACCTTCACGCCGAATCCACTGAGCGAGGTTCTTGCAGATATGCCGTAATGTCAAATTATCCGAAGGTCACATTATCCCAGAGTCAATTTATCCCGGGACCAAATTATCCCACGGTCAAATTATTCCAGGATTAAATTAACACTGGGTTAAATTACCTCAGGGTTAAAATATTCCAGCGTCAAGATATCCCAAAGAAAAAGTCAATATGTAATCAGCAATTGGTGTCTAAATGTGTAGCAGTCGAGCTAGAATACCTCAACTGTCACCGATAGCAAACGCGCGGCGACATCACGTCGGATGACAAACGGGTAATTGCCCAGCGAAATCCGTTGCTTTAAGACGGGATACATCTGTCGATGAAAAAATTAGCGTCTGCGCAACGGAAGGTTTGTTTTTCTGCGATTCTTTAGCTCCGATTGACTGATTGATTGGCGTTTCCGAACGCCGCTCAACGTCAGTATGGTCCTTAGTTACGTACGGGTTGTGCATGGTAGACCACGAACGGTGGCGATGTGGCGGAAGCCTACCCTCGCTGGAACGTGAGATCCTGCGCTGACTTGCACGTTGGCTTGCGGTTTCTCAGCTTCCAGGTATTTCCCCCAACGGGGCATCCTCCCACGCTACGTCGGAACACGCTAAACTCGTATGCCCCCAAAATACTGTGTGTAGTAGTAATGTAGTGCATGAAGTGTATGTCTGTGTGTGTGTGTGTGTGTGTGTGTGTGTGTGTGTGTGTGTGTGTGTGCATGTGAGGACAGAGTTGGGTAGAAGGGTGAGGAAGGAAAGATCAGGCGCGATCAGTAGCCATTTTATTAGGGTACTGCTCCGGCATTCCCCTGATTGGAGGAACCACAGAAAACTGCTTCACAGAATAGCTGGCAGCTAGAACTCTTCCTCAGACAGCCCTGGATTCGACCTCGCTGCGCAGCTAGTGTCTAAAACCAGCCATCGCCGGAACTCGAGCCCTGGGATCGCCCGGTCAGAGTCGCCGGAATTGCTGCCTTCAGCTTCCTCACCCGCATTTTTTACTAGCCCCGAGAACACTATTGAAAGAAAGGAAGCAATCTTCATCCCTGAAGCGGAGCGCGGTCAGGCATTGGGTCGCCGTCGCCTGGGCTGGCGTGCCGGAAGAGGGCAGCGCGAGCGCACCCACTCGCCCGCAGAGGAGCCGCGCCGCGCCCGCTCGTTACGATGCGGTACGGAAGCGATCGCGGCGGCGGGCACGGGCAACAATGGGCCGAAACGAAACAGCACAATGAGGAAGACAAAAGACGTTGATACTAGGAAGGACGTAATCTGGCAAGTTTGGATTTTTTCGATTCCGTCTTTATTACATTGATAAAGAAAGATGGATACAAATATTCAGATCAATTTGTAAACATTAAAACCAATTTATTACTAATTATGCATGAAATGTGCAAAAATGATCTAAGGGTGAATTCTTTTAATTCACATATAGTAATTACCTTCATAGAAATTGTTTTTATAAACATATGAATCAAGAAAGTATGCTAAAAATCGAAGTGTTCGCATGTAATCACCTGTATTATTTCTGTAGTAGACTAACGTTTTGCGGATCTCATACCCAACCAATATTACCAAATGAGTGTGAAGTCATGGAGAGGTGATAAATTTCATTTTCAGTTTATAAATAGTTTGTTGAAAATCGCATTTAATTAGGCAGGCGCCAATGCAATGCCGCAAATCGGCCTGCTTAATTGATTACCTCGAATAAAATAGATTATCTTGAAAACGGTGTGTTAGAGGAACTCTATTGGGCCGGCCGCCCGTAAGACCTGACAGAAGGCAGGATAGTCTAAGACACGAGAACTTGACTAAAATTTATATAACTTGATTTAGGAGGGAGGGGTCTAAAACATGGGTACTAGTCTATCGATTCTTCATTTGTTAGTCGTTTTGTTTCCTTTATTTGCAGAAATTCCCCCGGGCGAGTATTTTTACTAGGTAGAGAACAAAATATAAATATATTACTGTACTTCTATCTCTTAGTTTGAATCGTCTGTCGCTCTTATCTTACGCACCGTTCCCGAGATGAACAACAGAATGCCGTAGAAGGCAGGGGAGAAAGCAAGGACTCCGAGGTACACTGAGACAAAGTGACAGTCGTAATTGCAACAGGGATAACTTAAGTCGCAAGCGTAGGTGCAGGCAGGAGCTGACTCATCGCAGAGGCCTTGAGCGAAAGTGGCGGGTGCAGGCGGCCATGAGACAACACTCGATTATGAAAGCTCCGCGTCGACTCTAATACACCGTAATTGCTAAATCCAACATCGTAATTATTCCAGTTTTGCCCTAAGTGGGAATGCGAACTTGGACCGAATTGAGTTACAAAGCGAGAAGTTTCAGAATCCTCCCCACCAAAAACGTGTTCCAGATGCTTCTGATTTAGAGCTTCATAATTAATATTCTCTTGACTTCGGAGACGGTTCTCCCCTGTGAGTAAAACGAAAAGGGAATAACAGTAATTAATGTATGTTAGGTCAAGGGCAAAAAGTCAAAACTATTATGAAATATCAAAATTCAGGTAAATATTGACGTAATACAATGTACATATAAACCACTAAAGAAATACATTAGGAAAATTAGTAATATATAATTTCTAAAAATGAATATGAACATTCTAAACAATTTGTCTAGGAAGCATACCTTCAATATATACAACTCCGAATAGTATAAATTTTGGATGCCACAACACTTCAGATTTCTGACAATTTCAAAAACATGTTCTTGAAATAATATTAATGTTTATGAGCAAGAAGCGTTCTATACTTTTCTTCGTGGACAATTACGTATCACTTAACGAATCTGGTTTCTCAATCGATGATACTAATTTCCAATCCGCTCGGAACTTGAAAGAAAACTATGCAGGGTCCGGCCATATTGGAGGTGTCCACGGTTTCGTTGGATAACCAGGGGATCGGAAAAATCCGAGAACTGTCAAACAGTTTCGATTTCGACTGACAAGTGCGAGTACTTGATTGTGTTTATTCCGCATTACACTACCCGTACCGACTGAATTCTCGTACACGCTGTGTCATTACTTACGAAACAGCTCACGTCATGCGACAGCAAGTAACCGAAAGAGACGCCGCCTGTAGTAAAATATTTGCATTAAATATTGTGTTACGTTATGGAACAGAAATTCGTTTGGAACAGAAATCGATAACCTTGGTATGGTGAGAATTGTTGTATATACTATACAACGTTATTGCAGTATTTGTGAAAAATGTTATGTTCAAATATTTAATACATTGTTTTGTTTTCTGAGAGTATTTTATTTGTTGCTCTTGAGCAGTGTAGGAGCTATTTTTGGAAAAACAATTTTGTGTGGCCATGTTCAGTAGCATTTTTGCTGCTGCAGGTCACTAGTATACGATTGAATACGTGGTAACAATGTTTTCCCTCCCTAAGAGTGAGGTCTCTTCAAGAAGATTCCAAACTGCAAACAAGTCTTACAACGACAGCTTCATGCGACTGTTGTTGCAGTTCTACCTTCTCAATTTTTCAACCTTTCTCTGGTGCCGATATTGTCAACATTCTGCTCAGGAAGTATAGAGATTCACTAGGCTGATGATTTATATGATTAAAGAGGATGTTTAATACCCAAAACCAAATAAAAGTTGTTTTAATTGCAATTTCCTTTCTAATTAACGGCCATTATTGACCGTAATTGATACTTTTGGTAAATTAACAAGGAGCTTAAACCTGATGTGTCAAATAAGTTTTAGTCAGTAATGATCGTTAATTGAAAAGTGAATTATAGACAACCGTTTCAGAAGGCAACAATCAGAAAGAGCAATCTGTTTTCACGGAAATCGAATGGAAAAGGGAACGGTCTATCGTGTTATATCAAAACTAGCCCTGAGATTTTTTCAGCAATGGTTGGGTTCGTACAAAATTTAAGCTACCACAACAATTTGGAAGTTACGAAAAAGTAAATGAATAGATACAATTTTCAAGAAGTTTCTAAGGTCGAAACTACAGTTTGTACAGCTCTGCCATGTCTTCTGATGAGACAAGTATAGTTGGATAGCAAACGCGAGGGGAGAGACGGGCGTGCCTTCTGAAGACAGTTTAATTGCTCATCGAACCCTCCTCCCTAAATAACTCACATATTAGAGATTTTTTTAGAATAATTTCCATTTTGACTCACCAGTTATTTTTTGTAAAAATCGCCCGTGTTTGTAACCATCATTGAAAACTAACTAATGAGGGTTTCGTCAAGACCATTGGGCGACTTCCTTGTCCAAAACCTATCGCGGACGCAGGCGTCTTCTACTCCGGTCGACCCCCCACACCGTGTGACAACATTTAATTTAACACCGCGCGTCCTCAATTTCCGACTTCCGTCTTCCTTCCTCGAAGTTCTCCCAAGTTGGCGTCGCCATAATCCCAGAAACCAGTCCGCGTTTCGCGTCGGGCGGAGGGCCGAGGGCCGGTCGTAGGGCCGTGATGGAAGGTCCGGCGGGAGCGCCCTGACAGAGACGGATCGACGCGCGCCGGCCATCGAGGCGAGCATCGCGAGCGATGGAGACAGATGCGACGCGCCCATAAAGCGAGGCCATCCAGCCGCCCCGCTCCGCCCCGCTCCGCCCCGCTCCGCCCCGCTCCGCCCCGCTCCGCCCCGCTCCGCCCCGCTCCGCCCCGCTCCGCCCCGCTCCGCCCCGCTCCGCCCCGCTCCGCCCCGCTCCGCCCCGCTCCGCCCCGCTCCGCCCCGCTCCGCCCCGCTCCGCCCCGCTCCGCCCCGCTCCGCCCCGCTCCGCCCCGCTCCGCCCCGCTCCGCCCCGCTCCGCCCCGCTCCGCCCCGCTCCGCCCCCGCTCCGCCCCGCTCCGCCCCGCTCCGCCCCGCTCCGCCCCGCTCCGCCCCGCTCCGCCCCGCTCCGCCCCGCTCCGCCCCGCTCCGCCCCGCTCCGCCCCGCTCCGCCCCGCTCCGCCCCGCTCCGCCCCGCTCCGCCCCGCTCCGCCCCGCTCCGCCCCGCTCCGCCCCGCTCCGCCCCGCTCCGCCCCGCTCCGCCCCGCTCCGCCCCGCTCCGCCCCGCTCCGCCCCGCTCCGCCCCGCTCCGCCCCGCTCCGCCCCGCTCCGCCCCGCTCCGCCCCGCTCCGCCCCGCTCCGCCCCGCTCCGCCCCGCTCCGCCCCGCTCCGCCCCGCTCCGCCCCGCTCCGCCCCGCTCCGCCCCGCTCCGCCCCGCTCCGCCCCGCTCCGCCCCGCCGCCGACTTACACGTCGGATGGCAGGTTTCCCCCTTCAGATATTCTCCCTAGCGGGGCACTGACCACGTCGCGTCGAAACAAGCGCTTAGACCCCGAAATGTGTGGAAGTTAAGTGGAAGTCAGAATATGAGTTTGTGTAAGGGCAAAAGACAAGACAAATGGGAGGGAAAAATATTCATCATGCTCTCTTTGGCCCGTTTGTTAGAGCACTGATCTGGCACTGATCGTTTGTTGGAGCACTGGCCCGGTATTGTTTGGAGAAAAAAAGAAATCATAGGAAAAAAATCCTTTCGACAAGTACGCTGGCGTTCACATTTACAACACAATATGTAATGTGACCCTTTTTTTAGAAACAAATTCCCTAAAATTTTCCGATTTACCAGTACATTCTTTTGATCAGATAAAATTTGTAGAAATTTTTACATTATTTAAAAATTATTAAATTAAAGGAGGACCTGGTAACTTAATTTTAAATTGTCAGCTCTCTTATTTCCCTTTCAAACGATAAAATTAGCAATAATAGCGACAAAAATAAAAATAAATGATAAATTTAATAAATTTAAGACCATTCTTGCATATTGGAGACATTTATTATTTTTTTAATTACGGTTTGGTGAACCTTCCTCGTTTGAGACAAAAGAGCACAACATGTATACCACATCAATTAATTTCAACGGTGAATATTTTCTAAAATTATATTTTCAAAGAAATGTTCAAAATTAAGGTTAAAAAAGAAATTGTTTTAGCATGTCTGACAAGAATTTTTGCCTAACTAATAATGTTCGGAGCGAAACAAGTCGCGTTACTACATTACCACTATAGCCCGATACAAAGACATCGTTTAGTCACATTGAATTCATCAAGTATTTTTTTTTAATTTTTGGTATCAGATCCGTTATCTGCTACATCAACAACCGTTACAAAAAAGAGCGGACATTAAATTGGAAGTCATTTCAATTTTGACTTGGCTTTGGAGATTTGGTGGCAACGTGCGCCGGAGCCGTCCGGCTGCTCGGAGCGGCGGACGCGGCTCCTGCACAATGCAAAGGAAACGGCCCGCCCGGGCGGACGGCGCGGGATAACGGCCTGCGTCCATGGCGGAGCGCGGAAATAGATCTTCCGATGTCGGGAGAGGAATCCTTTGCCAAATAATTGCAGGGACGTCTTCGAGGCAATGGGAAAAGAGAACGTACTCAGACACCATACGTCTTTGGCATTGCTGTCGCCGACACAATTACATGAGTCCAGTAAAAATTGTATTTTGATGTTCCCCACACGCAAGTGAATCCAAAGGAAGTATTAAAAAATTATTGTTTCATTGTTTTGCATTTTAAAACTTACTCAATATGCTTCAAAATCTCCCAAAATTGAGCATTTATGCAACAGGTAGAGATGCACAAATATGAGTATTGTTTTTCATCCAATATCTAAGTCAATTATAACCCAAACCACAGCGTTGTTCAGGCTCAAATTCTGAGAAATTAATTTCTGGCTAAACAATTATAGAAGAGTACTCTAGGAGTGTAAAAACGTTCTCTGCCAGAGAGCTCTTACTGAAACATTTATATATGAATAAAAATAATTGCAACGAGATTGCACAGAACATCACAGTGGAGCCTAAAAAATAATAAAAATATTTTAAAAAAGTACTTTAATCAATGGCTCATTTTAAGAAACACACTTGTATAAAACAGAGAATATTGTGTAGAAATAAATGAGTGTATTTGAATTTAGAGATTTATTACTCCCGCAATGACCTAGTTTTTTCTTCCAAAATTTTGTGCTAATAGAAAGTCTCCAACGGGTTTTCAATCAGTGCTACAGTAATTTATAAATTCCGAATCCTGTAATTTTCACAAGAAAATAAATATTCCGATAGTGCGCGCATTTCTCTTATGATAACGATTCAAATCGTTAAGTAACGGATCCGTTTCCCGTTCCAGGCAAAAATTTAAGCATTCTTCTTTATCGCAAAATGGGGAGGTAGTACTCGATAAATTGTTTCTCTCGCACTTGATGACATAAATTCCAACAGTGTTCAGATTCGAGGGAAGACAAAGTATCTTATCACGATCTCCCACAAAGCTCCACCTATATTGTAATTTTAACACTACATAAATCTGAGCCCGCCGCTGCAGCTGGAGAGGCCATCACGGGCACCTGGCGTTGCGTTCGGGGTCAGGTGCACGGTGGGAGGGGTGAATTGTGAGGTTACGATTCGCAGAGAGAGAGAGAGAGAGAGAGCGAGAGCGGAGGAGGGAGCCACGAGAGAGAAAGCCACAGACGAGAGAGGGTAATGAGGAGAGGTGGAAAAGAGAGGGAAAAATAAATGGGAGTGGAAAGAGGAGAAGGACGGAAAGGAAGAAGCGGAGAAGAATTGAGAAAATATTGGGGAAGGAGTTCTGAGGTCTGAGAGTAAAGAGAAATGGGTAAAAGGTGGGAGGGGAAGAGGGGAAGCGGGAGGAGGAGAATAGGAAGGGAGAAGCAAGCTCAAACATGTGACCGGGGGAAAGGAAGACACATTTTGAGGGAAAGAAGGGAATAAGGAGAGAAATGGGAGGGCAGAGGGAGGGTGTGAGAAAATGAGATAAATGGGATGTAGATAGAGAGAGTTTGTGAAAAGAGGGCATGGTAGGAGGACTAGATGACACATAAAGAAATACAATTGGCAATAGGGTGATAGAAAAAGGAAAGAGAGGAAAAAAGAAAACAGACTACAATTGATGCGCAAGAGAGTTAACGAGATACATAATAAGAAAATGAATATCAAGAAAGCAAGAGGTATAAGAACGCCAGGAAATATTACAACAATGATGATGAAGTTACTGAATGAACTTCCCAATATAATTTCAAAAACAGGAAAAAGGAGCAAAAATGGCTAAAAGCGAAAATGTATATGGAGAAAAGGCAGTGGAAAACACGTTGACCCACAGAATACAAGCGGGAGCCGCGGAAAGAAAGGGGGACACAAGAGGAGAAGGGCGAGCGCAGGAAGCGGGCGAAGCGGAAGCGGGCAGAGGCGGAAGCGAGGGGCCGGAAGTGCGGGCGGCGAGATGAGCACGCAGCGGGCGGCGGAAGCAGGTGGAGCAACAGAGGCGCGGCGACGACGGAGGCGGAAGCTGCGAAAGCTGGTGAAGTGGGAGGCGAAATGGTCGACGGGGAACGCTCAAGTGAGAAGTCGAGTGCTACAAGCTTAGAAATTGAGTTATCAGAAAATTGATAGGTAGAAAGGAATATTTTAGAAAATCACAATTAAAAATTCTGGGAGTTGGTTTCTCCCATCACTAGAAAAATAGCAGTAATAAATGTTTTGTTTGTAATTGGATTATTCAGTCAATTCAGGGAACAACCAAAATAGAAGTGACAAGGTCAGAAGTCATTGTGTTGTGACCATGGGATGAAAAAGCATGAGTTGTCGTGGGGATACAAGACCATTTTAGAATATCAGAACCACGGATTCAAGGGAATCCTAACACAAAATATGTAACCTATATGACAGATGGAAAATGATGTAATAATAAAAAAAGGAATCCGAAGGTATTGTAGGAGAGGTGTGGTGCAGGCAACAGGAAGGTCACGACAGGTATCGCACATTAATAAACAACAGAAGTGATGTAACTGGCAAAAAAAACAGCAAATGACTTACAATAATGCGTAGTGCTAATCAGAAGTTTGAGTAATGGATAATTGTGTACATTAGAGAAGTCTGTAAGTACATTAGGTTTCTCCTATACAATTATTTTTGAACAGAGATATTGAAAATAACAAATGATACATCCAATTACAATCGCATTCTCTCATACAAAATGAGTAAAATTAATATAATGAAACTATTAGAATAATAAATTTAGATAAATGCAAAACAAAACGCAACCACTTGTGACTTTCAGATTTTGTATCGACAACAGTTAAGTCACTTCTGGGGTGCTGTCTATAAGCCATCGCTTCCTCCGCAATGGGCGTGGAATCCAAACATCGCCTCGAATGAACACATTCAACATTCTGCGCGAGGCGCGAAAGGGGCGGAGTCGTCCAGGAGGGAGGGGAGCGGGGCTGTCACTGCGCCAGGGGTCCGCGGAGAGGGGAGGTGGGGCGGGGCAGCGAAGGAGAGACAGCGAAGGGGGCAGCGGCGGGGGCAGCAGTGAGGGCACTAGCGGGGGCGGCAGAGCCACGTCGCCGCGACTGCTGTCGGTGGAAGCGCCGTATACCGCGTGGGGGAGGCATCGAGAAGTTCAGCGAAGGCCACCGTCGAGGCCGCGGAGGAGGGGGAGCAGCGACCAAGAGGGCAGCGAGGGCTGGGGTAGGTGTGGCACTAACGGCGGTGGGGGATGCCGAGGGATGGACCGGCCAGCGGTGGGGGGCGAGAAGTGACAGAGTCGACGGGGGGATGATGGCAGAGACAGTGGCCAACAAGACCGTCGATGCTACGGTGGGCAGACCTGCGGAGACGGCGACAGTGAGGACGGCAGTCAAGGTGACGGCGAGCGTAATAGCGAGAGTGATGGCGAGAGGGACGGGGGGCCGACGGTGAGCGCCGACGGCCAGCGGGCGGCGTGGGCGGGGACAGCGAGTGGTGCGGTGGGCGGGGCGGCGGGGCCGTGGGCGTGGGCGGCGCGGGGCAGAGGCCGTTTGTTACGGGCGCAATCGCCGGGGGCGACGCAGTACCTGTCGCGCGCGCCTGGCCTCTGGGCCGCGGGCCTTTATGGGCCCGTAAATCCGCGGCGGCGAAAGTTACGGCCTCGCGCCGCTGGACCTCCTGCCCCTCCCCCTCGCACCCCCGCCCCTCCCCCGCAGTCGCGCCCTTTTATGCGTTCTTCGCACGGACGACGCCCCCCCCCCACGCCCGCGCCGCGTTCCACATCTTTTCGACCGCCGCCGGCGACCGGAACAGCCCCGCGGTGCACGCGGCGCGTGCCCGGAAGAGCGGGTTCATTACTGCTCCAACCGCTTGTTCACAGAGGTTCTCCGCTGCAGAAAAGATCTTTCGTGTTTGATTAATAGGTAAAGATTTCGATGTTTGAATTTATAAGTGACAATTATTTTACACAGAGAAAAACACTATAATTCCCAACAACGTGACCTTAAATGGAATGAACACGTTTGATTAAATCAGAAAAATGTTAGAAATGTTAGATGATTCCTGATTAAGTGAATCAAGAATGCATTTACGTAATAAACATTCACTATGCTTCAGCAAATTGAACCTGTTTGGTCTATTTTTCACTAGTTGTATGTAACATACATAAAAATCTGTCAGCTACAAACAAGAATATATGTATGCTAACGTTAGTCTCAATGCATGCTAAAATTACTGTACGCTCAAGTTAGTTTCAACGTATGCTAAAATTAGTCAGTATATTTATGCTAAAGTTAGCCTCAGTGTATGCAAAAATTATTTTCACTACCTACGTATCTGCTGGACCGCCAGAATGACTCCCCTGTGGTGGTCTCATTCTTTTCGCTCCCTCACTCAGCCAGCTTGCGCCCTTTTATGTTTTCTCTGCGTAGAGAAACCCGCTCGTGAACCACATCACTTCGCCGGGTCACCCCGGAGGCCGACTGCTATAACTTCTGCGTTCCACGTAGGCGCGTGCCCAAACAGCCGGGTTCATTGTTCTATTGTTTGTTCGTGGTCGACCATCAATGCTACTCAGAGAGTCATGCTGAAGCTCAGATTTTGGTGTTTAAATTAATGGTGTTTAGAAAGAGACAATTGTTTTGCAAGTTTTTTAAATAATACTTGCCAGGCTGAACTCATTATTTTCCTGATTTCAGTTCACTTAGGAACGTATATTTCAATATCGTTAAAATAAAAAGGGGGATGACTAATGGAGTAAACTCTGAAAGCTAATGGGACCCTTTTCGAAATGCTGTACTTGAAGAGTGTTTTAAGAGGCTGCAGAGTAATGAATGAATTAAAATGCCTCTTTAAGTGTGAGTTCTAAAGTACATGTTCTTATATAGTAACTTATTATGTATTTCTAGTTGAAAATACCACGGTAATGGAGTGTCTCAATTCACGATAATTGTTAATTGCCTTAGGTTATGAAAAAGTAGCATTAAAACAAGAACTTTCTTAATGACAACGTTTGAAAAATTTTTTTTTCCATATTATTTCCATATTTTACTCATGAAGGCAAAGTATGTTAATCTAAATTATGTGGTCTTGTTGCATACGCCAATGTACAATAAACACCTATGGCTTAATGATAATTGCAAATTAGAATAATCTCTAATTATAATTACGATTCAATAATCTACGATTAATATATCTCATTATCTACGACTAAAAATTTCATTTTCTCTCATTATCAACGTAATATTTAACAAAAGAACACATCAACAGAAAATGCATAAAAGCAAAGTTTGTAAAGACATATATATTTATACGCCATTCGAATTGTATCCTTAGCGTAACAAAGGACTTTGAACGAAGACTAAATATAAGTAGAAAAATGAATAAAAAACAATTAAGAAAAATGGATCATCTGATTTGAGACGCATACAGCACGGAAATAACCCTACAGAATGCTGCGAACTCCGTACAGAGGGGAAGTTTTGGGCTTCTCCCGACAGCAACGGAAGCGCTTTTGGTGTTCCTTTGGTGTTCCCCCATTCCTTTTCCAGTGGTACAGTTGGTCACACAGGGCACATTCTGCATCGTGGTAGAGGCTCGTTCGGCGCGGTGCGAGCTGACGACTTCTGCAAAGGGGTCGCCAGCGGCGACGGCGGCGGTGGCGGTGGCGGTGGCTATGGCGGTGGCGATGGCGGGGGCGATGGCGGGGGCGGGGGCGGGGGCAGTGGCGGTGGCGATTGCGGTGGCGATGGCGGGGGCGATGGCGGTGGCGGTGGCGGTGGCGATGGCGGGGGCGATGGCGGGGGCGGGGGCGGGGGCAGTGGCGGTGGCGGTGGCGGTGGCGGGGGCGGGGGCGGCGGCGGTGGCAGCGGCGGTGGCGGTGGCGGGGCGGTGGCGGTAGCGTGGGAGCAGCGATAGGAGAGGAATGTGCAATTACGCGCGTGGCTGGGAGCGCCCGCGGCGGCGGACGCGAAGGCGAGGGAGGAAGTCGGTCTGAGAACGGGATGGAGGGAGGGACAGGGGGGAGAAGGAGATGGAGGAAAAGGTGGGCGCGGCGAGGCGAGGAAAGAGATGGGAGGTGGTCAGGGTGTGGCGAAGAAAAATGAAGGTGTGGGGAGGGGAGAAGTGAGGAAAGAGATGGGACGCCAACGGGGAGTGGCGAGGAAAGAGAAGTTATGGTGGACAAGCAGTGGCGAGGAAAGAGATTAAAGAGGCGGAAGACGAGTAATGGGGAAAGAAATAGGGAATCCAAGCGAGCAGAGGAGAAGAAAGAGATGGAGTACTTTGAACGAGGTGGAGGCGTATTAAAACAAGTGGAGGATGTTGTACCTTTATCAAATGATGGTATCTGGGAAGAGCCGAGGCAGGACAGAGTTCGGGGCGATGGTGGGCAGGAAGCGGACTGCCGTAAGCATGCACAGCCGTCCTCCTGGCACACGGCAGCGGTGGGAAAGGAGAGGCGACAGGCAGCGGGTGCGGATGCGGAAGCGGCCATGTGCGCACTGCCAGAGACGCACGCGTTGGCGAGGGCGGAGTCGATTTCGGGTGTGTGTGTGGGGGCGTGGCGGGTCAGCGGCGACGCAGGGCTGGGGGGGAACGGGAGTGGGTCTGCAGGCGGCGCGGCGTGGGTGTTTAGGCCGCAAGGATAATAACACGCACCAGCGGCCGCGTGGACGTTCCCCACACTTGCCTCCATGCTACCTCGCAGAAAAAGGCGCCACGTGTACAAATAGGAACACGGAGAGTTGGAGGTTCAGGCAGCCCGAGGATGTTTCTTCTCAAGCACGTTTGTCATACACATCTTTCGAAGCGAAATTATTATATTTGATTTTGCGAGACAATTTATTTTCAACATTCTCAGAAAAAATATGAAAGTTTCTGAATTTGACAGTAAAAATAATTGGCGTATTTATGCTAAATTGATTCGCAAACGACGATTTTGTTCGTTAATGCATTCATACGATCGTGTCAAATTATTTGATAGCTGCAACCTCATTTTCTCCTTCAAAAGCTTATCGAGTTTCTATTGAGCGACATTTGTCCTATCAAATATCCTACTTACTTGCTCGCTTGCAAAGTAAATAGTAATTACGTAGTAAAAAAGGAATTGTAATGCTGCAGCGGGAAGAGGGGGGTTTCCGACTGAAGAAGACGAACTGTCATACGATTTCTCCAAAACTGACATTACTCGATCGATCGTTCAATTGACTGATCAGTGTTCCCAGGCGCGACAACTGGTAAAGTCATTAAGTGTAGTGGATGTTTTATCGATGGAGTTGTGGTGGTGATCTTCCTCCGCTAGACGGCGAGATCCTGGGCCGACATACCCCTCCGCTTGCGAGTTTTCTCCCAAACAAGTATCTCCCACCAGCGTAGCACCGCCTCAGCCGGGACAAGCTCTAACAGCAAGCTCCTGACTGGTCTCCCGACATATATCTTAGTATAGTGCATTTAGTGTAAGTGTCCGGAAGTAAGGGGTGTGGATGGGTCAAGGAAGAGGAAGAAAAGTTCACGCACGGTCCGCGGCCCGTTTATTATTTTATTTATTTTATTTTATTTATTTTATTTATTTAGTCAAAAAAACAGTAAAAACTGTATATGACGTGTGGGGAAAGAAATTTAATCTGCGCACATTTTCTTGAGGGCCAGAATTTTATAAAAAAAAAAAAAAATTTAGAAAATAATTATTTTAGAAAAATAAAGATATTTGAAAAATGTTTTTTTCCCGAGTTATAGAAAATCAATTTCAACTGTAAATGAACTACAAGCAAAAGGAGTGCTCAACAAAACGTGCGCACAGTGAAGCTACATTTACGTCCAGAAGCAAAACAAGGGGCCATCTCAGCATTTGCTCTATGGATCAGGGAAACTGGACAAAAACCTGATCGAGATGGGGGTCATTGACCCGGAAGCTGAAGTACATTACTTGTTACAGGCGTATTAAATATTTTTTTAAATGTATACAATGCAAACATAAACTAATTCATTATATATCTTTGTTTTGTTAGGGTTCTGTTCTGGCATTCGCCTGGTATTGATCGGAGAAACCATGGAAAAGTACCGATCAAAGTAGTCGGTCGCTTGAATTCTCCTCCAGACAGCGGTAGAATTCGATCTAGATATGTGTCTAGTGTCGAAAATACCGCCACCGCCGGGACTCGAACACTAGAATCTCCCCATCAGAGGCACTGCAGTGACATCAATTCATACTCTTAGCCATCGAAACTGCCACGGAATCTGAAGATTACAACGGCTGTATACTGCAGTGTCGTGGACTCCCGGTCGGGCCTCACACGTTCCGAGGCCCCCCTGCGCGGCTTCTGCCGCCCGGATCCCCCGGGCGAACCCCTCCCGAAGCCGAGAACAATCGCCTTTCCGGGCACGGAGGAGCTGCCTCCGCCCCCCCCCCCGTCACCCCGGGCGAGAAACCTTCCGCCGCCGCCGGCGCAAACGCTCTCTCTCGGAGGCGTCGCGGAAAACCTGGCGACGCGACGACGCGCGGAAATCCTCTTACAGAGGAGAACACGCCATCACCACGCGGCGGCGCGCGCAGGGCGTGGAGTAGAAGGGGTGGGAGGGGCGGGGAGGGCTGAGCTTCGCCACGCGACCTGCGTCACCGCCTTATCTTGTGTCCACAAGCGGCGTGTCCTCGCGCCGATGGCACGCACTCAAGGAGATTCACTTTGGATCGAAACGATAAAAAAGAATTGATTCTAATCGCAGAATCACACGCTTGCTTTCAGCGGTAGCTCCAGGGCAGATGCGAAGTTATAAGTACATATGGCAATGATGAAGATGAGTGTAATTTCTAAGCGTTCAGAAAAGATATTATCACCTCCCTTCTTGTGGCAGGGAATGACCACGGTGGAAAGCCATTGCACTGTAAGAATTGGATTAAACGTCATCATAAGAGTGAATGATGATAGCAGATGAATGAATCTGGAAGAGGAGATAATTTAGATTAAATACTTTTTAGTTTTTTTTCTAGTAATTTAGAATTTGAGAAGTCTTCAACTGGCGAGGTCATACAGTCCTTTGGGTGACCTAATGAGCAGACGATACAGATAATAATTACGAGGTGAATGTTGACGAGAAATGGTGGAATGGGAGGTACGGGAAGTGGGAGAGCCCCGAGAAGAGCGGCTGCAAGCTCGCTTTGTCCACCACAAAACCCACGTGGATTGCCCGGGAATCGATGGGAAAGGCAACAGCAAATCCGGGACCCAGCGGTGGAGAAATGAGGCATTTTTGTGATGGCACTCATGTCTCATTGGACGCGATCCCTCAGCTGATGATGCGTGCTGAACCAAGTTTCAAGGCCGCCCGGGAATCATCTCATTCAACTGTTTCAACACGCGAAGAACTACCGACTCCCCGGTCAGGAACGCAGAACTGGGGTCCTTGACCGCCTTGTCCTCGATGCCTCAGATAAAGCGTCGGTCTCTGTGAGGCCGGGCATCCGTCGATTGACTCCACGCCGCCACCGCCACAGCGCGGCCGGCGTGTTTTCTTTTCTCTTGCCGCGCTGTCCACCGCCTCACACTAGGGCAAAATCTCGAAACGCTGGCCAAAATATGAAAACGTTATCCAAATTCAATGAGACTTTGTATGCAATGGTTTTTCGGCGATTACGATTCCAATTACAAAATTGCAAAAAACAAAATGGCGGATCCAACACGACGGATTAAAATTGAAAAACGTCTAATAATGTTTCACAAAAAATTGTAAACATGATTTTATGGGTTCGTTGATTCCGATGTAAACATTGCAAAAAACAAAATGGTTGATCCCACATGGCGGATTAAAAATTAAAAAACTTCTAAAAATGTTTCAATCTTTGGAATCATTAGGCTGCACGAAATGCAGAATAGCAGCTAATATCAGCTATTTTTGACATTTCAATAGCTAAATAGTAGTGAAATAAGTTTTTCACAAATTTCGTTGTGGAACTTATAACTGTTTTGTACTTTAAAAAAGAAAAAATAAACAAATGAAATATGTAATTTTGTTTCAACATTAATTATTAAGTAATTTTAAAATGCTTTTAAAAGTATTTCCAATACATATAAACATTATATACACCATCACTATTTTCGTCCATTTTGAAAGACGAAAATTACTCAAAACCGAAAACTTTAACACGTGGTCACAGAAACGATTTACGATCTTTGTGTCGTGAGCTCAAAGACCACGTTTCTATTGAAAAAGAGTGTTACTGTGACGCCTCTGAGTTCTTTTGGCCGTGGAATTAGACACTCTGGGAACCAGTCTGTCCAACTGTTTACTTAACATTCCGTAAATAAAACTTTTTTTTTTCGACTTTTGTCCAACTTTTCGGGATCTTGCCCCAATGTGCCGTGCCGTCCGGCGGCGGTCATGGGCGGGCGACCGCAGCGCCACTGGTGGCTTCGATGCTCAAGGGGCGCCGCCTCGCGCCAGGCGGTGAATCATGCATGAGCGGCGGTCTTCATGTTATGGCGCGAGTGCCACTCTCGTGGTGCGTGACGCCATCGGCGGCGACACTGATCTTTACACCACGGATAAAATTTGGAAGTGCAAGTGCTCGACAGTTCGTGGCCAAGTGCAAAGGCCATTGCCGTTATACGAACAACTGCGAATCAGAAGCTTTTATTGATTGATAAACTGTATTTAGTTTCCCGGCGCATCAACTGCTGCGGTCATTAATCCCGTTAATGTGGTGCATGTAATCTTCCGGGAGATGTAGGTGTTCTTCGAACGTGAAGGCGGCTCCACTCATTTGTTATTCGGCGAACAGCGAGCAACAGCTCGCCCAATCCTAAGTAGTGTGGATGTGTTGCTATTTGCCGAGTGACGAACATTTGGCGCTCGCCCTACCCACCGCGTGTCGGTCTTTTGGGCACATGAAAGCAAGCGAACAATCGCCGAACACATCAGCTAGTCTGGATGGGGCGAGCAGTAGTTCGCTGCTCGGCGAATGACGAATGTGTGGAGCCGCCTTAACGTTGCGGTTGGCATCTGTGACAGCTGCCTATTTAGCGTTGTTTTCGTATTCGTAAGCAAGGGTGAAGCATGTCGAATGTGTGCAGCCGCCTTTATATCTGGTACCGACCACCAAGTCGGCTTCAGCATTGTTCCCCTCCAGATAGTTCCGCCACCGGGGCACCGCCACAACCGAGACATGTTCTAAGCTCTCGACTGATCTCCCGACATGAGTGGCAGCATAGTGCATGTAAGTGTCGGCATAAAAGAGGAGAGAAAAGAAGAAGGACGAGAAAGAAATGATCATGTTCCCTTGAATTCGCCCAGGATATACTGGCACTCGCCTAGTGTACACATTGTTTTTACGATATTGTTTATGTCTGTTACGACGACAATAGATAAATAGGTGTGTATAAATACAATTTCACACACACACCTAGGAACATTCGCAATATTTCTTAGTTTTTTTACCGATATCTTTGCCAAATGTCAGTGTTCTAGCAAACGTTTGGTTTTCTAAAACACTAGTCTCGCACCCAGCGACCGGGAGGTGCAGAGCGACGCGTTTGGGCGCAGATTCCCACGCGTTGCGGGGACCAACGCCTCACACGCTGCGCGCGTCCCCGGGCGACGCGCAGTCAAGCGCAGCGTCCCATGTATTCGCCTCGGGCGGACCAGCGCCGCTGCGCATGCGCAGACTGTAGATCACCGGACCCGGGAGCTCTGCTCATGACGGGACGTCTACGGGCCAATTCACCAGGAGACACTCGAGGAATACGGGAATCCTTCAACGATAAGTGAATGTTTAAAATAAGTCGTGAGTTATAAGATGCTCGTATTTAATAGACGTTACTTATGAACCCGGAATCAAATGATCGGAAACGTTGCATCACCAGCTGCTTCGCTGCCAGCTGCCATCACCATGCCATTATCACCAGCTGCTTCGAAGAAGTGTGCCCATAGACATATTTTATTCTTTAGGAAACAAATATCTGGAATATTCACTAAGATAAATTGAAAAAAATTACAAAATAAATATAGTATTCAGTCATCAAGCCAGAAAGCCCGGAAGTTCATACTGTCATACAAGAATTCAAAACAAAATCCGACTCACGTAATTCCCATTAAACCAACAAAACTACAATGCTGTCACAGTGTGTATCCGGTCACAACCTTAAGCGAAGAATTGCCTGCCCGGTCAACAGCGGTACAGCAGAGTAATGGGCGAGGATTCTGACAAAGAGGAAGAAAAACGCCCGCCGGAAACGTGATCAGAAGGAGGAGGCTGAGGAGCTCCTCTCGTCTTCTTCTGCGCCTGGAGCACAGTCCGGCGCTCAGCATGGGCCACGCGTGTGTTCTTTACGGGCCACAGACACCGTTTCTCTGCTGAGGGCCCGCCTCACCGCAGTGGAATGCGGGGAAACACAGTCGCGTACAGAGTACAGTAGGCTCTTTTTATTCTGGATCCCCACTGGGAATTACAAAAAAATCACAGTATTCAAAATTTGAGCTAACAAAACAAAATGACAATTGTTAATATACCGTCTGTTCTCCATGAACGATAAATGTATTACGGATGAATATGTAGTGACAATTTATACCACTATAATTTACAAATCTTGTCACGTTCAACAATTGCTCTATTAACACAAATCGATATGTTCAGGATTGTTAGATTGTTGAAGTAGGTTGGTTTTTGCTGATAACCTCCAGTTGTTAATTACTACACTACAGTTATTAATTACTTTCGTAATATTAAAAAACTGAGGAACTTGGTTTTATTAGAAAAACAACCCAATGCGCACTGACTGCCTGACTGTCAAAATACGTGACAGTTACTCACTATATGGTGAAATTTCAGAAATAATATATGTTTTAATAATGAGATAAGATCCCATTTGTCCGATAAGCTTCATAAGGACAAGCTGAAAAGATATTTTGACAAAGAACAGTTTTCTTTACTTTTGAAATGTAGTTCCTACACCCACGAGGCTCTAAGATCAAAGCACATTTGTTGGGGAGAAGTCGTAAGTACATATGTGACAATCATATTTCGAAAAACAAACACGTTGTATTTTAATTTTTAATCAACATTTAAAAAAGAACAGTGGTAGAAATATAAACTTAAGTTGACTAAAAAAACGAATATTTAGAACCCACGGCCGCCGATGCGAAGATGCGGGTCAGGTAAGGCTCAGTTCTGCTCAACATTTCGACGTATATTACAAATCTCAATAAAAGAGCAGGAAGGGGAATTTTTGCCTGCTTCCCTCGCACCACGTATCGGTTAAATATGAAGCAATAAATCAACTTCTCGTCGCACGGTAAATCTCTGATTTCTATAGATTAGGTCTCGCACACAAATCTACCAATCTAACAATACATCAATCATGCAACACAATGCACCCCACAAAGAGTACAATAGCTTTTGAAGGACCCGAATCACACACAAACATGCGAAAATATTTAGTTTGCGTTGTATTACGATATGACTGTATTATAAAGATCTATTGAAAGCTGAAATAGCCCTTATAAACCAGGAGTCTCACTCCCCTCACTAACACAGATGAAGGCATTTGAAAACTCCCCGTTTGGCCGAGGCCATTCGGACAAAAGCGCCCAAAGAAGGGAGGTACACAAAAGCAAACCTGGCCCTGTGCAGATTTGGCCGGGCATTCTCAACAGAGCTCTTTTTACCTGCAACATATTACTTGCCTTTCATGACGTTTCAAATATGCTGCAAATGCAAAACCCCGGAATTGCTTCAAATGGTAGGAAAATTGTAACGCTATTCCCAACACACACGATCATAACATTTGTAAAGCTAACAAGCTGTTCATGTTGCTTTGATTTTGGCATTTACAAAGGCTACACAGGTACGTTACCGGTAATTGGAAACATTGCCTGACGCGCATTCAACAAATAGATCGACGAGAATCTCGTAGGTGCAGGGAGGAGGGGGGATGCATTACTATGAGCGGTATATGTATCACTCAAAGAGGGAACTTTTAATCGAAAACCGATCCATTCTTGTAATGGTTCGCTTTTGAGATTTGGTGACAAAATGCCGATTTTCGCGCATGATACATGAATGATACATTATGATTCCATTCTTTAGGCCAAGGGTTATTTGGAAAACGATTTCTGTTTTCTAGATGAACATTAAATATCAATTGTAGATAAAACATGATAAACGAACCAACAATTTCATGACACCAACAATACGTTAACTATAGAAACCAAGACATGTTGATTCTAATATTAATTGTAAAGAAAGTTTAATATCATGCATATAATAGGTAAATAAATCGATCTGATGTTTAATCGACTTGATTGGGTTCAAAATATATGTTTTTAATAATAGTATTTATTAGCCCTGCAGAAAGAGCAAATCCTATCATTTACTGGAAGGCTATAGTGAATATTGTTACCAAAGTTGAATGTGAAATCTCTCTCTTCAATATTCCGAAATTAATTTCGAGTAGTTTCACAAAACTAAATGATAAAATACCTGGTAGCCTATGCTACATCTGAATTATCATTCTAAGAAAATAAATTTAATGAATACCGTATACTCTGAGAAATAAATGTGTAAACGCTATACTAATTCAAAACTCGGGAACAAATTTTTTCTTATTATTTCACATTGCATTCTTACAGAGTCAACAAAAATAATGCATAATTTAACAAATACTTTTATTTTCCTTTTCTCAACATTTACAACTCTATTGTAAAAATACTGTGGTTTTCACATATTTATACGAGAGTTTTATTATTATCATCAATACTTCCACCAAAATTTCCCTCAAAAATCGAAAGTGGTTGGGACGAAAGAGCAAAGTACTTCGGAGCACATTTTGCTCCACAAGAGCTTTCAAAGGAGCTAGGTTCTGCCCGCGAAGAAAAGAAGCCCGTCTCGCTACGCGTTTCAGCAGGTAAAAGTGGCTGGCTTGGTCGAGGCAGCATTGTGGAGAGCCAGATGCAAAGCCCCCTGGACTGCAGCTCCGTGCCAGCGAATGCAGGAGGCCAGGAGTGGTGGCGGTGGAGGCGGCGATCACGGAGGTTTGAAAGACACAAAATGAAGACAAAATTCTTTTTTTTTTTTCAAACCTACGCAATTCACATAATTTAAGCTCCTATGAAAGAAAAATGACTGGTGCTTAGTGTTTCGTTCTACCTTTTATTTTTTTATTATTGTGAAAGTTCAAAAATATAAGGTATGTAAAAGAAGTCTGACGGTCATAAATTCAATCTACACTCAGGTCTATGATTATTGGTAATTTTTAATGTTATAAATTTGCATTTTTCTCATTACTTTTTGTGTGTCTTATCTAATATAAACTTTCATATCGATCGTAAATATTTTGTTAAGTCAAGCTTGACATGAGCAGCACTTAATTTACATGTATTTCCTTTTAAAAATGGGCACTTACGTACATATTATCAGAAACTTGTTCTAGTATCACAATAAAATCAAAGAAATGCGTTCATGAAGATTTATTTCCAACTGCCTCCAATGATGTAACTTCAAATTAACTATTAATGTAGACTTTTAGATTTAGATGAGGAAGGAAAGGAAGAAATGGGCGCGGTAGGTGATTTTTGGTACTACTGTGGCATCCGCCTGGAATTGATCGGAACCGCGGCAACGAGATATTTGAACAACCGGCCTACAGAATTCTCATTCTGGTGCTCCATTCACATACAAGCTCCAGAGGCAAATTTCATTTTATTGAAATTTATTGATACTTTTGTCCGTTTTCATCCCATCCGAACCAACGCTTCGGGCGGATTTCGCAAGGCAAGGCATGGCGGAGGAGTTGGGAAAGATGGCAGACAGAAGAGGTGGCGGGGGGTGGCAATGCGGGGTGGGGGTCGGCGGCCGAAGGGGCGGGGGCGGCGCTGGCGGCGGTGGGGACGGTGGGTACGGTGGAGGTGACGGCGACGGGGCGTGGGCGGCAGTGGGTGGGCGGTGAGTGGGCCGGGACCGCGGTGACGGCGTGGTGGCGATGGGATCGGGGGCGGCAGGGGGATGGTGGCGGGGAGGGAGGTGGCGGGGAGGGAGGTGGCGGGGAGGGAGGTGGCGGGGAGGGAGGTGGCGGGGAGGGAGGTGGCGGCGGTGGCGGAGATAGGGACGGCAGCAGCGGCGGGGGCGGGGGAGATAGGAGCGGGGCCTTCTGCTGCTTAGGGGGCACGTGCTGCACCGCGACACAGCGTTGCTGGCAGCTGCGCGGAACCAGCGGAGGGGGCGTGTGCGGTTGAGATCACGCACAATGGCCAAAAACGCGAACTTCAACAAAAAACATTCACATGTAAGGAAATACGTTTCACCTGGACACCTTTGTTCGTTGGATTTGCACACAAAACAGGACATCTAGAGGTAGATAGTGTATCATCGCATACCAATCGGAAGATTGGGATATTAAGCGGTATCAACGGAAGAGGAGTACCTGAACTACGAGTTCCAGTTCATTCCAATGTTGTTACTATGATAAGCAATTGAGCAGTGTAGCAAACGTACTTGTACTTACAACAACTAAAAAAATCGTCACTTCTCCACATTGCTTTCAATTCTGTTGGTTGAGAAACAAATCTCTTATGTTGATGGAAAAAAATGTATTTCAGAAGAATCTTATATACGTTGTTATGTAGTAGTACTTAACGTTGATTTTTTTTTTAAATTTGGTGTTTGTTTGTCTAGAAAAAAGAATCAATGAAAACAATTTTACCACAATGAAGTCTCAGGCAAGAAAAGCAAACACATTTTATCTTTCATATTAGTGCAGTAACATTTTTGTTTCCTTTACGACCTTTTATCTTGCAGGGCCGACGATTTACGTCGCCCGTTGCGCCGCTCCGCCCCACTGTGCGAAGGCGGGGCGGCGGCGAGGCCCAGCTGCGTGTCGGCGGGCGGGCGGAGGCTCGCGTGCCTGCGAGCGAGAGAGCACTCGGGGGGCGCAGCCGCGCTCTTGAGGCAGGCGGCGGAGAAGAACAAGGCCGCCCGCGATCCGCGGTTTCTCACTCGCGCCCCGCCCCCTCCCCCCCGCCACGCCCTACGCTCGCCCTGTATCGCCTCCCAGTCTCCTCCGCCCTCTCCACAACTCGCACCGCCCACTCCTCGCCACGTCGAACCGCCCCCAGCTTCACCTTGCCACGCCATTCCGCGCTCCGCCTCCTGCCGCCGCGCGGTCCCCGCCCCGCCCCGCCCCTGCCGCGTAGAGCCACTCCGTTGTGCCTAGTCCACCCTCCATCTTCAGCACGGCTCGCCACCTCACCACGCCCCGCCCCGCCCCGCCCCTGCCGCGTAGAGCCACTCCGTTGTGCCTAGTCCACCCTTCATCTTCAGCACGGCTCGCCACCTCACCACGCCCCGCCCCGCCCCGCCCCGCCCCGCCCCTGCCGCGTAGAGCCACCCCGTTGTGCCTAGTCCACCCTCCATCTTCAGCACGGCTCGCCACCTCACCACGCCCCGCCCCGCCCCGCCCCTGCCGCGTAGAGCCACTCCGTTGTGCCTAGTCCACCCTCCATCTTCAGCACGGCTCGCCACCTCACCACGCCCCGCCCCGCCCCGCCCCTGCCGCGTAGAGCCACTCCGTTGTGCCTAGTCCACCCGCCATCTTCAGCACGGCTCGCCACCTCACCACGCCCCGCCCCGCCCCTGCCGCGTAGAGCCACTCCGTTGTGCCTAGTCCACCCTTCATCTTCACCACGCCCCGCACTGCTCCGCCCTCGTCGCGTCGAACCGCCCTGTTCCGCCTTCCCTTCCCCCTACTCCACCCCGCCCAAGCCCCGCCACGCACCGTCCCCTCCCCCCGCCCCGCCCACGCCGTACAGAGTCGCCCTGTTCCACTTCGCCTTCCCCACCCTTCATCCCCGCCGCGCCTCGCAACCTCGCTACGCCGCGCACAGCCGTCACGCAATGCGACCACCTAGAACGAGTCCACACAAAGACGTTGTATTCGATTTGCAGCTCGTGATTAACGATTCACTCGCGCGGAACGCGGGCTCGGTGATTCCACAGAACGTCAAGTAAATCGCCAACGGTATTCGAGTCGGACTCCGTCGCGGAGGACCTTGCAGCACCGACTAAGCATGCGACGCCAAAGGGGACGAGTTAACAGCCACGCGTATGGCACGTGTGTTTTCGCCATGAATGTGTGACATGGTTGACGTCACATAAAAAATTCCCCATCCGAGAATACACCTAGCAGAATCATTCATCCACCATGATTCATGATCACCATATAATTTTCCACACAATGGAAAGCAGAGACAAACGATCATTCATTGCTTACGTTCTGAAATCTGTGGACACATAGACATTCGTGTATTTTGGTGCCTTCGTTTCTTGTTTGTGTATTAACGTACGAGCTAACATTCCTCGCTATTGTGTATGGAGATGCCAAACTTTGCTACGAACAGAAGGGTAAAATTACGCCTTTTCCGAACAAAGCAGCCTCAAGCACTTACGATCAAGATGACTCGCATTGGGATCAGGGAGAGGAAATTATAAAAGTGCGTCATTGAACTCACTGCGGCGTATTTTTAAATTACGTATTTATATACATATTCGTATTTTATTAGGACAACAATACATTAACATTTAATTGTAATATTCGCTTAATTATTCTTTGCCAATTTCCTACAACTCTCTCAGACCATTTCCATGCAGAACACTACCACACACGTCGGGATACCCGCCGCATCTCTCGTAGTTTTGCTCCCGGCTGGCACGAAGCCTCTCTGGGAGGAAACATCTGGAGGAAAAAACTACCATAAGCCCACATGGAGTCGGCATCAGATCGCACGTTTCATCCAGGGAGGAACAGAGCCACCTTCCGGTATATAACATTCACTATTCAAACAAACAGGGACAAACAGTGAGTAAGAAATGACCTCAATAGTTCCCGGAATCAGCCACTCACATGTAACGAACACCATTTTGATCATGTTTGACGGATTTGTTCTGGAGAAGCCTTCTAAGCATCGTAACTTGTAACTTCATCATTTTAGGGATTCGTGCTGAATAATATACGTTCATTCATTCGTGCTGAATAACATACGTGCTCTCGGAAATATACGTCAGAAATTCCTCCTACGTTCATTGTTTTCCGCTTCACGTAGGTAGCTAATTTCTCCCAGGTAGCAGTAGTTTGGCTACATCTCGAGGACTTCAGCTATTTATTATTCAACCTGAAATTCTCACACAGCGGTAACGGCGCGGCGCTGCTCTTGAAGATAAATCCAGAGGAAAGTTCCAGGGGAAAATCCAGGAGAGTGTGAAAATTATTTGTCATGTGAGAGTTAAAAATGTTGAAAAGTCCGGTACATATAGTGAATGAACGAAGAGTTTTGTTTACAAACTGCCCAAAGAACACTTTTGCGAAGCCCTTTTACGTTTGGATCACAAACATTGTTCAGCTGTAGAATATTTCGCAAAAAACACATGTGTCATAGTAAATTTAGAATTCTGTTGACGTAGGACAACACAAAACTGTAATTCACTTTCTTAAATTTATGTATCTGTTTGTTTTCTTCATATCAAGTAATACTACTATTACATGCAAAATAATACACTAAAATTATATATTTTTATTTCTTTTTTTGGGTTTCTAGAAAAAATTTCCATGAAATTCGATCATAATGAACTTCACATAAAAATATAAGATAAATCGATGATCGATTAATTAATACTTCTCGTAGGGAATATCGTCTTTGAAACGGACAGTTCTTTGACCTTGCCCACTAAATTTTAAGGTTTGTGGATGTGATTTTTGTTATTATTAAACATCCATATGCCATACCATGACCATTTCACATCTGATAGTATGCTGATAAATAGGTAGAATAGTAGGATAGTACACTGATAATGGAATTCTTATTGGATGCATATTGTTAAAGTGGTTAATGATCCTATACGCGGGGAAAAGACTTCCTTTTAATTTGACATCTTCGGAAGAAATCTATACGGGTTTCAACTCAATATCAATTTTTGTCGTATTTATTCAGCGCTTTTAGAGAAAACGAATTAAATAAATAATATGCAGTACATTGGAAGTGTCAGATCTGAAGAATCATATCTCACAAAGACTCCTTGAGATATTTGAAATTTTAATTAACGTATTGGTTACACCTGCAATTTCTTTCAGTCTGCCATTTGCTTTCTCAATGATTAGCTCTCTGTATTGATCAAAATGTATGAGCAACTTTTTAACAGAGTTTAAAATACTGTTTGATGTATATACCGAATTCCGCCAAGCTCCGTTTTCAACAGCATGTAATTTCGGACTTCCGTTTGGATGGGGCGGTAATCATGAATAAACAAATAAAAGTAATTAAACAACCGCTACTGAAGCACAATGAATAAGTGAGGTGCACCTAATTAACAATCCAAACTCATCCGTCGCCACTCAGCAGTAGAACTTCCGGTAATCCAGAGAGTTCGCGCGCGGAGCAGAAGTCACGCAGGCGAAGTCGTCTTCGTTTTGGTCACGCAGAGGAAACTCCTCCCTTAGCTAACAGTCGCCGTCGCGAGCGGAAGACGAAGCAAGGATTTTTGTCACTTCCGTCGTCACTTTCACTCACTCTCATCACTTCGCCACCTCTGACTCTAGCAATGTTCATATGTCTACACCTGGTATTTTCATCCATCCACACCTGGTGGTTATGTGAATGTCCCTACCTCACTTCAGACAGCTGCTCTTTTAACTATGAGTGACTCGGATCGTGGCTTCCAAATCATCACTCTGATGTGGTTCGTGAGTTATGATGTTTAAGTACTTAGTGGGTGGCAATGTAGCTGGTACACCCACCGACGGGCGTACCAGCTACATTGCCACCCAGGAAGTATTCGTACGGGGTAGGGAACTAGGTTGTCGCTACATGGCTCAGCGGCAGTAGTCAGAAAGCCAATTACATGTATTCAGTCTACGTTTTCGTATCTAATTACCAGGATAGGGATGAGAATTAAGGGAAGCATTCTGGTCCTGGGATGATACATTATTGAGTTCCGACAATCCATGCCACACCACAACTGAAAACAGACATTTTTTACGGGGGATTCAAACCCAAAGCATTACGTGAAACGCGTAGTTGGGGGCAAATGCCACATGCCTTTGCGCTACCAAGCCATCGGATTCAAGAACTATTTCGGGGGGGGGGGGGGTTATTCAGTTCTTTTAACCCCCAGTACCATAAATATTTTTGAAACAAAAAGAAAAACATTGTTGACTTAATGCATTTCACTTTCTCACCTTATGAATACTTCGTAAGAAAAGAAAGTTTCGCGCCAGTAAACGCCGAATTTTTGCGAGAAAGAACTTATTGCCGGGCTCCGGTAAAGAAAAACTGGATAAATCGTGTTGCTAAATTTAGAAACAAAATCCTCTAACACGTGGTGTAGCCACGATTCCCTGTTTTTAAAAAACCTCAACCACAACGATAGGCATGATTTACATTAGGCTCTTAGCTCTAAAAATACCTGTTTCTAGTTCGTGCCAGTGACGTGTTCGCCGCATCGTCACCGCCACCACTGCTGTCGGCATCGCCGTCCACGCCGCCACCTCTGCTCCTCCTTAACGAGTGGCTCGCGGGGCGGGGGTGGGCGGAGGCCCGGGACGACGGGTGCTGGCTGGCGATTATGCGGAAGGCCGTAAAAACTAACAGGCGCTAAGCGCCGGCCGTAAAAGCCAATCGCCCGGGGGCGGCGACGCGGCGGTGGGCGCCAAGACACGACGGGGGACGACAGCGCCGCACCCACACTTCTGGCACGTGACGCTCTGGTATAACTATTACTGGTACGTGAGGCACTGGTGTAACTATTACTATTAAGTGAGGTTTTGGTTTAATTTTACTACTACATGAGGCTCTTGTATAACTATTACTAGTACGCTAGGCTCAGGTATAACTATTGCTAGTACGTTAGACTCTGGTCTAACTACTACTAGTATGCGAGGCTCTGGGCTAACTAGCACTAGCACTTGATGCTCTGATATATTTACTATTAGTTCCTGATGCTCTGGTCTAACTATTGGTGCATGAGGCTCTGGTCCAACTGCTATTAGTGCACGAGGCTCTGGTCTAATTGCTACTGGTAAGTGCGGCTCTGGTCTAACTACTACTAGTACGTGAGGCTTGGGGCTACAACCAACATTGAAAACAGACAATTTCCTTCGGGGGAGGAGGGAGATGGCTCAAATTCGTGGAAAGGAAGGTCATAAATATTCTAAATTAAATCACTAAGAAAGCAATCGGAATTCGCTTCTCACACTGAAAACAAAGCAATCCGCGACTCAATTTAATTTAGAAACATTGATTTTTAACCATTTGAAAAAATATTTAAAAAGATACAGAACCACTGCGATAGGTTAAACAAATATTTCCTGGATAGATACCAACTGTAATACCTCCAAGCAACAGGAATCTAATTCGTTACAATGGTCACTTGAAGTAGAGATTAAAAGAAACAAAATTTTATACGAATGAAGGATAACAAGGATAATTTAAACATTGTCGATTGTTGTGAGTTCATAAAATGAATTCATATGAAACTTCTTGAGGAATTTCCCTCTCCTGTCGGCCCATTCGCTGAATTCAATAATGGCTGAATTCTATGGAAAGGACTACAATGGGGCAACATTGGTCCGATGAAACCGACTTCATATTGAAATCGTATATCAATACAAAGTGGCCTTAGAAGTAGTTAATATCTACCTAGAATTAATTGTACATTACGAAAGACTGGAATACAGTACTTTACTTTCAAAAAAGTACAATATTCAATCCGACAGAGTACAGAACATACCTGAAGATTGTAAATATACACTACGGTGCAGTGAATTCAACATTCTAAATTTAAAATCCACGGAAATTTTGGTGCGCGAAACTTCCAAGTTGATTCCAAACATGAGAAAATAATTAGAACTTACGTAGCACACGCCAACTGCCATGCTTCTTTTAATCTTGTGAGTCTTTAAAGGTGTGAACTTGGTTATCTTTCATATTGATTACCTGTAACAAAAGGAAAAGAAGGCATTTATTTAGATATTTATACTCAGAAAATACAATTTCAAAAATCAAGAGAGCATTCTTCTTACTTAAATTCATTCCGTTTAGAAACTTTAGAATATAGCAAAATTTGAAGATAAATGATCGCAACTGAATTTTTAAAACTGCATAATTCATTGCCTTATATGGTTTTTGAAAACAATGATATTCGCATGTACTTAGTATATCGAAACAACAAACACTTCAATATTAGTAATATTTCACCAAAAGACGTATTTACATTTCGTGAGAAGAAAAACACAAATATCACAGTTTGAAAAGGTACGTATTTCTTTCTAACATGACAAATTCATTTAGTCTGATACGTCAACCAGGTTCTGGCAAAATTAAACTTGACAGATCGGTAAAAGAGATGCCAAGGGAGGGGTTAGACGAAGAACCAAAACACTGTCACTGTAAGGGTGAGACAGAGACGAGGGCGGAGAAGAGCTGATGATAGCATCTGCAACCAGCGAATTCTTCCGAAGACGTGAGTGGAGAGCGAGAGTAGCGTGTAAGAACGTGACAGTCAAGTTAAGTAGTATAATAGAGTAGATAAATGTGGTTGACAACGCTGCAGAGCCATGTAATAGTTTTATACAGAAACGTACGAGTCCAAGATATGGATTTCCATGAAAATATTGCATTATAACTCTTGAGTTATGAAATCGATTCAGTGGAAGATGACTGTCGAATGGTAATATGAACGTGAAGAAACGCTATGACTGAAAAGAAAGGAATGACGAGATTTTCAACATGAATGATATTATAATGGGCATGGTTGTACGATATAGAACCACAAATATGGGAAGGATGGTACAACTGTAACGCAGTTAGGGTTGTCCAACATTATCTGCAAGCGAAACGAAGATATGTGAAACATACCTTAAAGACCAATCGTCTCGTGCCCTAAAGACAAATCTAGTGTGGATACGCGTGTTGCCAAGAGCAAAATACAAGACCAGTTGGACAAGCATTATCGTGCAAGTGAACCTAGTAGTTTGAGTTTAGAGAGATGAAGGAAGTCACAAAGGGCACTTTTTTAACCGATCAATAACCCTTTTCTCTGACATCTGCACAGTACTATTTTGGTTTTTAATCTGACGCTCGATTTTGATTACAAAACAATACACAACAATTTTTCATTCTTAACCACCATCAACAATATGAGAAATCTTCCACCATCTATCCCATCCATTAGGCCCTCAATATACTCAATTACATTATCAAGAAAAACGACCAAAGAGATACGAGACACTAGCTATGACTATAAGATCTATTAGTTAACATTAGAAATGAAAATGAAGCACAATTTATTTCACTTCGGAATTCAGAGAACGTGGTCACGAGTACTCTGCGTATTATAATAAATTATAATAAATTACTATAATTATTATTTTACCAAAAATTCACAAAACGTTGAAAGAAAAAGTGGGAGAAAAAATTAAAATATGCTTTTTAATTATACAACACATATGATGATGATTTTTTGAAGTCTTTCATATATACGAATTCAGTGGGGGTAGCAGGTATCTTGTGGTATTTTACGAGTAAGAAATAATCGAACCACAACAATTCAAAACTTTAATATTTATTAAAACAGTACCCAATGTCAAATTTCAGGAATTATTTTTCCAACTTCAATGGGAAAAGAATTCCTGAAAGCAAACAACGTGGCATTTAAGCAACATGGATTGCATTAAAAAAACAACAACAACTAGACAAAATGCTGGAAACAGGTAGGAAGATTCCATTTATATTCCATAAGATGGCAGCCTCCTCGCTGTTTCTAGCATTTTGTCTAACTGTTGATTTCAGTGACATCCATTGCTTGGGTAACCCACTGAAGATGGAAAAAGTGTTACGGAAGAAAGACTATGTGTACTAATGTTTTAAAAAATATTAAATATTATTTGGACACTTGTGTTTTTATTGTTTCTTAATTCATAACATGTTACAGTTAATCAAAATATCTCTTATTGCTTCTTTAATTTATAAATAATTTCAAAAATACGCAGATGCACGAAATTCAAAAATTAATATAAAACTTGTTTCTTTCAAAAGTAAGCAAGTATTTATATATCTCTCAATGTAAACATTACGAACCTTCTGGGAACCAACTCCTCAATGATACATATACGAATTAACCGTAGTAGAACTCGTGCCACCGATCTATAACAGTAACGGGACGGACCTCTCCCCGATCGACGCCAGCGTTAAGCGTTCTAGCGGCGGGCGTGGGCGGCGACGTGAAACGACCGGCTTCTTTCTGCCCGAAGACGCGGCGCGGCCCATCAGCACGCGAGGCGCGCGCGGCGCGAATCGCTAATCGCGGGCGCGGCCACCGGTGGCGCCACCGTCGACCACCCGCGGCGCCGCACGCAGACCGCACACGCACGCGTGCGCACGTGTTCGCGTGCGCGTGGCGACGGCAGCACGGGGAGTGAGCGAACGCGTTCGCTTCATTTACACCGCAACGCCGTTTTCTTAACTGCTGTCAGTTTCTCTCAATTCCCTGCGTCGAATGTATTTTAACTTGTTAAGATTTGAAAATTACTGTGATTTGAATGTAATGCTTAAGGCTTACGTATTATCAGTATTAGTAATACAGCTAGTCAAGTAATGTTCAACTTTCAGTTATTGGAACTATTACGCCTTGTGGAACTGAAATATAGGAAATGTGCGGATCAAATCAGGGAAATTTAATTTTCATTGGTTTTAGAAGGCTAACTAATTACGAATGAAAAAAACCTACACGTTGAATCTAATTCTTTGATAAAAATGGGGTTTCCCCTTTGAGATTTGAAAGTTACCACCCACCCCATTCCCATGGGGATGGGGATAGGAGCTTAACTGTTACAATTAGGTACGTTTAAAAAATAAAACATTGAACTGGTGTTTCTTAAGTTGCCCCCCGTCCCACCCCCAGAGGCTGGTAGGAGATATCATTTTCGGTCAGACAGATGTTCCCCTTGAAGACATTCATTTTTATTTGCAAAATTTTTGATACGATGCGTATTTTTGGAGTTATTTTGACTTGCAAGTTAAACAGGACACCCGGTACATAGAACATATTTAAACATTTTTGATATTACATTAAAACTTACTTGTTGCAAGTACAATAAGAAATAATTCAATTTCAATTCAATAATAATTCAATTTCATCACTTATCAATTATTACTGGGATACATATGTTTATGATACTATACTACATCGCTTTAAAAAGGCGCACTTTATTCGTCAATATAAGGCATATCCGGATGCTCAGCAAAAGATCAAAGGATAACAGGTTCCCATCGCATCCATAAATACACTGTAATTAAAATGATTCCATTATTGGCAATATCAATCCCTTTTCAAAATTACCACCATAAAACATCGGTGTCCGAAATTTCGGGTGTTTGAACCTCCAATCAGCTCATGGAAAACCTCCCGCGACCGAATCCCCATAAACAATCCAGTAGAACATCACCGACCGTCGCTTTTTTCGCCCGAGCCCTGACATTTGCGTGCGCGCAAAGCCCCGCAGAAAATGGACGCGCCCTCTCATGCGAGCAAACACGTGCAAACGAGCGGAACGCCGCAGCGGAGCGAAGCAGCCCTGGACCGCGCGGCGCGGCGTTGAAATGCACGCGTGCTTTGCCGCCGCAGTGCCTCTCGCTCGCGTTTGCACGGCGCGAACCCCGCTCTCGCAAATGACATGCACAACGTGCATCCGATTTATGCGTGCGCCTCGCGTGATAGATTTCACGATTGATCAGTGATTTCAAGTCATTTGTCGTGAAAGTGGAGTGCGTGTTTTTATCGCGGGAGGTGGCGGTGGTCTACCTCAGCTGGATGGAGAGATCCTGCGCCGACCTACCGGTCGGCATGCGGGGTTTCCTCAACCAGGTGTCTCTCACCAGCGGGGAACTGTCCCAGTCAAGACTACGTCTTAGTTTCCCACTGAACTCCAGGCATCTGTGGTAGTGTAGTGCTCGCATGTGTGTGTGTGTGTGTGTGTGTGTGTGTGATATGGAAGAGGAAGGAATGATCGCGACCAGTCCGTGATTCGTCTGTTCGGGTACTACTCAGGCATTTATTATGTACTTGGCTGTCCGGGAGACGCCGCGTCCAAGGCACAGTTGCTGACGACGTCGGCACCTGTGCTGTGGACGCGGCGTCTTCCGGACAGCCAAGTACATACTGATTCCAGCCGTGGAAGCCTACGCTCTCACTCTGGCATTTGCTTGATGTTGAACGAAGGAATCTCGGAAAACTACCGATCAGAGCAGCCGGCCGCAAGAATTCTCCTCCAGACAGCGGCTGAATTCGACCACGCTATGTAAGAAGTGACGTAAATTCTGCTATTGTCGATAGTGGAACCCTAGGACCTTCCGGTCATAAGCACTGCAGTGACATCAATTGATTTCCGGAGCCACCTGACCTACACCTAAGCCGATACAAATTTCAGGAAGCAGAACTGGACGCCAAATATATACTCGCTCATCGTCACCATTTCTCCTGAGCAATTATCCATACTCTTTATAGCGTCCGCGATATTGAAACTACTACAAGATAATTCACTCAGTTCCACGTGTTTATTTATTCCACGAGTTTTCTCTTGTTGTAAGTAACTACGGGAGGAGGGATAGGCAGTAACGATATTCCTATCTTCCTCATGATTTCGCCACTGAATCGCCAGCAGTACAGAGACGCGACATCCCATCGCTTCTTACAGACGTTCCTTAGAAATTTCTATTGACAGTTCCACCGATTTTTCAACGTCTTCCAGCAAAGACAAAATTCCCGACCGACTTCAGTGGCCTGCGATAAGCGTGCAGGTCTTACCTTGCTCTGAGCAGACGTCTCACGCGTTCTACTCGAAGCACACGAGCGAAGCCCAGCCAGCCTCAGAGGTCCGCGCGCTCCGAAGGACGAGGCGACTCCGCGCCGCCCGGAGCGACCGCGACATCAAAGACCGCCAAATCCGCGTCCGCCGACGCAGGGGCGCGCCGCGGACCGCCAAAGCGCCCGCGGACAGGAAGTGCGTTGCGCGGGCGGCGCACAGTGGAGCAGATGCCTCCCAAAACCGGTGGAATATATAAACTCAGACACCATGAGACCAATCTCCAGGAAAGTTTGCACTTCTACGTGTTTTTCACCGAGAAGGTGTATGTGCTGTTCAATCTGTTGTAACTCGACTACATGGCGCAGTAGAACCAAAGTAAATATTTATGTCAAATGCAACCCGCAACACATTCGGTAGGATTTTGAATCTATATCGTTGAATAACTCCTAAACAATACGTTCTATGGCCTTAAAAACTAAACCTTTGAAGCCCAAGGCCTCAACGTCACATCGTAATCTACACGGTGAAAGCTTCTTAAACATTATATTACATTTTTGCTGGTCTGGCGCTTCCCGATATTACCTGAACTGCTCAAAGACGTGCAGAATCTGCAAGTAAATGTGAATGAGAGGGACAGAGAATGTTAGAGACAGACAGACAGGGACAGGGTGAGGGAGGGAGCGAGAGACCGTGAGAGGGTGATGGGAGGGGAAAGAGGGAGATGAAGGGCAGAACGTCTGCTGGGTTTTTCTAGTCCATTCTATTTGTTGGTTGATTGACGTTTCCGGGCACGGTAACTGCTGTGGTCATAAGTCCCACAACAGAAGTGAATGGGAATTTACCCCAGGAGGTGATGGTGATCATCTCCCCCAACAGAAAGTAAACTCCGGCGCCGACCTACGCGTCCGATTTCTTCGTGAGGGGCACCGCCACAACCGGGAAAAGCTCCAACTAGTCGAGTCGAGGCAACCGCCTGGTGTTATAACAGAACTGCTTTGTGTGAGCGAATTTGTAGTGCGAGAACTGACCGTTGCGGAAGAAGAGCAACAGTGAGAGATTATTTGTGGTAGGGTTTATGGCGGAAAAGGTGGCGTGCTTGATTTACACATCGCGTAATTGCAGCACGTTAGTAAATAAATGTTATTGTTGAAAAGTGTATGTTTCTTTCACGAATTTTCCCTCCACAGTACTCTTACATTATTATTATGGTTATTATTATTATTATTATTATTATTATTATTATTATTATTATAAGTGTACTACTCCTGGATAGGGAATTAGAAAAGAGTAAAATATATTTAAGACGAAACATTAGTTTCCAGATTATAGTGGAAGGAGAGAAGCAGGCACTCGTGCAAAAAGCAACACGCATTTGTTACGCGAACACATTGTATTGATATTTTATGCACGGCATTTATGCATTTAATAATAAACTGCATAATCATTGTATTCCATCTAGTAGCATTTAAGTGGCTATCAAATCACCACTCCCATAGTGTTCAGGGAGTTTACCGACAAGCCATACAGAAAACTCTCTAGCCTGGCGTTTTAAGAGTATTCTACAAGGAGAAGCCAATGGTGTATTCCCCAGGAACATCCTGATCAATATTTTTCGTTAGTACAAACAGAAGATTCACTTTACAATGACCACAATATTGTAGGTAAAATTCAAAAACTGTTTCTTTTCCCTGAAATTGCCTGAAATACAATTTGTAATGTCATCCCTGATCAATTTTATACAACGTCTTCTTGAGCATAATTAATATAAATCAATAGTAATCTTCGTAAAGGTGCCCAGGACAGTCTTTCAATATAATTCCTCATGTATTCATAATGTTCCTTTTATGTTATCCTGGTTATTCTTTCTATGCATTCTAATAAAGACGAGTGTGGGGCAATTAATCATTGCAAGAATTCGTTAAAGCGATTCTATTTTCATTGTAGCAAGAGTTTAATAATAAACTTTTCTAATGAATATTTATGCTCCGAAAGGGGAATGATCAGGTCGAAAACGGCAATTGCACGAGATTAATTTAACGCTTTCAAATGTAATGAGTAGAAGCACCATTGTAACATTTTGTAATCCACTTGTAGGCCATTAAGTGGATACCTTTAAGCCACTTATGAAGGATGATACCCAGTCAAGCTAGCTCAATAATGGGGAGAGGATGCGAAATGATCGTGTAAGGGATGCACCAAGAGATCATCCGCCGAATGAGATGCGAAAAGTAGCTTCCCACCGGAAGGCACATCAATAGCTCAGGGCAGCACAGTATTAGCGCTCCAACCTCATTGATTACGATGTGATCATGACGGTAAAGATGAAGAATAAAACAAGATTCTCAAGGTGAAGGTTGGTGGGCCTGCATAAGGATGAGAAAGGGGATTTGTATACAATAAGTTATCTCTTTTCTTGGGCTGTTCACAGTAGTTTGCATTTGCCTTCCCTTGGATGATGTTTATTAGGGGATAATTACGAAGGGTGAATAACGATTTCAGATAAATGTGTAAAAATTGAAATTAGGTTCATGGTAGGATACACGATTATTTCAGAAGCTCATTACACCACAGCTACAGTGATAAACTATAAACTATTTAATGGGATACAAATCCGTTGATTCATGTGTAAATTCTGAGAGCGAGAAGAATCTCGCGAAGTCCACGAAAAAAAAACCAACATACCTATAATTTCTTCGCGCAGTCTCGTAAAAATGATGTACGGTGGGCTTGGGGAAGTTAGATCCGTTTGGATTCGCTTTGCAGCCGAGTTGCACGCGCAAGCTACACGAGCAGCCGCGGAGTTTCGCAAAAGCTCGGGAGTTAAGAGAGGCCATTTGCGCCCGCACCCGAGCCAATCGCACGCTCCAATTAGGAGCCCTTGCGGCACCTCCCAACGCAAAGCGGCACACGCAGGGGCAGCGGCGGACGAGGGGGAGGGGGGCTGGAATGGTAGCAGCGCTCAGACGATCGAGGCGGGAACGGCGGACGGGGCGGCAGTGGTGGATGTGACGGTGGCGGGGGCAATGGGACAAAGGGGTGGCAGGGTTGAGGGCGGCTCCGGTGCCGGTGGCTCGCGGGGGAGGGGGCAGTTGCGGCGGCAGTGCCAGGGAGGGTGGGGGGTGGGGGTAGCGGGCGCAGACGGGACTTAGGGAGCAGTTGGGAGAACAGCTAGGGAGCCACCAGCACTGAGGCGGTAGTGGCGCTAGAGCGATAGAGGTGGGGGCGGCGGACGGGGTGGCAGTGGTGGATGTGACGGAGGCGGGGGCAATGGGACAAAGGGGTGGCAGCGTTGAGGGCGGCTCCGGTGCCGGTGGCTCGCGGGGGAGGGGGCAGTTGCGGCGGCAGTGCCAGGGAGGGTGGGGGGGTGGGGGTAGCGGGCGCAGACGGGACTTAGGGAGCAGTTGGGAGAACAGCTAGGGAGCCACCAGCACTGAGGCGGTAGTGGCGCTAGAGCGATAGAGGTGGGGGCGGCGGACGGGGGTGGCAGTGGTGGATGTGACGGAGGCGGGGGCAATGGGACAACGGGGTGGCAGCGTTGAGGGCGGCTCCGGTGCCGGTGGCTCGCGGGGGAGGGGGCAGTTGCGGCGGCAGTGCCAGGGAGGGTGGGGGGTGGGGGTAGCGGGCGCAGACGGGACTTAGGGGAGCAGTTGGGAGAACAGCTAGGGAGCCACCACTGAGGCGGTAGTGGCGCTAGAGCGATAGAGGTGGGGGCGGCGGACGGGGTGGCAGTGGTGGATGTGACGGAGGCGGGGGCAATGGGACAAAGGGGTGGCAGCGTTGAGGGCGGCTCCGGTGCCGGTGGCTCGCGGGGGAGGGGGCAGTTGCGGCGGCAGTGCCAGGGAGGGTGGGGGGGTGGGGGTAGCGGGCGCAGACGGGACTTAGGGAGCAGTTGGGAGAACAGCTAGGGAGCCACCAGCACTGAGGCGGTAGTGGCGCTAGAGCGATAGAGGTGGGGGCGGCGGACGGGGTGGCAGTGGTGGATGTGACGGAGGCGGGGGCAATGGGACAAAGGGGTGGCAGCGTTGAGGGCGGCTCCGGTGCCGGTGGCTCGCGGGGGAGGGGGCAGTTGCGGCGGCAGTGCCAGGGAGGGTGGGGGGTGGGGGTAGCGGGCGCAGACGGGACTTAGGGAGCAGTTGGGAGAACAGCTAGGGAGCCACCAGCACTGAGGCGGTAGTGGCGCTAGAGCGATAGAGGTGGGGGCGGCGGACGGGGTGGCAGTGGTGGATGTGACGGAGGCGGGGGCAATGGGACAAAGGGGTGGCAGCGTTGAGGGCGGCTCCGGTGCCGGTGGCTCGCGGGGGAGGGGGCAGTTGCGGCGGCAGTGCCAGGGAGGGTGGGGGGTGGGGGTAGCGGGCGCAGACGGGACTTAGGGAGCAGTTGGGAGAACAGCTAGGGAGCCACCATAGAGGCGGTAGTGGCGCTAGAGTGATAGAGGTGGGGGCGGCGAACGGGGTGGCAGTGGTGGATGTGACGGTGGCGGGGGCAATGGGACAAAGGGGTGGCAGCGTTGAGGGCGGCTCCGGTGCCGGTGGCTCGCGGGGGGAGGGGGCAGTTGCGGCGGCAGTGCCAGGGAGGGTGGGGGGTGGGGGTAGCGGGCGCAGACGGGACTTAGGGAGCAGTTGGGAGAACAGCTAGGGAGCCACCACTGAGGCGGTAGTGGCGCTAGAGCGATAGAGGTGGGGGCGGCGGACGGGGTGGCAGTGGTGGATGTGACGGAGGCGGGGGCAATGGGACAAAGGGGTGGCAGCGTTGAGGGCGGCTCCGGTGCCGGTGGCTCGCGGGGGAGGGGGCAGTTGCGGCGGCAGTGCCAGGGAGGGTGGGGGGTGGGGGTAGCGGGCGCAGACGGGACTTAGGGAGCAGTTGGGAGAACAGCTAGGGAGCCACCAGCACTGAGGCGGTAGTGGCGCTAGAGCGATAGAGGTGGGGGCGGCGGACGGGGTGGCAGTGGTGGATGTGACGGAGGCGGGGGCAATGGGACAAAGGGGTGGCAGCGTTGAGGGCGGCTCCGGTGCCGGTGGCTCGCGGGGGAGGGGGCAGTTGCGGCGGCAGTGCCAGGGAGGGTGGGGGTAGCGGGGGCAGACGGGACTTAGGGAGCAGTTGGGAGAACAGCTAGGGAGCCACCATAGAGGCGGTAGTGGCGCTAGAGTGATAGAGGTGGGGGCGGCGAACGGGGTGGTAGCGGTGGATGTGACGGAGGCGGGGGCAATGGGACAACGGGGTGGCAGCGTTGAGGGCAGCTCCGGTGCCGGTGGCTCGCGGGGGAGGGGGCAGTTGCGGCGGCAGTGCCAGGGAGGGTGGGGGGTGGGGGGGTAGCGGGGGCAGACGGGACTTAGGGAGCAGTTGGGAGAACAGCTAGGGAGCCACCATAGAGGCGGTAGTGGCGCTAGAGCGATAGAGGTGGGGGCGGCGAACGGGGTGGCAGTGGTGGATGTGACGGAGGCGGGGGCAATGGGACAAAGGGGTGGCAGCGTTGAGGGCGGCTCCGGTGCCGGTGGCTCGCGGGGGAGGGGGCAGTTGCGGCGGCAGTGCCAGGGAGGGTGGGGGGTGGGGGTAGCGGGCGCAGACGGGACTTAGGGAGCAGTTGGGAGAACAGCTAGGGAGCCACCATAGAGGCGGTAGTGGCGCTAGAGTGATAGAGGTGGGGGCGGCGAACGGGGTGGTAGCGGTGGATGTGACGGAGGCGGGGGCAATGGGACAACGGGGTGGCAGCGTTGAGGGCAGCTCCGGTGCCGGTGGCTCGCGGGGGAGGGGGCAGTTGCGGCGGCAGTGCCAGGGAGGGTGGGGGGTGGGGGTAGCGGGGGCAGACGGCACTTAGGGAGCAGTTGGGAGAACAGCTAGGGAGCCACCATAGAGGCGGTAGTGGCGCTAGAGTGATAGAGGTGGGGGCGGCGAACGGGGTGGGTAGCGGTGGATGTGACGGAGGCGGGGGCAATGGGACAACGGGGTGGCAGCGTTGAGGGCAGCTCCGGTGCCGGTGGCTCGCGGGGGAGGGGGCAGTTGCGGCGGCAGTGCCAGGGAGGGTGGGGGGTGGGGGTAGCGGGGGCAGACGGGACTTAGGGAGCAGTTGGGAGAACAGCTAGGGAGCCACCATAGAGGCGGTAGTGGCGCTAGAGCGATAGAGGTGGGGGCGGCGAACGGGGTGGCAGTGGTGGATGTGACGGAGGCGGGGGCAATGGGACAAAGGGGTGGCAGCGTTGAGGGCGGCTCCGGTGCCGGTGGCTCGCGGGGGAGGGGGCAGTTGCGGCGGCAGTGCCAGGGAGGGTGGGGGGTGGGGGTAGCGGGCGCAGACGGGACTTAGGGAGCAGTTGGGAGAACAGCTAGGGAGCCACCAGCACTGAGGCGGTAGTGGCGCTAGAGCGATAGAGGTGGGGGCGGCGGACGGGGTGGCAGTGGTGGATGTGACGGAGGCGGGGGCAATGGGACAAAGGGGTGGCAGCGTTGAGGGCGGCTCCGGTGCCGGTGGCTCGCGGGGGAGGGGGCAGTTGCGGCGGCAGTGCCAGGGAGGGTGGGGGGTGGGGGTAGCGGGCGCAGACGGGACTTAGGGAGCAGTTGGGAGAACAGCTAGGGAGCCACCAGCACTGAGGCGGTAGTGGCGCTAGAGCGATAGAGGTGGGGGCGGCGGACGGGGGTGGCAGTGGTGGATGTGACGGAGGCGGGGGCAATGGGACAAAGGGGTGGCAGCGTTGAGGGCGGCTCCGGTGCCGGTGGCTCGCGGGGGAGGGGGCAGTTGCGGCGGCAGTGCCAGGGAGGGTGGGGGGTGGGGGTAGCGGGCGCAGACGGGACTTAGGGAGCAGTTGGGAGAACAGCTAGGGAGCCACCACTGAGGCGGTAGTGGCGCTAGAGCGATAGAGGTGGGGGCGGCGGACGGGGTGGCAGTGGTGGATGTGACGGAGGCGGGGACGGCGTGGGAAACGGTGGAGGGGGCGAGGGGCGGCAGTGAGAGCGGCGGTAGGTATAGCGATGAGGACGGGTAAGGCGCGCCAGCACTGAGGCCGCGGGGGAGGAGCGGCAGCGCAGGCGCCGCCGGCGAGAACAGCGAGGGAGGCAGGGCAGGGGCAGTGGCGCAGGCAGCGACACTGTGGGCTGGAGAAACTGGCAGGGGAAGCGGGGAAGGTGGCTAGGGCGCCAGCAGCTTGGAGGAGGGCAGGGGGCAGCCGCGCAGGCGGAGCCGCGGGGACAGCAAGGGAGGCGGGGAGGTGGAGCGGGGGCGGGGGCGGCGGATGAGCGGCACTCCGCCCGGCTCAAGCGCAAGGGCTAAGCGGAGCTCTTTCGCCGAGTGCGGTGCGAGGCCTAGGGGTCGTAGGCCACTCCCCGCGTGTTACCTGCAACCTGCGTTCGACGGGTGGCGTCTCTGGGTCAACCGCTGGTGTAGCGTGCGTGTGTCTGACCGTTCCACAAATGGCCTTCCGGTCCACCGCTTGGGGCAAGCGAGGCGTCTTTCTACACGTTTGTTTGCTGATGCGGAACTTGCACACATTTTCGTAGCCTTCCAGAACTTTTTTTTTTTGCTCGCGTATAGGTCAACTCGGACCACGCGTACATGCTGCCTTTTTCTAGGGCTCAGAAACATTATCTCGGAGGCAGGACATGAACCATTCTTAGGGGGGGTCAGCATTTTAGCTGTATCCCATTTCTATCTCCTAGGGTTATTAGCCTTGGGGGTATGGAAGATGAAGTGATGATGATACAAGGATGAGGGGTACAAGGACGGCACACACATATAGACATACACAAATACACCCATGTCCGAGGCGGGACCCGCACCCGCAACCCTGCGGTCCGAGATTGCCACAACACTGCTGCCTTAGCGATTTTGTTCGTGAGGCCGACCCAGAACATTATTATTATTATTATTATTATTATTATTATTATTATTATTATTATTATTATTATAATAAATAGATAGCATCTGGTGACGATGGAATTGGGGAGGGGAGGTAAAGTAAAGGGAAAATTATTATATAGAATCCTTTCGGTTCCCCGTTTGGGGCAAGAGAGGTCATTGTATGCGTGCAAGTGTAATCTCTCATCAAATGTAAAAAGCTCAAGTTAATAATATTAAAATATATTTTAAACTGTCTATAGCCTCGGCGAAGAAACACTAAGGTAGTTAAATGATATTACAGAAAAAAGTGTCTTCGTCACCCACCTAATAAATACAAGGTGAAAATATGACTTCATATTTGCACCCACATCCCGAGCTCAAAACGGTTTCCGACGGATCCCTTAGTGGCATTTAATTTAGCAAAATGGTATTACACATTTCAAATTTCAATTTCCTGGAAAATTTCTCCACCCCGGTCAGAAAAAAACATTCAAACTTCCCATGCGCCACGCAGAGGTTGTGCTAATGAACCATTTCGATTTCTTCATTATCTGATTGAACCAACTTCCGCGCGCAGTTTCCACGTTTCCTCCCGACCTCCGAGCACACGGACTTGATCACCAACCCGCCCCCTCCCAGCCGCCTCTCTTTCTGGCCGCGCTCCCCTTTTAGTGCAACGCTGATGGGGCGAAACTCGATCCCAGAGCCCTTCTCTCCCAAAGCAAACACGAGCGAACGAACCGTGGTAGTAGTAGTACGCAAGGGTCATTGATTAACACGCAATCAGCGTTTTCGTTGGACTTAAAATCAATACGCAGTCAGTCATTTCAGCTTTCCTCGTGATTAACGAAGCGTCTAATGTCTGGCAGTTGAACGAGTGTTGTTCTTTTTTAGTTGCGAGATTGTTCGTGCGATGTATTTTAGTTCGCCGTAATAGCAGGATGAACGTGGAAAATTTCCATTTTGGAAATAAAATCGACAGGGCGAGCAATTTCTCGGAGTAACAGATTCCCGTCTCTTCCTCTGCAATCAGTGAAGATATCAGTAAACCTGCTTACCTTATTTGATCGTCGAGGAGGGTTCTACAAACGGAAGCTTCAGGAGCCAAAACTAAGAGGAAAAGTGCATTGTTCATTTATTTTTACTTTCGATTACTTACGTATTACTTACGAAAGTATTTGAATACTGTTATTCCACACAAAAACTTCTATTGACGGCCGCCCCTATTAACGAAAAAGTTGTTAAATCTATGTAGTAAATAGTGAAAAGTTAGTAAATTACTTCTTCTAACACGTAGTGTATTCATAATGTAAGTTTTGTGGGTCCCTGATACCGAAAAATAGATTGTCTGCAAAACGTCTGCCTTACTGCATGCCTCTCTGTCTGCCTGCCTCTTTTCCCGCCTGTCTGTCCCTCTGTAGTCAACGCTAGCGCCTAAGTTGTCTGGTCGACTAAAACTTAGCATGTAAACAGCGTGTGTTTGTGTATTGACGATCTAGAATTTAGAAGCAAACTTCTATTAGTTCTGAACTTCATTGAGACAAGAGTATGAACAATGGAGGTTACGAAAGAATCTCATTCCAGCATCTTTTGCTCTCCAAAGATTAAAATGACAAATTAAAACGTAAAATAAAAGCCAAAAGAAAAAAAAATTGAAAGGAATAACGAAGGGAAAATATTGAAGGTTGAGAAAGAATTTATCAAAACTGGTATCTCGAAATATCTGTATATTACACGGATACACAATATTTATCAGATAAGGTTTGGATCTTTCAATACATCGCATTATCAATATTCCGATCTTTTGAAACACACTGCTCTCTCCGTTCGTGCCTGTCGTGTGCAGAGGCTGCTAGCGGCCCTTGGCAGAAAAGCTAGACGCGCGCGCTCGTTAGAGTGGCTCAGGGCTCAGACGCAGCCCAACAAGCCGCGCGCCGGATCAATACTCATCATGCAAATACAGTCGTATCGGAAGGGCGAGGAACCGCCCTCTGTTGGCGAATCGGCGGCGGAAGGCCGGAGGCGGGGGCGTCAGGGCGAGGGGGTGAGGGGGCGCAACAGAGGACACAGTGAAAGGAAGTTGATGAAACGGAAGGAATGAAGGGGGGACGGAGATAGTGACGGGGAATAGGAGTCTGGTCGAGCTAAAAAGCAACTGCAGGTGGAATGGGGATGCAGTGATAAGGATGAGACGAGACGAAAGAGAGAAACAAAGATGGAGAGCTGAAGGGCAGAGGTGAAAACAGTGGGGCGATGAATTGGAACGAAGAGGGAGGGATAGATATGAGGCGATAAGTGTTGGACAACAGCGATGGAACGAAGAAGGCCAGATGGAAGAATGGGGCAACAAGTGCGGAGCGGAGCTGGGCAGGACCTAACAGAAAGGAGTGGGAACGGGATAGGAAACGACTAGTGAATTGGGTGGGGATGGGAGGGAATGTGGCTGAAATGGATATGAGAATAAATGAGCAGGAGGGGACCAAATGAGCAGGGTGGGAGCGAAGCAACAGCTGGGAAAGCGAACGGAGAACCCGTGGTCAGAGACGGGGGGGGGGCGCGCCACGGAATTGGCGTGGAGCCTGGTCGGTGGACGGAGAAACACAGGGGCAGGGGGCAAGTGAACAGGGCTATGGCGGGGCTTGAGAGAAATGGTGGAGCGAGGGAGAGATGGCGTGGCGAGGGAGAGATGGCGGAGCGAGGGAAAGATGGCAGGGCGAGGGAGAGATGGCGGGGCGAGGGAGAGATGGTGGAGCGAGGGAGAGATGGCGGAGCGAGGGAGAGAGGATGGAGCGAGGGAGAGATGGCGGGGCGAGGGAGAGATGGCGAGGCGAGGGTGAGATGGCGAGGCGAGGGAGAGATGGCGGGGCGGGGGAGAGATGGCGGGGCGAAGGAGAGATGGCGAGGCGAGGGAGAGATGGCGGAGCGAGGGAAAGATGGCAGGGCGAGGGAGAGATGACGAGGCGAGGGAGAGATGGCGAGGCGAGGGAGAGATGGCGAGGCGAGGGTGAGATGGCGAGGCGAGGGAGAGATGGCGGGTCGGGGGAGAGATGGCGGGGCGAAGGAGAGATGGCGAGGCGAGGGAGACATGGCGGAGCGAGGGAAAAATGTCAGGGCGAGGGAGAGATGACGAGGCGAGGGAGAGATGGCGAGGCGAGGGAGAGATGGCGGGGCGGGGGAGAGATGGCGGGGCGAAGGAGAGATGGCGAGGCGAGGGAGACATGGCGGAGCGAGGGAAAGATGGCAGGGCGAGGGAGAGATGACGAGGCGAGGGAGAGATGGCGAGGCGAGGGAGAGATGGCGAGGCGAGGGTGAGATGGCGAGGCGAGGGAGAGATGGCGGGGCGAGGGAGAGATGGCGGGGCGAAGGAGAGATGGCGGGGCGAGGGAGAGATGGTGGAGCGAGGGAGAGATGGCAGGGCGAGGGAGAGATGACGAGGCGAGGGAGAGATGGCGAGGCGAGGGAGAGATGGCGAGGCGAGGGAGAGATGGCGAGGCGAGGGAGAGATGGCGGGGCGGGGGAGAGATGGCGAGGCGAGGGAGAGATGGCGGAGCGAGGGAGAGATGGCGGGGCGAGGGAGAGATAGTGGGGCGAGGGAGAGATGGCGGGGCAGGCGGGAGATGGCATGGCCAGAGGGCGACGTCGAGGGCGTTGGGGGAGTCGACGGCGGCGGCGCTGGAGGAGGGCGAACCCAAACTCGCCGCTCGCTCCGGCGACTCGCGCTAATCAGCACCGAATTCCGCCAAGAGCGCTTCACTCGCCTGGGCCGCGCCGAAAGGGGCCAGGGAAGGGTGGGCAGAGACAAGCGCTGGGAGATGGTGGAGGGAAGGCTAAGGGCGGTTGGGGAGGCGCGCAAGAAAGAAACAAAAGAAAATACTGGCTCGGTTTTCGAGACGTCTAACAAGGAGTTGTTGAAGGTTGGAGGATATGCGGGTGGATCGTTTAGTGTAAACTTGAACTTGTGAATTACATTCTGCAGATGAATCTCGAATATCTTGGGGACTATTGACAGCCGTACGATACACTTTAAACCCCAGAATAATTTAAATCAAGTTATACTAACTACATATATTCATTCTAGATATGGTACTATTTGTCTAGATATGTTAACATTTGCTACAAACCCCGCGGGCTTTAAAGCAAGAATCATGAGCCTGAGACAAACGAGAGTAAAACATTAGCCATTTGAATGTCAAAGATTACAATGATTAAATGAATAACATAGTTCCCAGTATACTGACTTCGAATAAAAAAATGTGATATTGAGGTTATGTCCGTTATGTTATACGTTTATACATTATAGACATTTTTTATGTGGATAGTTGAAGAAAGTTCTTATTTCTTTCCCCCTTTCTTTGATAATTCATAGTACGATTTAAAAACGATATGTTTGTTCAGAAGCTTGGTAAGTTTGATGACCAGTTTTAGATCATGTGAAATACTATCACTGTGCTATGTTATGACTTTAAGAAGTCAAACAAACGCCCCGCCCTAAGAACGGGAATGAGGGCTGGACGAGGAAGAAAAGATCATGCGGAACCCGCGGACCGTTTTTTAATGGAATTCGGAATCCGTCTGGAATTGTTTGAAAGAAACCAATGAAACGATCTCTCCAAACACGCAGCTTGAGGAAATCTCATCTCTGCAATGGTGGGTGTCGACCGAGCTGTTTTAGTTGTTGTCGTAAATCAACTAAAATCAACATCCGAACCTAGAATATCCGGATCATCAGTGCTTGTCACGGATAGGACACTGGTGGAGACAGTCACCTCCCGCGATACAACTTCCACTACACGTACGGGATTAATGACGCGGCCGCAAAACACAAAATCAATCAATCAATCGAAGTGAGGTCCATTGCCCTCGTGACCTCGCCCTTGCCTCCGCTACCGATTGCAATGAACCGACAAACTATACTGCGATTTTTCTAACTTTGCCCCTCAAGGCTCGACTTCACGATGGAATATGCCACGATATATCGCGACGTTCTCAGATGTGCAGCCAGGCATCGTATGATCGCGACCATATCAAGCAGAGCTTGCGATCATGCGACTTCTAGGACGGAGAAACACGCCAAATGACGTGTGATATTCCATTGTGGCCGTAGGACAGTGTTATCAAGGTCGATGCCACGAGCGGAGTCTGTGGCACGAGTGCCACGACGAAATCGTCTCTCCACGCAGTTCATTACCCCGCCACCAGAGACAACGCCTTCAGTATTGTAAAACTGCGGGGTTACTAACACTTTCCTTTCCTGACGCTAGTTACGCAGAGACGTTCCTGGCATGCTACGGTGCCACGACGCGTGCCACTGCCACCAGCAGAAGACCTTGACACCACTGCCACAGGGGCTTGAGGGGCAGAGTTAGAAAAATCGCACTACACCAGCGAGGACGCCGAGGCCAGGGTGCGGCAGCCGACGAAGTCGGAGGCAGCGCGCCCCGCGGGACGGCGCGGAACGAAGCGACGACATCGGAAGGCCGGGGCGCGCGGCGGAACTCCGCTAACCGAATTACGGCAAGATGAACGCTGCAGACACGAGTTTGGCACGACGCGACGCGACGCGACGCAGCGAAGCGACGACATGGTCTCCCGCCCGCCCACTTGGCTCCTGCACGGCCGGGGAGAAGTTTCCCGGGCCGTCGCTGACTCGTCACGCGAAATACCTCTGACTTACATGAACAAGCTGCAAATACGGGTGGAGTGGAAATAAGTGCATAGGTAGGCGTATGCAACCTAAAACGACGGGGGGGGGCTTTTTATTTATTTGTAGCATATTTAACAAGGAAATAATGTTGAATTGCCAGGTGGTCTGAAGAGCCTCTTCTCCAAAAATAATGAATCGATTCCCCAAATTGTTAATCAGTTAATGCATCATTTTACGTGGCGAGACTCATAAGGCCCGCTCTTCCGTCTGACCAAGCAAATTTCGCTACGCTCCTTTCAGCATCTAGCGGAGAAAGAAGGTATCCCTCGGCCAACGAAACAGGGGATTTGAATTTAGCTCAGAGAATTCTTATAGGCTTGATCTTTTACATGCAATACATCTATTTGGGACTGTCCGCTTTACTGCCTCTCCAAAGGAAGGGGTTTGAAGAATTTTCTCGCCTTTAAAAATCTACGGCTTCGTTCGAGTTTGAACCCGCAAATTCGGGTACAACAGCCCGATTCGCTGTTATTCCACCGATGCCGCTTAGAATTGTCAGCTTAAAATAGTGAAAATCAGGAATGTATCATATTTACGGAAATAAAATATTTTATAACGCAGGGATATGAGCTATGAGCCTTGCCCGGCGTGGTTATAGTTTGCCCACCGGCCAAGGTTTGCCCTTTCAAAACTTTCACATGGGCAACGGCTCCTCTTCTCCCCGACCCCTGTGCACACGCCTATGCAGGAGGAATATTCAGTCGACATGATATCGTAAACTTTCGTTACACTGAAGTTAAGTCACTGGCAGCGATCCAAATACATAATAACTAGTAGGTGCTAGAAGATTACATTACAGTGAACTCTCAGTATTCATTACCGTGACAAAAGTAAAAACATTTTCCAGGACTTCTTTTTGCTGCAGAACTACGTAGACATACAACAGCATTGTAGGTAGAGATTCTCTGTTGTTTTTTTGTAACACTTATGGTAAATTAATGAGATTGAGGAAACTCTGCTACTGAGGAAATTGATTCTACTCATCAGTGACCTTTCAGTACAGATTGAGTACTTTATGGACATGGACCACAAGTTGAAAATAAGAGAAATCAGACAGCCAGAAAATCGTAAGTATTTATTCGATACTATAATGCATGAACAAAGCCCGGAGAGATACATTTTCTTGAATTCGAAGTGATTCGATATTTACTGTAACTCTAAAATAACAAACGCATTCGTAGTTGAGAAATTGTGTCATATTTTGGGATCGAGTTTTGAAAGGACAGGTATGATTTGCAGGGATAGATGTTTTTGGATACAAATGGGGACACGTCACATAATAGCGGGAGGTCATGCAAGTAGCGGTGGAGGACGTGTGGGGGACTGTTGGGGACAGGTGAAGCCCGAGTTCTTACCTTCATGTTTACCTTATTCACTTTAAACGCAGGAAGTAAAAAGGATGGAAAGTCGGGTCAACTTTTAGAATGAAATATACGTAGATCACGTTCTTCATTGTCATTACCTGACACTTCACATTGCATTTTTACAAATCTTTCAGTTCATACGATGCATTAAACAGTTTTTGTGATAACCTTAGGATAATACATACAATCAAGTAAGATTTACAATCGTGACAAACTGCAGTGTGAAACGAGAATTATAAATGGAAATGTTCTAAATGCGAGTACGTTCATCTGTTGTACCTTGCACCATCCCACATGAATTATTAAACACATGTTCGAGCACCAGAAGCTTAAGGCCGCCAGACAAACTGCGCTCCTCTCTGCCGGCACCAGCATTCCGGTGCATTGTGTTGACCTGACAGGCGCATCGTTCGACAGGACCGACGGCTTCATTCGACCGCTCAAGCGCTCAAACACACCACCCCGACCTATCTACATTCATCAGCCGCACCACGACCATCTGTTAGTTTGAACGATAGAAGGTCAGACAGCTCTCGTCGGGCAGCCGACTCTGATTAAGTGTCCAACAACCAGGAGTACATGAGCGAGTTAATTACCCCAACTTTGAGCTTATGGACATCACCCAAACAGTCTTCAAATACATGCCAATATATTACTATAATAGAGAAAGAATATCTTTCAAAACCAAAACCAAACTTCTGAAGAGGTTCATGAGATCGTCCAAACACTACCTTCTCGATTCCGACATGGAAACCGTCATGGAGTGTCCGATAAATGGGACATGTCGGTTCGGAACCTGGTCGTCGGACCGTGCTGGAGAGTCGGATCCTACCGCAGAGTAGGTTTGTGGCGGGGAGTCGGGTCATGCCACAGATTCGGTTCGTGTCGGGAACCTGAATCATATTGGGGAGATGTACTATGCTGGAGAGTCGGATCATACCGCAGAGTCGGTTTGTGTCTGGGAGTCAAATCGTGTCGAAGAGTCGGATAGTATCGGAGAGATAAGTGAGCATCAGTGATTCATTGAACCCGAACTCACTAGCATCTACATGAAACCAGCTCACAAAGCAATGGTACCTTTTTTTCTGTAAAACCTGAATTCATAACCAAACAAAACGTCTACACCAGAACACAAACGAGCACAATAAAAGCATAAGGCCGTGAATTTGACAAGGACCCTATCTGGGACAAAGGCAGCGCGGCGGTGCGGGCACGACAGTAAGAGCTACAGTGAAGGTGAGGGCGAGGGCGGTGGAGATGACGCGTGTTTTTGTAACCCAAACAGGCGCGTGACGGCAGCGTCGTGTTCATTAGACGCGTATTCGGAAGACAAATATTGACGCCGCCGCTGCTACTGCTGCTTCTACTGCCGAACTGGCTCTCGGCGAGAGAGTCGGGCCGGTCGACGACGCAACGGAGGAGGCTGAGGAAAGGGTTTGGCCGTCGTGTCGTTGGTCCAAGGGGCGTTGCTGTGGCACGTGCCATGCAGGTTAGGAAAGAGGTCTCGAATTCCACGAGTGAATTTACTCACTTTTCTTAAAGAAATAATTGACTTGGCACAATGCGTGTTCCTTTATTCCGGTACGTAATAACGGTTGAATCATTACTAGTTTTGGAACGATGGACTGTTATTGAAATATCTGTTTGATATCCACGATACATTTGTTTTCTCAACGACCATCCCTTTTAACTGTCCTACTTTTTTGGGTAAAAGAAATTACATTGTCTGTAAATCACATGAATTACAAACTCTTAGTATGGGACTAACCCTCTTACCTACTATCGGCTCTAATTTTAATTCTCTTAAACGCATTTTAAGCGAAAATAATCTGAAAAATGGTGCTTCTTTATCGCGATTGGAAATATTGGTAAAACGTTATGGTCAGAAGTATCACGCAAAATCCAACTGTTCAGAGCCAAACAGCCGCTAATTAGAGAAGGCCGTCTGCAGCATATGTTTGATATTTACTATATTATGTTTGGTTGCTTGTTTACAATTTCAGAAACGCTAATGAATTATAAACTAGTAGTTCAGCATCACTTTGCACGGTAGGCAAGAGCGAATTGTTTTATAATATATTAAAAAATACTCAATAAGTATTTTATTCTTAATTTCCACATCGTATAAAGTGCATCGCATTACTTCAAGGTAAAAATATTTTCCATTAATGTAATTATGACAGTGTTTGTGACTATAATTATTACTGGCCGTTATATTTATGGAGATTTCAGTTTAGAATGAACTGCGGTAATGATGGAAATTTATATTTCGACGATCATTATTGGTGGAAAGAAATATTCATGACTGCACAAGGACGAAGATTTTTTTTACTTTTAGTATATATACGAGAGAGAAAATTGTTTTGGGAAATTAGGAGTTAGCACATGCATATTTTTCTTTGAAGTGGAAAAAATTTCCCTATTGCAATTTGACATAAATATCCATTCTCTCTTTTTGTTTACATGTTCACAATATTTACAGGTATACCATCGCGTAATTTCGGGTAGTTAAACATCGCTGTAGAAAACCAATGGTTGTTAAGAGGTAAAAGAGCTTGCCGTCATCATCTTTTACTCCCCTCACTAAATGGATCCAACATTTCAGCACCTGCAGCTTGTTAAGAATGAGGAAAGAAACATCGCTGTTTATTTTAAGCAAATAGCCTATTGCTAGTGTTTTAGGGTGCTTGCAATGAAAGCACGTCATGTAGTTAACGATCTGCAGCTGGTAATAGATCAAGCAAAGTAAATACACCGAATGTTCTCCTATCAACTCCTTCTCTTTCCATTACCTTAAGTTCTATAAAAATGTAAAAAGTACTTCAAAACATATCCCACTTATATCAACAATCTTGGAGTATTCTAAGTTCATTCTACTTCGCTGATATAAACAATGACACAATACTCAATCAAGAGTTGTTGAGTTTCTACAACTTTTGACCGACACTAATGATACTGACCATGAATTTACAACCCAATCAAAAGAATATTATGCCAACGGTGGTATTATTAGAGCTACTAATATTTCTACAATTATTTAGAACAAGGGGCAGTAGGGTAACAATCTTTCTTTCCAAATGATTAAAGAACTCTTCCAATATGATTAAAGAATTCTGAATTTAATATTTTTTGTGTTCATACCATTGTTATTTGTAGTGATCTGTTAGATTGTTCATGTCGAATTTGTTCAATTATTAACGCACCTCTTAATTTCATTTCAGAATTTACCGGATGCTTATACCTGTTCTTGAACTAAAGCTAAGAAAGTGTATTCATGCGCTCTGTCTCCGTTTGCCTAAGATGTGATCCAATTTTCAGCTCCATTCATCAAAGCGAGTGAGATTGCTTTCTTACTAAAATTTTCATTTGGTCACTGGACGTGTATATTTGCTCCTTAAGTTCTATAAAAATGTAAAAAGTATTTCAAAACACAAATTACACAAAATAAACTGTGCCGTTAAAATTGTTGAACATTTAAATATGCTTATGTAGGCCTGTTTCTTCGTTTAATAAGACAATAAATCCTAAAATATCAAAGTATTTACTTCTTGAATATACACTCTTATCTTGAACGTATTTCTCAACACAGTATTAATACAGTCGGCCCCGTGGCTGAGATCACTAAAGCAGTAGCCCCGTAGTAATCTTGGACCGTGAGGTCGCGGGTTCGAGTCCCACCTCGGGCATGGTTGTATGTGTTCGTCCTTTCACCTCCTATCGTAACCATATCGTTTCATCCTCATACCATAACGTTACCTCCAATAGTGGTTGCTAATTACCTAGTAATTGATGCAACCTTAAGAAAAACAAACTCTTCTAAACTCTTAGCATTCAACCCCATAAACTCTTAGCATTCAACCCCATAAACTCTTAACATTCAACCAGAAATAATTTATTTTAAAATGACCATGGTATACGGTGTCCTACTGGTTGTGCACTCGAGAGCCCATGTAAGGCAGCCGCCACGTGGCTGCAGCGAAGTTCAAAAGCCTCCGGCAGCTGTTCGTGTGTTGACCGAGTAACACAAGTGCGCTACGCGAGCGGCGCAGGCGGACGGGCGGCGTGAGGTGCTGCGAGCTCTTCAGGCGTGTTTGGGAAGCTCCGTCTCAACAAGCGACGGGCGCTTCGTTAGCCCCCAGGTAAAAGGCTAGCTCTCCAGGGAGCTGTGTGTTTGGGGATTCCCGAGCGAAGGATGAACGATCTGCAAGTGTGATGGGCATGTGGTGTGGGCGACGGCACACGAATCTTCTATCCTCCTTTCTCATAGACGTAACGGGATGATGGCGAGCATTTACACAGAATAGATAATTCGCATTCCTAGGTAGTTGTGAAATAATCAATTGTGATTTTAGGTGATTGTACGGTTACAGATGATAGTTTACCTTAGTCGCCAGCCACCGATTTCAGTTTTTCAACTTTGTAGAATAATTATCGTTTTGTGGAATAATTTTTAATTTTTGTAGGATAATGTCCGTGGGATTACCCTACTTTAGTAGCATTATTTCAACTATGACACTTATGTTAATATAAATCTTATAGATTTGTACATTATGTTTTAAAATAGGCGCTAGTCAATGAAAACAGTCTTCATTCATCAACACATAGATAGCTTCCACTAAAAAATTCCCTTCCTATACCTCTGTGGCCTGCTTACGGCCACTGATTTTTCCGTATATTGAAGTTTCTAATATTTTTATTAGGGGGCCACGTAATACGGTAAAACACAGCTCCTTAATACGTATAACATTTCATCCCTGTCCACATAGGTCGATCGGGATTTAAAACCAGGTACCTGGACGTGGATGGCATATGGTATGACCACTACCTTGTACTATTGGATTGGTCACCCTGGTTTACAAAACAGAAAATAAAATATAGAAACAGAGAATGATGGAATTGTAACAGATACTAACTTAAGAACTGCAGTGGAGAGGATTCTGAAGGGTGCCAAATTACAGAAAGATTTTGTTCCGAAATCGATAATTTCTACTTCACGATACCGTAATTTCTCCTCGAGGGGATGGTGACACTGTCCGGCAGTAACTGTTCACTGACCAGAGCACACACACGCGTGCGGCCGCACGCAATGTTAATGCTGCAGTACATCGCCTGACATCCCTAATCAATGCCTCCAACCCCCAGGTCTAATAACATTGATGCCCCGCCCTGTTACGCTTTTAAGAATTTCTTTACAACATTTAAAAACGGATTATTTGAATCGTTCTTTTCAAACGTGAACTTTGGATTTATGGGAAGAGAAAATTATTTTACCTTCACAATAACCAAATACCACGGCTGTCTTTCAAATACCCCCTAAGCTTAATTTTTCAGTTTTACTTGAAGGTACGAAACATTTACGTTGAAAGAAATTAGATCACAAATAAAAATTAAGAAGAATGTGGGTAAAATAAAACAATAAGCAAGTATTCCGTTTTCTTTATCTTTCAAACGCAACATTCCTCGTAAGATCACCCCTAGTATGTAAGATCCTAATATCGCATAGTACCTTGCTTGTGATTATTTCGTGACAAATTGTTCGTTAGGATGAAAATTGGAAGCTAAATAGGTCGAGAGAAAATTCACAATATAGAACTAGACAATTAAAAATATTACAAGAGTCCTAGAAACACAGAAACGCAGTTTTATATACGTGACGCCATCATTCACTACACAATTTCTTGCCAAAGATGTTACAGAAACGATCAGGCAGTCCAGTTTTAAGAGCAAGGCCTACTAAATGTACAATGAAATAGGGTAGAGGTTACGCGGGAAGTGGAGCGGCACGCAGTAGCTATAAATGCACTGGTCACAGTAGGTTCTCTGCTGTAGACGTGACTGCAGGTATTCGAGGGGGTAAGAGAACTATGCCCAAGAGGCAACTCTGTAAGCAGTGCATGCTTCATGCGCCTTTAGAAAGAAAGACAGAGAGTGACGGAGAGAAAGTGAGGGAGAGAGACAGAGAGAATGATTCATGAACTCCTATTGTTCTCCAAAGATAAACAACCTTTTCTTTGTACCAAATTGCTCTGGTCGCGTCGCTTAAAACAATCGCTATGAAGTGGTGTCTCCAAAAATTTTTATCATCAATATGTTGTAAACGTCAGTTCCCAAATTCATATTACCCTTCACGAACGTCAATAAACTAATGAGTATAATTACATAAAACACGGCGTTCAAAATCTCAAAACAACTATTGTACCAACAAAATGTCTTCAGCTTTGTTTTGGTAAATGTCTGTAGAATGCAGTACATTACACAACAAAATTGTCCACCAGCTTCTTAATACAGTGGATCATCGATAACTAGAATTTTCAGGATAAAAGAAAACTTCAAGCGTTACAATATTTTCAGGCAATGCAGTTATGCAGTTTTAGTTATACTATTCCACACGCAATAGAGTGACGAATGAAACATGAACAAAACTCGACATCACAAGGATTTCAAATTATCATAATGCGAGCTTCCGAAGTTACCTCGTACTACATTGAAATTTAATTATAGTTTGAAATCGTGCAGAATTATCAAAAAAACACTTGGTTATATTTTCATATATTTCCGCAACAAAACAAGTAGGGTGATTTTTCAATAATAGAAATTAGCGCTAAACTGCAATACTGAAACGAAACTTTTTCAAACAATGTCATTAAACCATTTCCTCACCCCTGCCGAATCCGCTCGCGCTTTTTACACAGTAACTCACTCATTACAAAATGTTTTAAGGCTCTGTTTCCAAATATAGAGGGATAATCTGAAAATAAAGCGGCTGCATCAAGCGCAGAGGAGAATGAAAAATATTACAGATGTGGACATTCGAGCAATCGAAGTCGAAATATGCCATGATAATTCTTCGAACTTAAAAAGTCTAAAGCAAGTTGATATGAGGCGATTGCTATTAGAAACAGTTCATTTCATTTGTAATTATTTTACAAAAAAGCAACAAACAAAAAAAATAATTCCCTTCGCAGCAAAAGCACAAAATCCCTAAAGTAGCAAAAACACAAAAAAGTGAATTTCGGTACATAATAGAATCAGCTGGTTTTGACAGCAACCGTTTCAAATTCAGAAACTTAGCTGTTCCCATGAAGAATATATCTTAACGATTTCCAAATATTTTAGTTCACTTGCAAGCTTCAGAAGTCCCTCCCAACGGAATTCCAATGTGCAAATTTTGATAAATAAATATTAAGTCTTAAGGTCTTGGGTGGTTAATAAACAACAATTGTTGGTTGGCGTTAAAATTTAGAGTTGCATTCCAATTAAAAATTTTACACTTTTGTGTTTTATCACGATGACTTTTTAATTGACATCCGGTCTATGTCCCCAATGTTTTTCTAGTTTGATTTTTTACGATTTTATGTTTTGTTTTAATTGCCTGTTTTCATGTAATTTATATGCACTTGAAAAGGGATCGCAGACTGCATCCGAAACACGGTAATATTTTTAATTGAAATGCAACATAATATCAACATCCTCCAACAACTGTTGTGTATTAACCACCCACGACCTATTTCTTCATGAACAATTAACCTAAGGGTTGCGGAGTACATCGTATGTGAACCTCAAGCGGAAGTTCCTTGCGTCTGCCCAGAGGCGTATCTAGGTATCCAGGCGCCCATGGCAAACACAATTTTAGCACCTCTGTCAGGATACTTCAAATTAGGGTTGTTGTTATTTGCTTTAGCATGTATATTCTAAATGGCGCCCCCTTGTGAGTGGTGTCCATGGCACGTGCTACGTCTGCCATACCATATATACGCCTCTGTTACAGAGAGCGGCGCACGCGGCTGGGGCCGAGGCAGAGATCATCTGGCCACAACAACGAGGCCGCGCCTCCGAGCGCGGGCGCACAGGCGGCGGCGGCGGTGCTCTGCTGCTCGCCCGCCGCTAACAAGCAGGCAGCGCGGCGCGGCGCGGCAGCGGGGTCCATTCGTCTCGCGACCGCCGCCATCCGTCACGCGACGCTAAGGGCCTGGCCTGCCCCGCCCCCCGCTGCCCCCGCCGTGAGACGCAGATTGAGACGGCAGGGAAGGGTTCGGGGGATGGGGAAGACGTAACGGAGGGGGGAGGATGGAGGGACTCAAAGACGGGAATGAAAAAGAAAGAGTGAACAGAGGAAGAAGAGAAGATAATGAAGAGGTGACATTGAGAAGAATTGAGAAATGAAGAGTGACACGAGAAGAACGGGCAGATATTGAAAGGAGGCAGACGAAGAGAACAGAAGAAGATGATGGTGAGCAATATACAATTAGTAGAGGAAGAACTAGAGAAAAAAAACTGAAAATAGGCTCAGCAGAAGTGAAAGATACGGTGGGGAGGTGGCTGAAAAAAAATGCGTGAGAAAAGATGGGTAAGGAAAGGACGTTGATGAGAAGAGGAGAAACGAGAGGAAAAGGAGATGATGCGTGCAACAATAGCACGGAACTGAGAAGTAAAAAAGCAAGATGAAAGGGGCTGGAAAGACGGCATATATAAGATGATAATATAGTATAAGAGAAGATACAGGGAAAATATTATGAAAAAGAGGTTGACAAGGAGGGAAAGGGTAACTACGAGAGGAAGAAAATGAATATTATGAGGAGGAAAGAGTTGAAGGAAAGAAAGAAAGTATCGTTCTGACATCGACTAAGGATATACATCTTTACTATATGGTTCTGGTAGAGACTTAGTTGTAGAATAAACAAATGTGCACGGAGGTGAAGCAAATAAATAAAATAGAGGATTCATACAATTAATATATGATAAAAACATAAATATTATTCTTTTCACATATAATTTGGCAACATAGAAAGAGGCATGGCATTGTGATTCGTGAGAATCATTATGAATAATCGTCAGAATAATTCATTAACATGAAACAATAAACCCTTGAATCAATGGCTCTGAGAAAACGATTTTCTCTGCATAAAACAATCACGACTTCAATTCATTCCGGAGAAAGTTAACAGTAACGGACAATGGCAATCATAGGGAACGCAACCGATTTCATGTAATGTAAAGAAAATTTAATCGGAGTTCTTTGATCTCAGATATAAAAAGAACTGAACTGAAGATTCCAAACTTTTTATTGTAAGAACAGAGAAAAGTATTTAGTAATGGAGGAAAGTACTATCAATTTTCAAATAAAATGACAACACGCAATACTCTTAATTAAACACGATTCATTTTACCACTCGCCTTCGAGTCAATTTTCCAAACACTGTAACCGATGACACTATCAGTTCCCACTTACAACATTTCACAGCGTTTTGAAGTACATTTTTCCTTCGCCGAACATCTCCAATTAAGCAACAACCCCTTCGCTAGCATCCTGAGCATTAATCGTGAAGAGCGGCGGTTCCCGGCGGTTGACACATTTACCGCATCGCGACGGCGCAAATGACACGTGACCGTTTGCGCTCCCCGGCCCGCCGCCATTCGTCATCCCGGAGGAATTAAAATACTCGCCCTGTCAGTCCCGGAGCTTCCGGGCCCTTAGGAAGCCCTTGGAAGCCGTTCGAGGGGCCGAGGCAGCTGCTAGGGTCGAACAGACACTCTTGGCTACAGAGGACATGATGAACAACAGAAATACGACTTCGCTGTTACGAATGTCTAGGGAAAAGGGAAGTGGTCACCGATAACTGTTGATTAACAAATACATTTTAAAAGAATGGTTTGCAGCCAACCCATTCCCGTAGTGTGGAGAACTACTAGCAGAATAGCTGCACATTTTTTTTTTAATTTCAGGCTGTAATGTTTTGTAGATATCAAGCTACACAACACTAAGAAATTGAGTTAATTTAATGAATAGGAATGTTTGGATGTTACCATCTGCCCAAATTATAATGCACACATCTAAGATATTATTAAAATGAATGTGTGCAAAAACACGTAATTTATTTATTTACTGTTTTTGAAAAAATTGTAGTTCCACAATTTAGCACTGTTTCTATATAATCTGATTGTTTTTGTTCTTTCTTGCTTCTTTGGATTTGATATCATTCCTCTCTGAATATTTACTGAATATTGCTGCTTGCACATTGCCTTTGTAACAATTTCTTTGATGTTACTTGTACGTATAATTATTTATACTGTGATAATAATAAACTATCTTCAAATATAGTTTACGAACGACATACACACAATTGGTGAAATATAATATTATGCAAAGGATATATTCTGTTAGATCCGATTACGTAAGTTTCAATCCCTAAAATGTCCGCAATCAACAGAGCCTTTCAGGATAAAGCAATAGCAGTGACGTTGTAGAAGTGAATCATCTCTCTAACCACATCACTTCAATTCCCGTACTTACAGATTGGTTACGCATTATTCCCATTCAGCACACGGCACTTTCATTACAGAGCCAGAGAAGAAGACTAAAGCTGGCGAATCTCAGCGGTCAGTATTACAGTATTATCAACGAGAAAAAATTAGTGAACGAAACTCTGTGTCAGGTTATTGCGTTGTTGCCGTTCACCTTTCTACAAATATAAATACCTTGAACATTTTATTCTAATATGTATAAAAAAGATTTAATATAAATATAACGTTTTCTAAAACTCATTTCGAAATACACGTTGATCCGAACCTTCTTTCTCACAGTTATGAGATGTAACCTAACTTCATCAACCCTGTAATTTGTTGCAATACTTACCTACCAGTCATCAATTGTCAAACCTTTAAAATTATTAGGTATGGTAAAATTTGTTGAGTTTAGCTAAGGAAGAAATCTTTATTTAATGGGAAAAAGTATTATTTATTACATCATTGAAATAAACGCGTAATATCACATTGTCGCGGGACATGACACACATCCCTGAAATCTTCTAAGAACGCAAAACGGCATCTACAGTACATAAATCAGGTCACCAAATATGCGCAAAAAATAAAAGCCATGGAAGCAAAATAAACAAAGAACTGTTACGGAACCTGAAATTCTTCGTTTCACATTAGGCCTTCGCTCCAACTCATACGCACACCATTTCCGATCAGTTTCCTCTCGCTCAACTCCGCGTAAAAGGAGCAACCACATGCATCTCGAGTGCCCGGCGCCCTGGACGAAAGCCCATCAGCGAGCGGCCGCAGCCGGGGGGGGGGGGGCTCGACTGTGAGGGTGGCAGACCTCCCACGCGGAGAACGGAGGGCGAGGGGGTCAGAGGCGGGCGAGGGGGCGGGCGCCCCTCCCCTTTTCTCGCCCTCGGCGGTCAGTTGCCTCCGCCAGCGTTGACGCCTTCCACGACGCCCCCGCCGACTCTTCTGGTCGCCACCGCCGCTCTCGCTTCACATGAAACCTCTCGCAGTATGGGACGTCCTTTTGAGTCAGAGCTTTTGTTGCATCCATCCTACATCTTGAAGTTATCACAATACCAGCGCTCAGTTCGCAAAGAAATCCAAACAGAAAGTGATATACAGTTCAATTAATACGAAACGGTCACGTTTTCCGAACCAATGAGGAATACAGAGGAAAATCACAGTGAACGCCTAAAGGAGAAAAAACAAATTACGACAACCAAGATTGAAAATGAAAGATACAACGCGCGTGAACACGGAGAAGAGAGATTAAGAGATTAGTGATCAGGAAGATAAAGAAAACTGAAGATTAGGATGCGAGAATCGTTTCAGAGCCGTTTGTATCTCCCCATTAATTAAAGTAATATTCATAAATACTTTGCCTACTGATTAATGCCAGAGCTGTGAACAGAAGATAAGTGGAACGAGTATGAGTGAACAATACAAAAATAATGAACAATATTACAAGATATTAACAATTAATGTGTGATGTACACAGGTTGTCTCAGAATAAAAGTTACGAACTTCCAGAGTACATAAAGGGGTCGAAAATGATCGTTTTTTGCCAATGAACATATTAGTAAGCTTTATTTACTGGTTTTATTAACAGTAAATATTGGGTAAAAAGATATCTGGGTGAATCATGACGCCTGCCACGCCATTTTCACCGTACTTCTAGACATAAAACCAATTGAGATACCCGTTAAATTATTTCTACAGAGGGCCATGGAAGAGGGAAGAAACTGGAAAACGGTTGAAAGAAGATTATTCGTAACATCCTCTATTCCTAAGTAGGTAAAACTTGCAGTACTGAAAGTATAAGGATAAAATAAATGGGAAATTGCATATAGAGAAGAGTATATACATTTATACGTGCGTCATTTGCCTCTGATTTTTATGCTACCATGCATGCACAGACGTTTGGCATGTACATGAAATTCCCTAGACTGTATTAAAACGTGACCTACCGTACATCTGTGCACAAGGATTTGCCTAAAGTCAGGGGCAAGTGTCCCGCGTATAAATGCATATCTCCTTTAAATGCAATTTCACACTATAAAAAAGTGGTAAAAATTATAATTTTCGACTCCTCTAAATGCTGTAGATCTTTGTAGCATTTATTCAGAGACACCCCGTATTTAATTCAGAATCAAAATTACGCGATATCAACGCAAAGAACATGCTAGTACACGTACATTAGAGGTAAAAACTTTGCTAAAACCTTTGTGGAAAAAAAACAACGAGGTTAATTCGTCTCAAAACACAGGGAACTTTTTTTTAACAAGCGTATACACAAGAAGAGATGAAATGATCGTTTTCTTGCCCTTCTCATCACTATTTCTACAATAATTTTTCAGCTGCTGTCTCCAACAAGTTTGCTTTTTGTTGTTTTCTCTACAACAATCCTTTCGATGCATGCTAATTCCACGAATAATTATCTCTATGTCTGCGTTTTATTTCCATGTGCTTGATTAGTGGTTCAGTTTTCAAACGAGTCACAAATACACTTATTACTACGTATTTGCTGGCCAACGACACAAATTAACCTAACTACTGTGTTTATTCATTAACTCAATGAATCCTATCTTAGAAAAAAATATAATGTTCTATTGCCTGATGTTACCTCGGTGTACTCCCCCCGCTCATCCATTCCGATTCCAAATACTCTCGTTCATTCTCCTACCCTGGGCATCATCACTTCTCTTGTCTAATTTTCTCTTCTTCCCCGCGACCAACACTTCTGTACCATTAGTTAAACCCCATTTCCACCACTACTCGTCTTCGTCACTTCTACATCCGTTCCCCTTGCTCTCGCAATCGCGTTAGACATGGTCACATCCCATGCCTTAATCAATGCAGATATGATCTGTAAATATATTCTCAATTTACCACTTGAACGCTCTATTCCTTCGCACCCACAAGCAATGCTGCTCTACAGGGGCCTTGGGACCCCCGCTTCTAACACTGCCTATTTGTAGTGTTGATCATATCTTTTTGTTTATACCTTTGTCACATATTACCTCCTCCTTTCCCCCTCCCATTTTCTCTTCTCTCTCTCCCTTTCTTCTCCTCACTCCTTCTCATCCGCATCTCCTTTCGCACTCGACTCCGTTCACATCATCCCAATTTCCTCCTTTTCCTTTCGTCTCTTTTTCTCCCCTTCCTTTCTCCTTCCTCTTCATCTCGCTTGTTTCTTCCTCCTTCGCCTCTCAGTTTTCTAACTCTTGTCCGTCTTCCATTTGTTACACTTCCTGGCTCCCCTCCTTCCTCTCATGCTTCATTCCCTCCTTTATTTCCTCGTTCGTCTCCTTCTCCACCTCCACTCCATCAGCCCCCTTTCCTTCTCCCGTTCCTCCCCCAACCCCCGGCGTGCCCGCTGCCGGTTCTGCCGACCGCTCGGCCGCCCCCTCCCGCAGTCTCGTTCCGCCTGTTAAAGAGCCCTAAATTCAAATTCCGAGGCCCCGCCCAGCGCCGGAGGCCGTGCGGTGTGAACACAGGGCTGCACTCGCCCGCCGCGGACCACCCACTTCTCCGGGCGCCCATAATTCGATGCGATGAACAGAACCTCGACGCGGCGGAGTGCGGCGCGGCGCGGCGCGGCTGCGCGGGCGAAGGGCCGCTTCCTGCGAAACGCGCTCCCGGTATTCGAAATAATAATGTGGATTTAAGACTTGCAAAGTTCCTTTAAAAAAAAAAAGCCTTAACGAAACCATTTACTTTGTTCGTAGTTTAAAAATGCCAATAATGACAATTTTTGTACCAGAAAAAATCCTTAATTCTTCTTAATTGTAAATTCCGATAACTCCTTACACACTTTAGAAAAAAACACGCCGAACATGACCCAACAGGCCCTCAAGAAATTCTGGCCCTCAAGAAAATGTGCGCAGATAAATTTCTTTCCCCACACGTCATATACAGTTTTTACTGTTTTTTGACAAATAAATAAATAAATAAACAAAATAATTTCTTAATACAAAATTACACATAGTATTAATATCAACACAATTATACGGCAGTTACTGTGTATTTGAACCTCTAATATTTCGAGGCTTATGTCATTTTACTCTAATCTATTCTTTCATTACATATATCATATTCTCGCATGTATTTTATTACCATCATCATGCTTGAATCAATTATCCGAGCAAATTTATCAGTATATCCGTCAAAGAATGGGAAATTAACGGCACTAATATTCGTAACGGCAAATACACAAATGACGTGTATGAATTTTTTCAGTCAACTTTTTATGATTCGTTAAAAATCTTCATTACGCCTGGTTAAGCACAAAAAAGTACCCTTATAAGCAATATTCAGTACACATACGCCAAAGAGTGGGAGCCCCGAACAGAAAATAACAGGAATGGAAATCGGAAAACATATTTTCCGCGTCATTTACACAATTTCGTGGCCAATTAGGGAATAATGAATTGCTGCGGCAGGAACGGACGAACGCGCAATTCCCCTCGCGAAGGTCCTCCGGCCGCAGCCCAGCTGCCAGCCAGGTGGCGCGGCCGGTCGTGGGTGCGAGAAGGGAGCGCGTGTGACGGCACGCACGGAGCGGTGAACTGAAAGTTTGACAGAGATGACGACGGCGGTAATGAAAGGACTGAAAGGAAAAGGAGAGAGCACTACAAGAACTGCAGATAAAAGGATACGAGAAAAAGTGCCAGGTAAATCGAAAAGACAAAGGATCACAGAGGTGACTGCCGTATTCGGATCGTTCGTTTGCGTACGCCGTGGCCTGCATGTACCAAATGGTTATAAGCCGGAGCAGACTAGTGGAAGTCTGAACGCTTTGGATCTACTGGGTAAGCAAGAAACGCCGAGTGCACTTACAGAACAGTGATGATTGTCAAAATGTTCCATTTGCGGCAGATGCAAGAGTAACATGTGACCGATGTGTTGAAAGGGGCAGGCAAGCACCATCTCTGCATAAGGCAGGTGGCGAGTCCCACAGGAAGGAGAGAGAAAAGTGATGGAGAGTAAAATAATACAAATGAGAAAATAAAATAGTGGGAACGAAAGAATAGCAAGAATGGAAGTGGAGCAGGAGGATGCAAGAAGTAAGAGTGAGAGCTTGAGAGAGGTCAGGAGGGAAAGGCTTGAGGGATGAGAGGTGGGGAGAGAGGGGGGACGGAGAATAAAAGAGGAAAATAGCGAGGAGATAAAACAGAATGAGGTAAGGTTAAAGGAGGGATGAGAGATAAGGATACAAGGAAAGAGGAAGGGGCTTAGGACGAGCGCTAAAGAGGGGGAAGACTGAAGCGAGGGAGGGAGGGGAGCGGGAGAGAGGAGGGTAAGAGGGGCGAGGATGGCTGTGATGTCATGCGGGCACCTCGTTTGCAGGCCGACGACAACCCACGAAGAAGGCAAATGGAAGCGGGAGGGCGTCAACAAATAGCACTTCTACCCTCTATCCACACCCGTCTGAAATTAATTTCAAAATGCCCCGACCTCAATTTCAAGTTATATGGATTGATTGGGATTCTTGACTGATTTTGGAGGAACAAAGCCTATCATGGTTAGCAATGTTTCAGTCGTCATAAGGCGGCTTTCTTCAGGGTAAAATTGATAAGAAGGTCGAAATAAGACGACCGAAACGTTGGCAACAATGCATATGACGCGGAGACTCCCGACTGACTTGGGCATTTTATTGACTCGGACGTCGGAAGCCTATGTTTTCCTTAAAATGAAGTGTACACTGACAGTCCATTGTACTGGGCAATCTATCACCCTACTTTTGAATATTTATTTTGAGATCAGTCGAGCTAAAAGCCACTTTATTAAATTGTACCCCATGTAATTCATAATAATTAGTCATATTTATCATCAGAAAATTGCCTTAATGCTTCCGCTTAATTTGTCAATTTCAATCCTAATATTTTAAAAACAGTTGCGAAGTTTGCTCTAACATGAGAAGATTTCTCACATTTCTCGTGACCTTTTTTGTTCATCCCAATTACGTGTTTATCCCCTCTTGGTACTGTATCTTCGTATATGTTGACATTTATACCGCTACTTAATTAGGTATGTCATTCGATCGTAGGATTAATATTTGTCTGCTCATTGAATTTCATCCAATTACGAGTCCTCATACAGAGCGAAATTAATGAAATCGTTGACATTTTGAATACATTATTGGCAATTTGCAAGTGAACCAACAAGAACTATAATTTTAAGCGAGTGTAACGTCACATATTTATCACAGTACGTTGACTTTCTGCGTAGTTTCTCAACAGGCAATGATTTAAAGGCAATTTGAAAGACTTGATTCATGGGTGTACTCACAATTTTTAAAGGGGATAAAACCTACTAACTATTCTACTAAGAATTTTGAACATGAAATGGCATTGAAATTAATGAATTACCAACTCACAGCAAGTTACCAACTCACAGCAGAAAAACACGACTGATTTGTAAGTCAGAACTCATAAGGATTAAAAAACACTTTTCATTATATATCAGAAAATTCAAAACAACTTTTTTATGACATACATGAAACATCCAAATGAATTGATAATGTTTATTAAGTTTGCATTTAACTTAGATATTAATGATTAATTAGGTACAGATTGAGGAATGGAAATGTTCGAAGATGAGACAAGCAGTTGATTAGGTGGGTAGTTTTGCTTTGATGACTGTGCAGACGTAAACGAAAATACAAGTAAAAAATAATACAAAAGCAAAATGATATCGAAGATTTTTAAGTTTAACCAACTAACGACCACGATTAGATGGTGAATGTCATAATGAAATCAGAAAATGAATATGTAAGCGAAACAAAGTTACAAATTAGCAATTGCGAAGGGGAAATATGAAACTGAGATAATATATTTATTTTTAATTGTAAAATTACAATTTAGAAGACAAACGAAACTGTGAATATTCAATTGACAAGTAAGAAATACCAAAGTGAAACAGATTTGTTCTCATATGAGAACGTATTTTCTATAGGTAGGAAATTCGTATATACTGCTACGAGACATTTTGGAATCGTGGAACTGGCGCCTAGGACAATGGAGTTTATGAACCCTTCCAGGGCATGACATCACGGAGGAAACCAAAAAATATAAACTTTAAAAATTAATGTTTAAAAATTAAAAGAAAAAACACAAAGCTTAAACAAAGATTTTGCAATAAAAAAATAGCAAATATAGTATATTTTCACAAGTAGAAAAAATACGAAACAAATACAGAAACAATATAATTTACAAAAAAACAAGTCACTCTTTGGTAACTGTTGAACAGCGCTGCCATTCGGATTTTATTACGTGTCAAAATGAAAAGCCTATTCCTAATGATTCACGACCCTCTTTTTTAGTCAGGAATGTGAGAGAGAAGTGTCTGTTTTTTTGTTACAATTTAGTAAAATTATAATGTTAACTCACGATCAGTACCGACCATATATGAATTCAAGCACGATTCAGAGCCTGGTCATTTGATGTTCGGTACCTGTTCGAAGCTACTTTCTGTTTTAAGTCCGCAATGTTCGAACGGGTCCAACTACAGCACTATTCGACGTCTTGCTGCATAGGAACTCTGACGTATCACTACCGACCACAATACACCAACACGACCCAAAGCATCACAGCAAGACATTTCCGCTTCCGTCGATGCATCTTCCGCGTCTTTTTTCGGCCGCGCTGCGCCGCGCCGCGCCGCTTGCAACCGGATTCCAGCGCATCGGAGTTTCCGAACTCCCCCGCCGTGCCATGTGGCAACGCGGCGGCGGGGACGGGGGGACGGAGGCCACGAGGCGGCCGTCGTCGTGGCGATGATCGACGCGCCCATATCCGCCCCCGAATAGGGGTGGGGGAAGGGGACATCGATCCGATCGCTCGCGCGCCGCAGCCCCGCCCTCTCGCTTCCGGTGCTCCGCCGAGGCGGTGGACGGCCAGCGCGCTGCGCTTGCCTCGGGGGCACGGGGCAGCGTGTCGGGCGGCGAACGGCCATTGGACGGAACTAGTGCGGTCGACTCCGGTCATAGGGATCAACATTTTTGGTTCACTACATTCGATGATGTCAAAATTAAATTGAATTTCTTCCGGGTCCGCTTGAAGGGAGACTTCTTCGATAATGACCTTTGGCCGACGATATTATTTCAAGCGGCCTAGTGTTGGAATTTGTGGCACTGAGGCGATATATTCTATTCCAGGAGGGAAAAAATTTCCAGGACGAATTTCCTACGTTCACTGAAGCCGAGGTTCAGGTTTACTATAACCGAACCTTCTTACGCTTATTTGAAATGTAAGTGAAACGGTCCCAGAAACTAAAGTTCACTATAACCGAGGGTTCACTATATCAGTTCACTATACCCGTAGCCGACGATACTTCCGTTCGCTGTTGAAGTTTTATCTTTCCACTATGCGTAGATCGAAGTAAATAATGGAGCGGCTTGTAAGTTTCCGTGAGTTCGTACAATAAAAAATGTAATGTTGAATGAAATGAAAATGTAAATTACTCCTACAAAAGTGAATTTAGAGTACTTCTTTCAAAATGCATTCTCCACGACATTTAATTCCCTTGCTCAGAGACTTTTCTTTGTTCGTAAATATGCACTCACGCCGCCACATTTTATTTCTGACATGAGTAACATACACAGCAAAGGCGATAAACTCTCTTTGCTTCAAATTGAATAAATGTAAAGTTGTTTTTCTCAGGTGATTGATGCGTGGACGCAACAAAAAAGCAACCATTCATGACGTGGGCCTTGAATGTCCCTTACAATAAACGAAATCATCGTTAATCACTGAATAATTGTCCAGAAAAGAAGTGGGCGTTATACTCGTATGTACTTGGTAGCTAATGGCTCACTACAATACAAGAAAATAAATTTTATGAATCTGTTTTAGGAACTATATCGTGAGGTTCAGATACTTGTAATTCACTCATTTTTATAGCGTCATTGTAGCCTCAAGAAGAGAGAGCTTTTTATTACCAAATTTCAATTAAAGGCCACCTTTAAAGACACGGTGCTGATGTGACAGGCGATATCTTTTCTAAGTAAAAATAGGAGAGGCGAATTTGTTTTTGCAGTTAAACCGTGGTTGTTCAAGGTTGACATCTCATACTATCGCGTATCTGAACATTCATACATTTACTTATTTATACTTGTCATTCACCATTCATAATGACCCCACCGACCTTAGTACACATCCGCATCCTTAGCTCTTTATTAGTTCATTGAATTCACATCTTTCTCCTTCATACTTTATAGTAATCAATGACCTGCTCTCTACCCGGTTGGGACCGACTTTCTTCCGTACCTACACCAGTATTTACTCACGTGTTCCACTCGGTTCCCAGCAACGCCGCCGAAGCGGAGCGCGCTCGGGGGTGGGGGTGGGGGAGTGGGGGTGGGGGTGGGGTGGGGTTAGGGAGGAGAATTCGGAGCGCGTTCTGGAGCTCTGGAGAGACGGAGGCGGAGGGCGGGCAGACGCGTATATTTATGGGCTCGGAGGCCTGTCATCGGGACACGACCCCGCTGGCTGATACGCGCACGGACGTGTTCCTGATTCACGCCTGAGGTTAGTGATCGGCATCTAAGGCTTCGGGAAGGCGGGAACTGGTAGAGATCCAGGGGCAAACCGAGCGTGTATAACAAGCGTGTCAAACAGCAGGCCAGGGAATGGCAGTGATTTTTAGATACAGAAGGATGCAACGCTCTGTGAACAATGACTACAACAAACGGGTTTTTCTTAGAATAAGGTAAGTTGATGGGTTTTGTTAAAGTAAAGAAAGAATGTTTATAGTGAAGAAATGAGTTTATCATGAGTCTGGTTTTAACATTGACAAGGAAACAGAGTTGACTGTATTTTTTTCTCCACAACATCGGCACCACGGCAAAACCTCGTATGCGGAAAAAGCTACTCCAGAGGAAAATGCATTTAAAACTTACAATTTGTCTAAAGAACCAAGTGTGTCTTAAGTAAACTGTTACCCATCAATTTATTCCATAATCTACTAATATGCAACATTCCACTTGAAAATTCCTATTTTCAGCATCAATTGACAATTTAAATGCGTTCTTCTCAAAAGCAACCTTTGGCTTTTGGCTACCGACGACATGCTTTACTTTGCCTTGGTTTGATAACACATTGGTTGTTTTTATGCTTATTAAAGAAACTTGTGAAAAATTTACATATTGAAATATTTCATATTCATAATGTATCTTCTGTAACCACAATGTTCAAAATAATAATAATAATAATAATAATAATAATAATAATAATAAACTTTAATTCATGGGAAGATCAGTAAAGAAATTTTAGGAATTTCAACTCCGCAGTGATTTAACTTAAAATCATTTTAACGTGCCAAAAATGTAAGTCTTTTCTAAAATGTATTGACAAATTTGCTAATTTGAAAATAATATTTTATGGAAGATGCATGAAATTTGCCAGAATTTAACACTTGCGATTGCTTCTTTAATTCAATAAAAAATCTAATTGAAGACAACATAAAACAGAAGTTCGAACATCATCTTCCAGAGTTGAAACGAACCCGAGAACAAGCAGCCCAGATGAGTCCTTTGAAACAACCATCTCTGTACGACCTCTGTCGCAAAGACGCTTTCCTCTTTAACTTGTTTGTTTGTCTTACATTATTCAGGAACGCAAACACTCGGTAAAAACGGAACACGGAAGAAAGGAAGGTCAACAGCGGAGACAAGAGCTGTGTTAAGGCGGATTAGAGAGGCGATGAAGCAGGACCTGCTTTGCGTAGCTCTGGATGAAGGAAGTGTAATTTTCCTTCAAAACACAAACAAGCTTTTTACTTTCATATTTTGCACGATTTTCTGACGAGGAAACACACCAAGACAAATATTCGAGGTTCATTTTCTTTTAAACACATTCTTTAACTCATTTCATTCAACTCACAGAGTACATCTGAATAATATGAAAACACATTTTGGATTAAAAACATGTCAAAATAATTATCACTGACACTAATCCTCTATGTCTCATCGAGATATAATTATAGTTTGTTAAGGTTAATCACAAATGATCCCGAAACGTACTTAATGGCGTCCGTAATGGTTTGACAACCATAGGATTTCCATTACAAGAGATGAAGTTCGAATGACTTCAAGGATGCATTGTGAAAATAACACACATTAAAGAGTTTGTAATAAGCTCCACAATTCGAAACTTTTAGAAAACGTAAGTCTAGTCCAACTAGATCAGTTCGTAGCATTTTAAAGACTCGGGCTCTACCTAACAACCCAGATCCCAAGGGAAATAACCCAGAAAGCATCTTTCAAATCTAACCAACCAGCCCGTTTCCGACAACGGAGGCAAAAATCGAGAAAAGGGAAAGAGACGGGAGAAGCGCTTCGAGAGTGACAAGTGGAAAAGAAGAGCGACGGGAGATGGCGCCGAGCCTCACAGGATGAAGAGGCGCGGCGCGGCGGCTGACAAATGCCGCGCGACGCACGTGATCTCCTTCCGTCGCCGCCCGTGGCAGAGGCTGTCGGGGCTGCCACGGGACAGCGGGGGTGATCCCTCCAGGTCAGATCCTTTCACTGACGTTGTGCGCACAGGACGAGGAGATGCACTTTTTTTTTTTGACGGAGGTGCTCCGGGTGATAAAATCTGAAATATTAATGATCAGAAAAAATTGTGACCATTCCTTTCGTAATGGTTCAACGTTGGTAAACTATTCATGGGGCATCTCGGAGCGTAGTGATCAGATGTTAACGTTCTACTTCTGATGCCATTGTCCATTACTGTTAGAAGAAGGTGGCATGCTCCAGACCGTCGGAAAGGAATGTCAAAAGTACCAACAAGCAATAGACAGATTTGTTCATCGAGGAATTGGGGTCGTCCACACCTCTCTACTGTGACTGGCATCACCTTTCTAGTCACGTATCACCTCCTCACCTCCACCTGTTCCTCCTCAATCTACCCAGGCAGACTGCTTCCGACTGGTCCGTTCAATCTCTAACTGGCTCCTATATTTCTTAAGTTCTCTACTGCAGGTAGCAGGTCTTTCCTAATGGTAACTCCTTCTCTTTCCTCCCTCATCTTTCCTTATCTTGGGCTGTTCTCTCCACTCCAACGTATCTTTCATCCACCTCTTTACTCCACTGACGCATCGTTTTTGTTTCTGATTTTCGTTTGGAAGAGCAAGAGATGCCCAATACAATGTGTCCGAGCGGATAAGTTCTAATTGATTCCCTTCCATTCTTTACAGCATGTCGTAACTCACGGGTGTGAAGTGAGGTCTTTGATCTTCAGGGCAGCAAGCGATTTACTTTATTAAAACACTGTATTTTACTTTGCATCGCTTTGAAAATATTTTCCTACATACGTGACCCCCTGTTCATCGCTTAAACCTATTCGGGCGTTTTCATGTATCGAGAGATCGAGAGATTGAGAGATGCCAACAGAAATTTCTTTTTTCAGGGCGAGATATCGTGTATCGGAAGGAGATGGGCTGGATTACTCTCGTAAATCGCTTCATGAAAAGAAATGTTCCATCTATTAAAATCGTATGGGATGTCTCTGGCATCTGCACTTGAATCGACTAGGGTACGTAGTACACACAAACAGTTTGACAACTAGAAACACACACATATACACCCACGTTTCATCCGCACGATCATATGAGTTCGAATCGTCTAGTGTACTTACAAATACAAATAATTGGTGTGACACACTTACTTAACACACACACACACACACACACACACACAAACATGAAACATGATTCTATGAAAACATGAAACGTTTTAGAGATGTCTCTATTTTAAAAGGAAAAACGCAAAATGTACTCCTATAATTACCCGAATGTGCACCAACAAGAAATGTCGGCCAAATATGCACAAATATTCACTAACAAATTAATCTACATAGCATCCAATTCTAACCAAGTGTCAAGAAATTTCAATTATCTATGCTCTGAAGCAACGAACATGCAAACTCGTAGAAATCCGCTCCAGATTTATACGAATGAAGGGATATAAATGTTTAAAACAATTAGTTGGAATTTTCACGTTTTTGATACGATTTTGTCAACGTAGTTTCGACTATTCAGAAAACCATAGTCAACAGGAAAAAATAGTTTTTAATACTTACATAACATGCATCAACCTCCACACTTCTATTTAATCTCGTGATGTTGATAGCGGGTTTAGGCAACATGTCACTTACCTGTAACAAAAGTAAAGTATATGAATACATTTTTAATGAACAAGTGCACAAAATATAATTTGGAACAACAAGTTAAATTGAAATGAATCAGATAATTAAAATACAAGGCTCCAAATATTATATGTGAAACGAGAGCCCTCAAAAACATTTTCAAATTAAAAAAAAAACTTTTCATTAATTCAAAAAATATAAACAAGAGACACACTCCACATTTCTGGTCCAGCGCTCTCGACACGCATTTCATTTTCCCTCGCTTCATTAAGCAAGAGCAATTCCTGCCGCCTACACGGCAAAGAGCACCCCTATCGCATGAAGTGGAAAACGTGGAGACACGTCAGTTATGTTCTAATTGCCGGGACTAGGCAACGAGCGGTCCAAACACTCCAGCGTTATCACGTGTTTGTATCACGTGTACGTCCTCGACGTTCGTCTGTTTACATTCGTTCCAGACGAGCCTAATCTCCTCCAGGTCGAGTAGCACTTGTCATCTTTAAGGTTTTGGTACGCACGCACCAGATGTCGACTCCGGTTTATGGGCCGCGCAAAGGAGATGGTGACGAAAAGTCTCCCTCTCCCTCGCTCTCCCTCCCTCTCTTTCTCTCTCTATCTCTCCCAATCTCTCTCTTTTTCTAATGTCTCTCTAATGGCGATCCAGGTTGTGGTCTTGCCTCTATACTCGTAGTACCACGGGAGAGTATCAAGAGCATGTGGTTTGGGTTCAGCCAACCTTCCGACAGGGCTAAATTCTTAGTAAACACTTAGAATGAGTGTTCTGTGAATGACCTATACTTATTCACAAACAGCCCTAATTGATTGATTGATTGTTTGTGAATTCGGGTGCGTCAACGACCGAGGTCATTAGTCCCGTATGTATAGTGCATGTTTTATGGGGCGGTGGCAGTGATCTTCCCCAGGTGGATGGCGAGATCCGGCGCCGATCTATCGTATACTAGCGGGGTTTTCCCCAACCACATATCTGCCACCAGCAGGGCACCTCCCCAGCCGGGACAAGCTGTAAGCTCCCGACCACTATCCCGGCATGGTAGTAGTGAAGTACGTATTACTGTAAGTGTGTGTAAGGGTGAGAATGAGACAACGAAGAGGAAGGAAAGATCGCGCGCGGTCCGTGTTCCGTTTATTAGGGTACTGCTCCGACATTCACCCGGTATTGATCGGAGAAACCACGGAAAACTACCGATCAGAGCAGCCAGCCGCTAGAATTCTCCTCCAGACAGCGACTGAATACGACCTAGCTGACAAGCCAGAGTCGAAAATTCTGCCGCCGTCGAGACTCGATCCCAGGACCTCCAGGTCAGAGGCACTTCAGTGACCAGCCCTTGTTCTCGAACGAGAGGGTAAGACGTGATCTCAATCTTAAAAGGGAGATCGCCCTCTGCCTGGACTACCTGTTTCGGCGTACTCTTTACTGGTTCGGAGTGTTTTGTTACACAGTGCCCATTTATGATGTGTGAAACGATGACAATGGTTTCGCAGGATATTTTGAATTCTATACGAAATATTGCAATCGAACTACGAAGTGGTTTATTAAAATCATATACGGAAGCACGAACGAATGATCTCGAAATCTAACAAGTCAATTTGGACACTTTGTACGAAACATACTGACTGAATACACTCCGTGACAACTCAGCTAAGAAATAGCTGGCGCAAGAGAACGTTGCCACGTTTCCGATCGTTTAAAGAAGCGCACATGCCGCGTTCATGAAGAACATCTATCAAAAATCAATCTCTCTTCGTTCGAAGATAGAACTCGCATCTAAACTCGAACCCAGAATCTCCGCAATACGCACCTTTAATTGCCGACACTCAACTTCTACCGATACCGCATCCGGTTGACTTTTATTACGACCATTCAAGAGCCTTCTCCCCTATAAATCAAGAAGCAGTTCAGCTTTAAGGTGCTCGTACACATGCGCCAGATGTTGACTGGTTTGTCAAGGGTGACGCGGCGCGCGAAGAGTATGCTTCGCTCTACGAGTCTACAGGTATTAATGGTACTAGAAATACAGCAATTTTTGCGTATATTGTGGTTATGGCACTGCGATAAAAAGGGACAGCCATGTTGAAAATGGGTGGAGAAAGGCTAACTGAATCCTGCATCAATTGAGGGGATCAGAAAATAGATGTAGGGAAGAACATAGTGGACTAAGCCTTTTAAATTAAGGTGAACAATATGCTTGGCTACGCAGGTAAAGATCATTTGAAAATGCGCTGAGTTTTTAGGGATAAATAGGGAAATTTTTAAAAATGTTTATAGGAATTTTTAGGGAAATATAGATGGTTTTCATTTGACGTATGAGTTTAGTGGTCAACGCCGAAACGGTTCTCTCATTGACCGTGTGATGTCGCGTAAAGGTAAGTAATTCCTAGAGGCCCTTGATACAGAGAGTAGCGCATTCCCTTGCGTCGTCGATTCCGCCATTTTATATCCAGTTGATTTGTGTGGTATTGGCGGTGAGTTGGGAACTACCAATTTACCAAAAACCAATGATATTATACTCGAATCTTTCCGTAATGCCTTTGTTATCATTTCTCGTTAACTCCTGAAGCCGCTTGGCGGATTGATTGATTGGTGATTCCGGGCGCGTCAACTGTTAAGGTCAGGCGTTCGTCCCGTAAGTATAGTGCTCTTTTTATCGGGAGAGGTGGCGGAGATCCTCTCCCGCTGGAGAGTGAGATCCTACGCCGACCTACCTGTCAGCTAGCGAGGTTTTCGTCAACCAGGTATCTCCCACCAGCGGGGCACCGCTGCAGTCCGGACAAGCTCTAAATTCCCGACTGGTCTTCCCTGTTGTTGATTGGAGAAACCACGGAAACATACCGATCAAAGCAGCCGACCGCTAAAATTGTTCTCCAGACTGAACTGAACCTAGCTATCTAGCTAGTGTCGAAAATCCTTCCACCAGCAGGTCTCGAACACAGGACCTCTTGGTCAAAGGCATCAGTCGATGCCCTGAGCCACCTCTTTCGCTTGCTGCCTGGCGGGACTACGGGATGAAAGGATATTGAAAGGCGGCGGCCGTTCAGGTTGCGTTCCTCGCTGTATCTAGGGACTCCAATTAGCTGCCGACGTTTTTCATACGAATACGTAGCCCCACCACCGGAGTCGAGTCTCTTTCTTACAGACTTCGTGATCCGGAGACAGGCAACTTGGAAGAGGAGGGGAGTGCGGGCGCCGGGCGGCGAGGGGCTCGTGTATCGCGGCTCCTATCTTGTTTGGGCAGCGCCCCCCCTCCCAACGGGCGCGGCGTTCTCCTGTGCCGGGGCGCTGGAGAGCCGCAATGCGCGCCCGGGAGTGCTCGCCGCCGCCGCCGCCCCCGCGCACAGTGGCGCCAAATGGACAAAAAGCCCCGTAAACGTGTTTGATTTCATTTATGCACGTAATTCCATATCTATCTTCTTCTTCTCCCTCAAGCGTTAGACCGGTTGGTCCGTTGCGCCTCCTTGATCTAACCATCTTCTCCTGGGTCTACCAACGCTTCTTCTGCCTTTAGGGATGTACTGAAGCACTTGCTTTGGAATACGGTCGTCTTCCATTCTTTCCAGGTGTTTTTTCCATTGTTCTCTGTATTCCTTAATTTTTTCATTTAAGTTGTAAATTACTATATTTTCCGGATGGTCTCGTTTTTTAATCTGTTCATTCTTGTTACTCCCAGGACTGATCTTAAAAATCTCATCTCGGCTGCTTGATGTCTACTGTGTGTTCTGGAGTTCATAGTCCAGTTTTCTCTTCCGTAAAGTCCGCAAGGCACTGCCATAACTTTATAAAACTTTAGCATTGTGTCTTTACGGACCTTTCCTTTGAGCGCTCTTTTGATGGTGCCACACATCATATTGAATCTTTCTATCTTCCTTACAATATCTGTCTCTATCTATTTATCTAACTACCTATCAATCTTTCTGTCCACCTGTCTATTTATCTATATTTCGTTATTTACTGTCTACCTATCTGTCTTCTTAACTGAGCGAAGTGGCTCATGAATAAATGTATTTATTAACGTAAGTTAATAGTATCGTTGTACTCGACAACACTCAGTATAGTTAATAGTATCGTTGTACTCAACAACACAAGAAAACAATGAACATGAAAATCGAAGTTCGTGACCCTCTTCACCCGTAGTTTTCTTCCCGTTTGCCTTGATACAATAAGAAAGCAATAAAACGACTCTTGTTTTGCTTCTGGACATCAAATGTAACTTCCTTTTAAACCACATTTCTTTTAATATTTCACGAAATTAAATACATACACAAAATTATAGGTGGAAATTTTATTTCGCTGATAGGGGATTTAGTTTTATGTTATCATAATTCACAAAATCAACAATGTATTTAGGCCAACACAATAAACCAATAAAATAACCAATGAACAAACAATACTTTTCTATAACTCTGTCGCTTTCATTTAATGGTGGCAAAGTAATGTATGACATTAGATGTTATTCAGTTCTGGTGAAAATTAGTACAGTCACTTCCCAACGCCATCTCGCATTCTGAATTTTTCTGTCAAGAATTAATCGTACGAAATATCTCTCCTGTCTGTCCTGGATGGATTCATGTAGCTGCAGATCAAATACACTGGTTCGAGTCCCAACATACCCACCCAGTAATACTGGAAAACACTACAGTTTCTTTCTTTTTTTTCAATTTTCCCCTCTCCAGTTGCCCTGGAGAGGCGGGAGTTTATTCAAGTTTGAGGTATACAATAGAATTACAGTCGTTTTGGCTTATGGAATTTGTGGAGGGCATGTATCTTTAAAATACTAGCTAATCCTAAAACTAAGGTTACTGACAGTGCCTCTTTGGGCTCAGACAGTCCCGCATTGAGTATTAGACATATAATTGATTTGAGATATTTCTGAAGAGATTTGAGAGTGCTTCTTTCCACGTCACGTCTCTCAGCTGGTTTCGGCTCACTGCGATCTGCCCGCCGCCACTCGGGCGGCGCGCGGCGCTCTTCATTTGTCGCGAGCGCTAAGTACGGTCTCCCCGACGCGCCGCGCCGCGCCGCGCCGCGCCGCGCTCCTGGCTCGCCCCCAGGGGTGAAACAACGCTCGTCTGACGCACACACGGCTCCATTCCAGCGCCACTCTCGGCTGGCGGTGCCCGTAATGAACTTCGTGGCGGTGCTGGTTGGGTTTACACGCCCGCGGCACGCCACGCCACGCCACGCCACACCACGCTGCCGAGTCCCGCAGCGCCTCTGGTGGCGGAGACGGGCTTCAGTTACGCGGGAGACATGTTGGGACTATAGGCAACCGGACACGACGCTTAGCCACTTTGTAAATGCGGATGGTTTCGTGCAAGGGACACTGTTAAACACGTATGTTAAGCGAGTAACACAACGGTTTATTTGACTTGCGTGTTTCCAATTAATGGTAAGGCAACATGTTTGTCCACTGTAATATTACGTATTTTAAACAATGTACTTGTTTCATTCAAAAGTACTTTTTCGCATCATCCGTTTCCCTTAATTAAAAAAAATATTTAAAATCTGGCAGATAATGAAGCAGGGCTGCCAATGAAATTAAAAATTCGTTATTATCACGAAAATATCAAAACCGTCTCTCAAGGAAACTTTAAATTGACCTCGTGAGTTTTGATGATTTTAAATTACGTATTTCTGTACACAGATGGTCTTCGTTCAGCAACTTTGAAATCACATTCTATTAAGAGTTTGTTAAAAGACTAAGTAAACAAATTGACAATAAGTCCGTCAGTTTAAGGGGAAGATCTTTTTCCTTTTGGTCTGACAAATATTTGTAAGCTCTGAATAATTCCACATATTTATTTTTTTAGCACTTTGCTTGAACGATCAAAAGCGAACATTTGTTTGCTTTCAATCAACTAGTGAAATTAGGTCTCTCATTTTGAACATTTTGTTTTACTTACATTCTTTTAACCAAACACTATTTTATAATGTTTTACAATATAACGCAGCAGGAAGGAAGGTAACATAAGCAGGTAAGACGGTCTCGAGCTACAGCATAATGAACTTCGGTGCGAGTCAGTTTACAAGCCCGCGGCGCATCGTTGCTCAGTGCCCTTTACAGCACGCTTGTAACATAAGGGAGCCATGCTTGAACAATAGGGAATAGGTGGATATGCATGCTTGGTAAACGACGCAGCTTTCACACAAGAGACACTGTATACATAGTGTAATACAGTGTTTTTTCTTTTATTTGACTTTAAATAATTGCAAAGTAACTTCGTCTATCGCCCATGAAGTTCCTGTTTTTGAAAAAAATTGAAAGTTACGTAGCAACGGAATGTGACGTATTTTTGAATAATTAAACAAAAGTTTTATAACAGTAATGAAACAATTCGAAAATTTGTTGAAAATTGCGAATCACACAATTTCACGAATTGGAAAGAAAATAAATCTTTAATTGTCGATGCCCCATGGCCGAGATCGCTAAAGGAGTAGTGTCGTAGCGGTCTCGGGTCGAAGGATCGCGAGTTCGAGTCCTGCCTCGGGCATGGTTGTATGTGTATTAGTCCTTTCATCCCCTATCATCACTATACCATGCCATCTTCAGTTACCATAAACCCAATAGTGGCCGCTAAAGACCTAAATGTTGATGCGTATAATAACCCCTCCCGCAAAAAAATAAGTTTAATTCCATCAAGCTCTAATTTGTAACAGAACAAATGACTACAAGATTGTAACATTTGGGAAGTGAGATGTTCCAGTCAATACGAGAGACAACGATGGTTCACTGATTATCGAAAGGTACGTACATAGAGTAGTTTGTAACCTTATGAATGTGTTGAGCATAAAACCCCTTAAGTTAAAAGAGAAAATTTGGGGAACTGGGAAAAGAGCCAACAAAAAATTTAAGCAGTTGTAATGAAACTATTACCAAAAATAATTTCTGAACGAAAATTATTCATCCTGTTTTTAAAAAAATCGTAATATCAAACAATATATATGCAAATTAATTTAGTTAAAAATGTAAAATGAACAAAACAAATGATTTTTAAAATTATTTCGGAAGGTCGCGTAATTTTGCGTAGCTAATCTTTGCATTTCGTGACAATTACAAGCCACTGCCTTCAATCAAAATTCAAATTTCGTTGAGTAGTGCATTCCACGCACGACGTTCACGCTTTCGCAATCATCAATCGATATGCAGAATTTTATTAACACTGGATCTGAATTTCAACACTTTTGGGGCTTTGATTTCAATTACGAAGTGACATTTTCAAACACTTATTGTTTGTTCACATTAGTTCTTTTACATTTTAGTACACGTTTCCAAATACAAAGGAAAATGGATTCGTTGCGAAATCGAAATTGTAAATCGAAACAAGCATGTTATGCTTTTGGACTTGGCAAATAAAATGGAAAGTTAACTTTTTACCGAAAAGAGATAAGTACACTCGTACAACAGGATTATCCTAATCATTCTGTTCGTTAGTGAATAAACAGATGTTAAATTCGCTATGGCTAGTGAGTAATCGGGGAATATACTGACGTTAATTACACAAAACCATTAATCCTAACAAGTTAAGCCTAGTTGTCTGATTATTCATGCTGTGAGTATAGTACGAGATCATTGATTAGCTTTAAATAAATTAAGTTGACAGTTTATTCACATTTACGGTAAGTTCAAGTAATAAAAATATAGGAGGTAAGATACTTTGTTGTTCTCCACTAAAATTTAGTTTTCACGAGTCACGAAATTTAGTCTTATTCACGGGGAGTCAACCACTTATCTCTTAACTCACATTGGATAGAACCTCATGTAAAACGGAGGTCTCGGTCGGTTGGGTCGTGTACCCCGAGTATCATCCAAAGGACCTGCGGGAAACCAGACAAAACGACGGTCTCTCTGTCTTGCTTGGAGAGCTACTGCTGAGGCTCAGTTAAGCGAGCCACTTTAGCTGTCCTAACACTTCGCTGAACATTTTACACGTTGATACAAATTTCGCGGGAGAGCAACGAATATGCCACATGTTGACTATAGGTACTGAGGTATGTCTAAAAATATAGCTGGATTCCCTCTGGCTGGATATTTTTGTTATCCTTTTTACATATGGTTTACTAGAGCAATTTCAGGTAGAGTAATGAATAGCTATCAAGCGGTGGTTAATTCAATAACAAAGTCATTGCAGTCACGTGATTTCTTTCCTTGGTCACTGTAAATTCCACCGTTTGCGTTGAGTAATGTTTCAAAAGAATCGTTGTAATAGTAATTAATTGTATATAGTATGAAATTTCAACCCTGTAGAGTCATTGTATGCTAAAATACTTTCAACTTGAATTACAGAACATGTGTCTACGAGCGAAGCCAGTGCCAGTACCTATCTGAAAAGAAAAAAATGGAGTAGGAGTTACTGAGGACACAGTTGTAGTAGGATACGTCAAAAGGATCGCTGCAGCGGGTGTTGGGGCACTCGGGTACAGATAAAACGTAACCGAACTTAAATGTATTCACGCACTTCGTATCTTACGAACTAAACGTATGCTACAGGTAGTGTGGTTGGGGGTGTTAGAGTATCGTCGTGTAGCGGACACGTTGTTTGTAAGTTCACTCCGGTAACCAAGGATACCAGTGTTGTGTAATCGAATGAATGTGCATGATCTAATCCAATGGTTTCTTTCCTCAACAAACGATACGAGAGAAAGGCGCACAGGTATTTTGGATGCAAAGGTAAGTGCTATTAGTATGACAGGTATCCGTTTCATGAAGGTTTTCGAAACGACCCACGTCCTCCCAACGGACAGATTTTAGAGACGCTTCGTATCCCACTGTGAAGTCGGCCATTTCTTCTCCCAACTTCCATCTCAGCGCAGAGTTTCGTACGGACGCCGGCTGCAGGACGCCGGCACCTTCAACAGCACTGAGGCCGAAGGGATTATTTCAATGATGGGACAGGAAGATCCGGCGGCGGCGGCGGCGGGAGCGGAGACGTAGGCAACCAACCACCTCACGGGAACCTGACCGAGCCTGACCCCGCATCCTCCGGAACACAATGACCCATTATCCCCCATTACCCTCCCCGTCGCCCGCCGCGTCCCGCCGCTGAGCCGAGGAGAGGCGAGCGCCGCGCCGGCTCGGCCCCCGCCGCATTTGCATACGCCGCCGCCCACCTGAGGGCGCGCCCCGCCCCGCCCCCCTCGGCACTTGTTGCGCGGGCCCCGATCTGGGCCGAGCGCCGCGCGGCGCGCCGCACTGCACACGCTAGGATGGTTATTCCGTTCACGAAATGTCCTCCTGTGTGGGAATGCGATTTCTCTTGGCCAATATTTTACTCGTGTCATTACCGTTTTATTTCCGACGACTTTTTCCAAACTTCAGCCAACGCCTTTCTCAAAAGTCATATCTCGAAGTCCTCATATCCCGAAGTCCTCTATCCCGAAATCCTCTATCCCGAAGTCCTCTATCCCGAAGTCCTCTATCCCGAAGTCCTCGTATCCCGAAGTCCTCGAATCCCGGAGTCCTCGTATCCCGAAGTCTTCGTATCCCGGAGTCCTCGTATCCCGAAATCCTCGTATCCCGACGTCCTCGTATCCCGAAGTCTTCTTATCCCGAAGTCCTCGAATCCCGAAGTCCTCGTATCCCGAAGTCTTCATATCCCGGAGTCCTTGTATCCCGAAATCCTTGTATCCCGAAACCCTCGTATCCCGAAGTCTTCGTATCCCGGAGTCCTCGTATCCCGAAATCCTCGTATCCCGAAATCCTCGTATCCCGAAGTCCTCGTATCCCGACGTCCTCGTATCCCGAAGTCTTCTTATCCCGAAGTCCTCGAATCCCGAAATCCTCGTATCCCGAAGTCCTCATATCCCGGAGTCCTCGTATCCCGAAATCTTCGTATCCCGGAGTCCTCATATCCCGAAATCCTCGTATCCCGACGTCCTCGTATCCCGACGTCCTCGTATCCCGAAGTCTTCTTATCCCGAAGTCCTCGAATCCCGAAGTCCTCGAATCCCGAAGTCCTCGTATCCCGAAGTCTTCTTATCCCGAAGTCCTCGAATCCCGAAGTCCTCGAATCCCGAAGTCCTCGTATCCCGAAGTCCTCGTATCCCGTAGTCCTGAATACCGAAATCAGAATTCTTGGTATTCAGAAGTACTCAACCTTTTTATCAAAATTAATTGTTTTAATAAATAAATGAAATTAAAAAATATTTTTTTTACTTCCATTGTATAATTCTGATGGCTGCAACCCGTTGTGTAATGATACTCATTATGACACAGATTCCATTATGATACAAGTTCTTGACCAATCATAGAGAAGTTTACAAACCAAGTATTGACACTTAATGAATCATTGACAATCACGAAGAATTAAGTAAATTTTAAATTTCATCCTTGAAAGGGTCTCTCTATTCTTGCACTTGCGGTGGTACTGTACACTAAACAATGCTGCGAATTCATATACCTATAAACGTATACAAAGAATACTTCAAATTTTTGTCCAGAAGCAAATATATTCGAACGTAGTCCTTATCCTTCTTTGTGAATGAATATTTATTGTGATTGGAAATTAAAATTTAGAAAGCGATCATAAGTTAAAGGTCGGTTAATTAACTCGCGTTTAGTAAGTTCAATGTAAAATGGCTTCATCTGAATGTATTATGAGAAGACACAACATAGGTTTTATCTCTGATACATTTTTAGCCCTGTGTTGGGGCGCCACCCATTTGGGGCGTTTATCAAAGCCCTTTTTATTTCATTGGACGTCCAACGTACCCAGTTCTCCAATTACTAGCTCGATATATCTCAATCCAGCATTCCTCTAGTGACCGTTCTCTCAGTTTATCCTCCATTCCATTCCATTACAGTCACAATAATTCTCTCCACGTCATATTAAACGCCCGTAAGTCAACTTTCATGTTTTTCGGCCTGGCATCTCTTTTATCCATTAGACCATTAAAAGAGCCATCGTATATCGATACGATGTGTAGCTACCATTCCTATGAACATGGATCGAATTAAATGGTTTCAATTTTCAATACATTTTTTGACCAGCTAGAAAACATAATACAAATACTTTATTTAGAACGACTTTAAACTGTTGTCTGATGATATTTTTAAACCATCATTCCCTTTTTGATTGTAACAAACTTAAAAATGTTTTTCCTCTGCACACCTTGACGTCGGTAAATCTCAATTCCGCAAATTATATCCACAAATTCATTTAAATATTATTATTAATTTATTTATTGACATTAACAAAACTTATCAATGAAGTTCACAAAACGTATGTGCCGCAGAATTCCATCTTCACTTATTTCCATTTGTATACAGAAATATCTTTTCCAGGTAGTATAAATGTGAATTCCTACAGAAACCTATTTCAAATAATGCTGACAGATTTTAACTCAATATTTTTCTTGGATGATTTCTTGAATGTAGGTTTTCATCCAAACACAAGAATTCATCCATTACTATAAAATAATATTTCTAAAAGTATGCCTCAATAAAAAAATTAGTGCCTAATCAAATATTCTTTCCGACGTCTTTTGAATTTCCCACGTACTAGGAGAACACAGGCGCTACGTTCTCCTTGAGTTCTGATTGGCTCCAAGGAAGATGTAAGATATTACACCTTTCTCTTCGAATCGTGGTCGCCTTGCATGCAGGTGACCGAAAACACTTGAGTCTCGCCAGCTGCCAGAGAGCACACGACTGCACCGACCCTCACACTCAGCGCGTCGGGACGTGTCCGTGAAGCGACCTGCACAAGCTCCCCTCGATCCTATCTCCCTAATGGAATGTGCTCTGGAAACCTTTCTTGTATCATCCTGCATATCATTCCTCCACAAATTCTTTGCTCGTGTAGTAGTGTCATCTGAAAACTTGGTATCCAGTGAGACGGCGGAAGGACTATTTAAACTCATGTTTCGTTTATTCATCCGCACTCTCATGGACGCGATGAATAAATTAATGTATTATAATTTGGATCAGAAGCTTGAATATTATTGTCTGCTTCCTGAAAACAAATTTACATCAAATGAAGACCTTCTCACTTAGAAATAAGACGTTCAATACAATATACTGTGAGGTGAGGAGGTAACTCGTCTTTAAGAATATTAACATTAGATTACTTGCAACTGCAGTGTTAAAAGTATTTGTTGCTTTTCGTTCTGACCGTCCGACTCCAGACCCATTGTTTTGAGTTCTACGAAACACAGCGTTATCTGCTTCATTGCTAAGAAGAAACGTGACTACGCGAAATTAAGGCATTCGTGCGTGACACTTTCAAAAGTGATGAAATGTCGCTCAAGTCGTTAAAAATTAATGATCGAGGAATTTGAAAACGTTTATGGGCCCTAAATCTTTATCCAGAATGGATTGTACTGTAAGACATGGTGGACTGTTAATTCGAACAAATAAAATGTCATAAAACTAAGATGAAGATGAGAAAAAGGTTCTTTTTCCTAGCGTCATCTCGTTCAACCGAATGCAATGGAAGATACGGTTAGCAAAACGTAGATATTAACATCACAATGAAAAGAAATATGACTTATTATTTTATTATATAAAACATTTATTTTTAGATTTCAGTGTGACTCGTTTTCTCAAGAGCGTACTTTTAATTTCCATTTGAATTATTATTAGTCGTAATATCTATTAAATGCAATATTTATTGCACAGAAGCAAAACAGGAGACAGGGAAACATTTCACGTTTTACTCTGCGACTGACGGGAAGTCGGACCTTAATTATAAGATCAAGCGAAAGATCACAAATATACTTTACAGTGTTTTTGGAATTAAATAGTATGCTGTTTACAACATACATACGATGAGCCTATTTACAAAACCGCGTAAATACTTAACATAATCACTAATATTGTAAGTATATAATAATGCTGCAGACTCGTTTTTAGTCGATATTTGAATACCTATCATTTACGTTTTGAATCATCTGAGAAGGAATAAAAAAATGCATGTTACAGTTGCACACTAATTTCATATAGATATGAGTTCTGTAGACAATCGGTCCCGATTTTAAAGTAACGTATTCGGAAGAAATTGTGTTCGCAGGTTCTAACGTGGCTGAGGGCTGAGAATTTGCCAATATACTTCGTTTTCAATACGACGTTTACGGCAAGTGTAGTAGATTCTTGTCACGTGCCAGGGAAAATGTACTCCTCATGCCCAAATCAAATTCCATACTTACTGATGTAAGTAATGAACAAATATAAGTTCGCTGCTCTGTCGGCGAATAAGGGAGACAAAAGTAGTTGGTAACGTTGGTAGGCTAAATGATGCTTTCTGCACTCTTTCATTTGATTTTCGTGAGCTGCAACACACGAAAATCTAGTTTTAATGATCTAAAGCGCATCGTATTCGAAATATATACCCACGACAGTAGTGTACGGTGGCGTTTTGCGGGTTGAATCTCCACGCTATATATTTTATTTGATTTAATATATTTGTAATATGTATATTTTTTTTATTTCTGAACTCAACATAAAATTTAACTCTGTCTAAATTCACAGTCCTCCCTATGTGCATTGTACTTAAAGAGGGTTACAAAGTTTTCTCTTCATGTATTAATATATACAGTAGAGTCTCGGTAATTCGAGGTGGACGGGATCGGGCGAAGCTCGAAAATGAAAACTTGAAGAATCGAAAATGATCAATTTATTAAAATAGAAATATAAACACAACTTTTAAATTTCAAAGTATGTATATTTCAATAAAAAATGTAGTTGCTTAATATGATTACATTAATTGCTGAAAATAAGTTAATTACATTTTGAAATAATTGTCAATTGTGTTTTAAGTACATTGTGTCTTTTACGTGCGGCAATATCACGCCAATGAACATCACCTTGTTGGCTGGAGTTACCTCAGGTTGGAGATGTAGAAACATGTAGAACATTTTTCTTGTCTTGGTAATTTTTTCGGGAATAAATCTATTTTTATTTACTTAATTTAATTAATTTTTGGTAAGTCGGATTTAACTCGGATTTATGGCAAACTCGAACAATCGAATTCGAATTACAATAGTACATTACAAAACGATGATGTAATGATGGTATTAATTCACGAGTATCGTAACCTTTTATCGAGGAACGAGCGAGTATCGTAAACTTCACACGATTGTATTAATACCCATTACATCGAGTTTCATACGGTACTTTTTCTACGACTTTTATAAGTCAAACTTTTACATTGAATAGTTTCGTGGCAGTTGATTCAGCCAAGGCCATCTAACAGACAGCTACCTAAATCTACCGACGCATGCTTCCGCATGTCGCTGTGGTGACCTGTCCGCCTGCGAGGGAGTACTGCGCTGTAATGAAAACTGTATCGAAATGACTATCATTATGCAACTGGTTGCAGCCATCCAATGACAGCATTATACAATGGGAGTAGAAAAATATTCTACTGTAGATTCTAAGCGCATTATTTTACATGATGGCAGGCTGTTTAGGTTAGATTGAGCCACATCCCAGGTCGAATCCAGAACAGCGTGCGCTGGCCCCGCGAGGAAGGCACGGGCCACCTGGCAGTAGCCGCGAGCGCAGCGGGGCCACACTCCTCGGGACGGCGCTAACGATCCGCCGGCGCCTCTGTTCCGAGCTGTAGCGCGACACGCCCCCGCCGCCAGTGCAGCCGCCCCCGGCGCGGCGCGGCGCGGCGCGGCTCAGGCCTTCTGTTTACACGCCGCCCCGCCCCCCGGGGCCCGCGGGCGAGTGCGGGAACAGCGTGCGCTGGCCCCGCGAGGAAGGCACGGGCCACCTGGCAGTAGCCGCGAGCGCAGCGGGGCCACGCTCCTCGGGACGTCGCTAACGATCCGCCGGCGCCTCTGTTCCGAGCTGTAGCGCGACACGCCCCCGCCGCCAGTGCAGCCGCCCCCGGCGCGGCGCGGCGCGGCGCGGCGCGGCGCGGCGCGGCTCAGGCCTTCTGTTTACACGCCGCCCCGCCCCCCGGGGCCCGCGGGCGAGGGGCGGGACGGGGCGGGCCCTCGGAAACTCTATTAATCAGGAGCACCGCTACCGCCGCCACGGCAGCTTCGGTCCCCCCCGCCTGCCGGTGCTTCTGCCTCCGTTGCCGCCGAACCGGTCATTTTGTCGTCGTTGTGGTCGTGCTTCTCCTCTTCAACCTCAAAGCTGGCGACGTCATTGTTTTCGTTGTCATTGCGACATTGTACCGCCTTGAAGGTTCAGCTATTATCCCGGACATCTCATTGTTGCTTTTGTCAGTGCTGTCGAGAGTTTGTACCCTCGTCTTTATCTCCACTATTGTTGGCTTCTTTAGAATTAACCGATGTTTATTTTTCATAGTCACCGATAGTCACTTTTTTTCCATCGACGTTGACTCTTTCCTCGTTGATAGTCGTTGCTTTCGTCATCGATTTTTTTCTCCATTATCGTCATAGTCATGCTGCTTGTCATCGTCGTCGACGCCGCATTCACCCTTATTAGCTCAGCTAGCTTCTTCGATCAATCCCAATGCACTATAACCTGCACTCATTTTCACGACCAACCCATCTCACATAACGATTTACCATTATCCACCTCCCAAAATGGCGTTGCCATCGTTTGGAAATTCCTCCCAGATGCCTAGATAAGAATATTTGGGACATTTGATTTTCAAAATAACCCTCTGAAATACCGATAACTCAAATTGGAATTTTAGACCCATTGGTCTCCGAGCCCAACACGATTTAAATATTTGAATGTATTCAAAGATTGAGAACCGGGATTGAAACTATCTTTGCCCTATCTGAAGACTCGTCAATATTTCCTTCAGCATATAGTGGTTACCATTTTACGTCTCTACAACTCACATCACTGCTACCGTTTCCTACATCGTGCGCCACATTCGTCGCAGACCCCTCACATCCCTCATCATTACTCCGACACCGCCAGCGCTTGCATAACCTACAACGCCGACGACCCCTGTATCTCCAGTATCATCAAATCCACCACCACTACCCTTACTGTGGTGTCTCCCCGCGGCAACGTCACCGGCAGCCCACTATCTTCTCCGCCAGTTCACAGCTGCTGCCTCGGCTGCTTCTGTCGCTGCCGTTAAACCGCCCTGGCTGCCGACGCGCGTTCTAGCGTCTCAATCTCGCCCTGCCGGCACGCCACGCACGCCACGCCACGCCGCTTCGACCCGGCGCGTTCCGCTCGCGGGGCGATGTGGAGGGAGGGGATGGCAGGGGACTTGCTTCCCATTCAGACGTCCAAATTCTAGCTAAAAGTCCTGTGATGCATAACATATGTCTCATGACATGTTTGAATCACCTCTTTGGTATAATTCGCTAATGATATTTGGTAGTATTGTACCACAATAAGAAGCCTTCGGCGTGTGACCAGATCATAAAGCAGCAGAATGTACGAAAACAAATACTCAAAATGAACTTGCAACAAACTTTTCAAATATGAGAATATTGTAATTAATCATTACACTTTTTGTAATGGCTGCCGTCAAGTGACACGGCAATACCGAATACTACTTCACTGGGCGAGTGCTGGAGCAGGTTCCTAATAAACGGGCCACGGATCGCGCGTAATTTTTCCTTCCTCATCTCTGCCTCATCCTCACCCCTTGTTTACACACACTTACATGCACTACATTCATCACACAGGAGAATAGTCGGAAACTTACTTAGAGCTCGTCTGGCTGGGGTGGTTCCCCACCGGCGGGAGATACCCAGTTGGGGAAACCCCGCAAGTATAGTACGTAAAATGCAGTAATTTATATATTATTAGAATATTGTACATACAGAGTATTCCATTATTTAATTACATAAAAACACAAATTACTAGCTGACACGTGAATAGCTGTAATTCACGAAGTAGCCAAGGGGGCTTTTTGAAGACTTCTCTTACATATCTTCCGCAATCCATTTCCTAAACACACTTTTAACACACCACACTCCGACTGTTAAACCTGAGTATCCACACACGTGACATTCCCAGACGGCGTTGCCTCTAATTCCACGCTAAAGCTCGTAATGCGAAAGGGGATGTGGTGACATCTCGCAGTACATCCAGCATTCGAGGTTGAGGTTGAGATTCCAGTAACAATTGCGGCAGCGGCGAGGACGGGGGAGGGGAACGGTGAGGACGGCAGCGTCTGCAGGCGGAGCGCCGGAGCGTAAACGAGGTCGAGGCGGCGAGGCAGCCGTGCTGTCTGAGGACGGGGCGAGGACGCGCGCCGTTGATGTTTCGGGAGCAATGGCAGAACTTGCCGAGGACGAAATGCGCTTCAGCGACGCATTAAATGAGGATGCAGACCGACAGGCAGAATAAATAGAGGTAAATCCAACGAACATCTAAGTTCATTTCTTGACATACTTCTTGGCAGTTCTGTAAAGACCCTCATAGTTTTGTAATTATGTTGGGTCAAAAGGGCACTAATCTATCACAAGCCACTAACATTTACTTAATATTCACGATAATTCGATCAATTTTTAAAATCGAATTAGACGTAGAATTTTCCAACAAGCATTCTTGAAACTGAGGAAAACGTTTGATGTTATTCTTAAAATATTATCTCAATGTATATAGTACGCTTGGATATATTTTTTATGGTTGTATAAATATAAATTTGCATCCCTTCTTTATATTTATAAACTAAAAGAAACTTCAGCAGATTATTTGAAAAGAAAATATTTCATAGAAGAAAGTGTTTGATGAATATTGTAATTCTCTAAAATGTCTACAATTATTAAGCTTTAATTACTTCACAAAATTAATTGCTTAAACACTGGCGAAGATTCATTATCACACTTACTCTAAATGTCGAAATACTCTACCTGTATATGTTTTGATACATTGGAGTTTCGAAACAAATTGACAGTATAATCGCGGTGAGTGAGCAAATTATCGTATTCCTCCGAAGTGTCGCCAGGAAGCAACAAAGGAGCAGAGACTAGTTTAAATGTAATGATACGCTAGTTCAACTCGCGCCACAAAGTTAGTTTGCAACTCGCTGCAGCGCTGTCGGGAGAACCGTCGCGGCGGAGCTAAGGAGACAGAAGGCCACCGAGTTAGGTGTCCTCTGAAACGGAACAATGCCATCGTTATTACGAAGGAGAAATCCGACGATTCGATTGTCACCATGGGAGCCATCACGCAGACTAAACCCTGTCGCCTCTTGCGATTGGCACTGCGAAAACGACCACTAACCTTCGATCTCTCCTGGGGGAGGTACGAGAAGTTGCAGATTCTGCAGAGGTGTAATCACAAATAATAACCGTACGTGTTTTCTTAAATTCGATTTCGGGCTGTAAAATAGTTGGAAAAAGAGGAAGAAGGAGACCTAGAATGAAAATTTTTGAACAACTTGAAACCGAATTGCAATTCAAAAACTATGCAGAGATGAAAAAGACAGCGGAGAACAGAATGTTATGGCGGCAGCGACAAGGCGCTTTTTAGCCTTTAGGGATGATGTATTTTCTACGAATACTTGGAAGTATCTGGAATTTCTTCAATTAGCTTCCGATGGATTTAAGCTCCAGAACTAGGAAAATAACACGAGATATTTTGTGGATGTTATGTCTTATTACTTTTCAATATAATTCGCGCACATCTACTGAAAATGAATTCAATTCACGTACATTCCCGTACACACGTGAGTCCTCCATTACATTTCTCAATTCGTATCACTACAGCCATTACGACCGGGTCCAAGTTAAAATGCAGGCACATGAGGCTGCGTGTTCTGAAACATCCTGGACCATCCGAATATTTTATTCTAAACATTCTTTTTAAGTCTTGGAAAGAATTTTTCTTTGCACTAGACCCTAAGTGGAATATCTTAATTCAAGCCAACGTCCCAAGATTATTCTTCAGAATTTTTAACTTTAGTCAATTAGTTTACCCACACCTTGTTTTCATTGGTGTCATTTAGTTATCATGGAGCAATGCCACCAGGTCCTCATCGCCCCTCACAAAATACATCCCAGTGCCCAGTACCCACCGTCCCCACCTCCATCGCCTTCCCCATCTACGGTTAACGACCTCTCCGTTTCTCATTCGATGCAAGGTGATCAGGGAGGACCAGTGCCAAATTATCTTCGTGTCATACACATAAAAAACTGGTCCTGCTTCATTTTGAACGTCGCGAGAGGCTGGACGGTGGCTCCGGTAGATCATCTGATATACCAGAGTTTTAATTTACATACCTCTCTATAGGTTTTTTTTTTAGAAACTATATCACTTGCACTTAAGGGAAGTCATTTTTCGGGACTTTTGCGTTTTATGAAAACGTCAACGTGAAGGGTGTGATTACGGTTCGTTTACGCTTTTAAGAGAACCAAACATTCCAAAATTTATGACGGGTATCACAGTTTCAGCCGAAAAGCTTTCTCGGGATTGCATTTCAAATTGAGAAAGCAAAACTGCTTATCGAGGCGGTAGTTACGCATTCATATATTCAGGAATATGTTTAACCTGTTATACGACCTGATATCTCTGAAACCCATATTTCTTTTCAGTGTGGGGTCAAAGTAAATTTTTTCTTGTCTGACACAATCGCTTAGACGTATCCTTTATTTATTCCTAACTTCTTGTTTTTTAATTTACCACGTTGTGTAATCATAATTTAAACTTCGCAAAGATCAGAAACATCAAACAAAGACCGGATTACAAACGCAAAAGTAAAGCAATTACCATAAACAAGGAAGTTAATAATCGAACTAAGTCTGAAAAAAGTTTACTCCAATTAGAAGTAGTTCTAACTCAAACTGCACTCACGAATTAGCAAAGAACATTCAAAAACAGATTTAATAATACTGCGACTATGATATACTATTCAAAATTAATACATTCAAAATATCACTATTTTCTACATGGCCACTTCTCTTTTGAGAAAGTGATTTTTGTAGCAAGCCATGTCATTAGATTGCCATAAAGAGTCTCAAAAAATTACTTCTCCCTACAAAGGATGTTTCCCGAAATGCCAAGACAAATTCTAGACACCAACTTAACCAACAAGATCCAGGAAGGCAACAGTGGGACATCCGATACGCAGGACTTCACTCCCAATTAACTGCACTAACGCAAGAGTTCCCTCTCTCCCACGCCCGGCGGCTGAGGACTGCACGGCCCAACTTTCCTCGAATGGCTGGGAGACCGCGCGGCGGCGGCCTAACAGGGTAAGCAACTGTCATGGAGCTTCCTGGAAGGGATTTTCGCGATTCGACTCGCCGGATAAATATAACCGCAACATCCCAGTCAGCGAATTGGCTTCCCAGAAGGCCCGACCGGTCGCTACTGATCCTGCCCCCGCGAAGAAACTGGTGGCAGGAAGCCGAAGCGTTGCCTCGCATTTTTGTGGGAAATTGTTTCGTAAAGACGCCGTCTTCAGATTTCACGAGATTTGTCGTTTGAACGGATTGTTGCGGGATTTTAAAATATTGACCAAACCTGATTAAAAATTGTATTTATTTAAGATCACTTTTAATTAACTCGGCTAAAAGCAACTTCAATCTTTACTGACCCGAACTCACAGATCTTCAAATTTTTATTCACTTTCAGTTGTCGAGTAATCCCTGTCAATTTACGTCGAGAAGCCAACAATTACGGAACAGAAATCTTAATTTCACGAGTGTTCGCTGTTTCCTGGACTTAATCTTTGATGTGCTGTTTTTTCTTTTCCCTCAAGTTTGAAATCAACACTGCGAAAGATCAAAAGAAGACTTTTTAAGTTGAGGCTAATAACATCAAAACGCCCACTAGATTTTGAATGAAGTGGTTTTTGAATTAAAAGAAGCTTTTGAAAAAAGAACTGGTTATGGTAGGCAACAAACTAACACTGCCGTGCATCTTCCTTACTTGAAAAGGTCGGCACGTCATTGTACTTTAATATACCATTCCAATTTCCCACATCCAAGATGATTTCTCTGCTATGTACTACTCATCGCATAATATGATTTAAATTACTTAATGGTTTTGGCTAATGTATTCACATGACTACGTACCATAGTTAAATCATCTGTGAAAATGAAGAACCAAAACACTCAAATGATTAGAATCGTTTTAATCGAATTCGAAATATTAAACTAATTTAGTCGCCACTTTCTCCCCCCCCTCGTTCTTTCTTCACTAAATATTCAAGACTATATTAAGAATATATAAAGACTAAATATTTTTGTTCATATTAATTATATCGTAGTGTTCCATCTGATATATTTGTGATTAATTTTTAATACATCCCTAACGTGAAATTAATAAACTTAATCACACAAATGCTGTGAGTGCGGTTCCTGTTCCATCAACTACTTCCTCCCTCGCTTTCACTCCTGCCTCCCATGTGAGCTTTCACGCCTTCCCCTCCCTTCATCTAAATTGCGTAAATATTTCTCATTGAACGATCTCCTTTTTATCATAAAATAAATTGTAATAAACATTTTTGAAAGCGGTCAGGTGGAAGAGCAGCCTAAATGGCCTGAGCTCCGCCACCAATAAAGTCATTTATTTATTTATTTAAATATTTTATCTGTGACTCTCTCAATTTTTGATATAAAACACGTGCGCGTTGGTTGAATTCAAGATGCTCGCGGAAACGCGGACGTTGATTTCCGCCCAATCGCAATCGAGCAGCGCAATCGCGCGTCCTCGTCTCGGTCGGCCGGCCGCCGCCGCCGCCGCGGAATCGATTAGCGCAGTCGATCGAGGGTGAAGCGAGGGGTCGACGTGGGGGTCGGAGGAGGCGGCCGCTGACGGACGGAGGCGCCTCTCGGATCGGACGGCGGATAAATCATGGCAGACGTCCCCTCGGAGGCTTAGAGGGCGACACCGGTTGACGCACGCGGAGTCGCGAGGGTCTCCATCGAGGATTTGTAATTAAGACGACGATCACGCGTCACAAGCAGACTCTGCGCTATTGATCTACTGTCAGCAGTAATCTGGAATGGAACAGATTTTAGCAGCAGATTTTAATAGCAGGAGTATTATTTAATAGTGCCAAAGTCATAAAGCAAATGTCATCTGGGCACAAGCAAAGAGACACATCTTCACGTAGCTCAGTTTTCATTGAAGTGAAGAAATAAATGCAGGAACTAATCAGTTTTTAATAGCAAAAATTTCTAAAAGATAGTTTCTGGAACAGCCAAATCATACAGTAAAATCCTTTGTATTTGCCCCCGAAGTGGAAGGCTGCACTCAGAATAAAACCATTCTCCTGCAAAATCCACTCCTGAAATTTTTAAGATGTGTCACTTTTTCTTGTGTACTGACATTTTGAAATTATTACAATATATCTTCGCCAATTTGAATTTGTTCGACAATTTAAAATAAATTTCACTAAATAATATTAATGGAGAAGATTAAATGGGAAATATAGTTATCCATTATTACTACTATTTTCAGGGGTTAAACTAATCTTTAGGAAATCGGAATACCTAAATAATTATAAAAACAATGACAACATTGACTAATTTGAATGAAAATCATATTACCTAAACAGTTATAAAAACAATGACAACCTTGGCTAGAATAAATATTTATTTTTCATTGAACTTTTCGATACTCTCTATTTACAGAATTTTTAGGCAATATCTTAAAAGCACAGATGTTTTGAAGTTTTCACATAAAAAAAATCGCCGGTTTCTGGCGCACGATTACATAACTTTCTCTTTCAATTCTATTCGTAAGGCGAGAAAACAAAATGTAAAATGATCCAAATTTCAACGAGAAATCGACATGTTATGAAAAACATGGCCAATTCCGAACTCAGGAAAATGGATTTAAAAAGCGGCTGTTGAAAAATTGGAAAAGAATCGTCCAGCGGAGAGGCGCGGGCGGCCGGGCCGGGAGTAGGCGAGACGCGCGGGAAGTTTGCTGTTGGCGCCACGCGATCCGAGAGGCGCGGCGGGCGGAGCGAGATAGAAACCTCCGCAAACACGCGGGGGCCGGGAGACGGGGCGTCCCGCCTACGACGCAAACGCCCGCCTTCGCAGCTCTCCACACCACCGAAACGCTATCCATTGTAAGCAGGTTAGCCGAGTCTCTTTGCGGCGCGTTCGGCGAGACATTTTGATTCATTGATTGATTCTTTATCGATAAATTACTTTCAAACTTTTTTGCGTTGTGTGTCGATTATATTCACCTCCCGTGCACGTAGTTCTGGCTTTGATTTCCAGTGGGCATTCTGTTATGTTTGCCAATGAATGAAAAGGCGTTCTCTTAACAACCATTTATTTATTCTTTTAACAAATCTATTTACATTATACCACACGATATACCAGGAGCTATTTCCTTCAGGCTGGCATTAACGCCCAAGCCCGTGTCCCACAAATGCGTCACTTAGCACCAGTTCTGTAACACACGTCTGACTGCGCGACTCCGCCGTGCGCATATCCAGAGCGCAATCTCACAATGCATCGCCAAGCACGGCACCTCAGGCTGGCAGTCGCGTCGTATTCCGCACGCCCCTGGTGCGGCCTCTCCGCGTGTGTTTCCCCTCCTGGCTGCAGGCTCTCTCCAGCGGCCTCACAGCGTTGTCTCGCTGTTGTGCCTCGGTGCTCCTCTGACCGCTACTGCCTGACTGCCTTGCCGCCACGTGCTCCCGCCTATATAGGGCCGGCGTGGCCTGGGTTAGCCTCGCCTCGCGGCTTGCTTGCTCGCTGGCCAGCGTTCCGCGTCGGCGAGCTCTGTGGCGCGCGGCGTACAGCTACGCGCGCGCCAGCTTCAAATGCTGTACACAGCACATTCTAGTTTTTTTCATTAGTTATGCATTGATGCAATTGACGGTAATAGAATTCACGTAAAAAATGGTTATGAAAATACGGAGAACCCACTCCAACACTTAACAAGCATTATCGTTTGAACACTTTTTACACAAATAAAATTATTTTATTTTGAAAACATCACTACCCTGCAGTAGTAACACGTTGCAGAGAGATCACCTTATGGCGGAGAGAGCACTAGTTGGGCGTTCTTTGATTTTAAAATGATTTCATATACATCGTTATTGCTGTAATATCTTGAATATTAAATTCATTAAAAGGAAAATAATATTCTTGACATACATCGCTCGAGAACTTCCTTGCCTTGTTTCTGTTTTTCTCCTCTCCCCTTTCTCTCTCACGCGCATGCACACACACACACACACACACACACACACACACACACACACACACACACACACAAATGAGACAAAATTATTAAAAATGTTCGTCTTGCGAATGAAATGATTGTAATGCCCGCTTAATATTTGATGGATTTTACTAAAAGGATTCGTAAGACTTCTCATTAGAATGATTTTCAAACGTCGTAAAATAGCGTAACTCAAAATTTTAATTATTCTAGTTGTGCGAACGTAGCAGCTTGAACATTTTTTGTACTGAATTTTTTTTCATTAATAAAGAGAAGAAAAACCCATTAATACAAATACATTTCGTGTGAAGATTGATAAAAATCATGACTTCGATTAACTTAAGGATAAAACTAGGTACTGAAACATTTCAAAGCATCGTTTTACGCAATAGCACAGACCAATATTGTCTTTCATTTAGAACCAAAACGTTTAAAAACGCCTTCGGCTATAGAAATAACCACACTTGTTACTCCAAAGCGTGACCTCTCTAGAAAGCCAATAGTACAGGCGTTCCACAGTTTCCAGTCCACACCACATGTTTTTGATTCCCCAAAAGGAAGATTCGATTGTTCAAATACTACCTCTTCAAAACAATGGGATCTCTAATCACTGACATTTGAGATGCCACGACACCCTGCGGCAGTATTCGCACGTATTCATCTGAAGCAATTCCGAACATCGATACGTCATTAAACAATCAATCGCACCGAATCGATTCCGCCCTGCGGTGTAGAAAACGGTCGACCCATTTTGTCTCCGCCGCGAGCGAACAGGCGGCCGCGGTCGCCACAGTGGCGCTGATTACGGTGGGCAGGGAACTGTTTGGTGACGGCAGTGACGAAACTGGAATGCGGAGGAAGAGGCAACGCTCATCGTGGATTAAAAAGGTAACGCACAAGGTGATAACAAGTATGGAGTAATAAAATGAAGAAGTAGGAAGACGAGGCAGACCAAGAACAAGGGGGATTCAGGCTGTGGGCGGAGATATGAAGGAGATGAAGATTACTGGATGGTGGGGAAAGGCACAGAGAAGAGGAGAATGGACGCATATCGTCAAGGCAGCTCAGGCCCATACCGGGCTGTAATGCTATAGGAAGAAGAATAAAATGGAGTAAAAATCCCACTCTTGATAAAAACAAGCTCTTTCAAAATAATGTTCAACAAGATTATCGTTCTCTTGGGTAAAAACCAACTAGAGTAAAACTTTCAAAATGCAGAATCTCAAGAGACGAGTATTTGTTTCCGCATCAGATAAAATGTCTCATTAGATAATGAAATGCTGCAGAATTTACGATTGCGAGGAACGCGGTTTATGTTCACATTAAATAGATTTCGGCATTACACGCGTACTACATTGATCAAGCTTTATTGTGCAATATACATCAAGATGTAGATATAAAAACCAAGTAGTAAATCAGTAAGGGGTTGGACATTTATCTATTTTACCTCGTCAGTAGGAATGTGGGTACAAAGCAATTGTTAAAATCAGCTCCAAGTACGAGCAATGAAATTGATGGTAAAAGAACCGAAGATTGGTGAGGAAAGAAGAAACGAGCAGAGGAAAGCACAGTTCTACCACTCTAAATGGATATACTGTGTACTAGACGGCAAAAATGGTGCCGGATGTGGCAGAAATAACATTGTAGTGGCTTGTGGGGCACAGGGAAAGCGAGCCAAGCGGCGAGCAAAGGGTGGGTGATGGAAGGTGTAGAACTGACAATGAGAGGGACGCAGCGGGACGTGGAAGCGAGGGAACTACGTGACAGCGATGGCTGAGAAGGGGCAGGAAGGCTACAAGCAGCAGCAGTGGAGGCAATAGTGATGACAGTGTTGGTGATGGGGGAAGTTATGGTTATGGTGAAGCGGTGGAGGTGTTTTGTGGTGTTGGAGGTTGTGTGTAGGTGTAGAGTAGTGAGGTTTTGACTGACTAGTGATTCCGGCGGCGTCAACTCCTAAGGTCCTTAGTCCCGTGAATGCAATGCATGCTTTGATCGCGGGAAGTGGCGGCGAGCAGGCGAGATCCGGCGCCAACCTACGGCGGCTAGCGGGGCTTTCCCCAACTAAGTATCTCCCACCAGAGGAGCGCCGTCCCTCCCCGACAATCTCTAAGCTCCGGACTGTTTCCCCGACATGTGTAGCAGTGCAGTGCACGTTGGTGTGTGTGTGAGGATGGGGCAAAGAAGATGAAGGAAAGATCGCGCGCGGACCATGGCCCGTTTATTAAGGTACCGCTCCGGCATTCGGTTGGTATTGATCGGAGAAACCACGCAATATGTAGTAGTGGAGTGATAGTGATGACTGTTTGACGTGGTTAGGGGAGATTGTGGATAGAGGTGGTGGCGGCGGCGCGGCGCGGGCGCGGGCGGGGACTCTGGGCCGCGCACCCATTATCCACTTAGCGCGATCAGCCTCGGGGGGGAAGGGGGCGCAGCAAGGCGATTGACGTCACGCGGGCGCAGGCGAGGGCGAGGGCGCGGAATTGTCGCCACTTGAGGGCGACGCGACGCCGCGAGGGCGGAGGGCGGGGCGGGTGCAGGTGGGGGTAATAGAGGAGAGTTTCCGCACAAAAATCTACGAAAAGGTCAAGGATCGCGTGCTGAGGTAAATTATGGCTTCCAATAGCAGAAACGCTGAAATTGACAGTGGCGGATGTGGATGGCAAAGGACAGGGGAGGGGGAGGGATAAAGGGATTACACCGTTCATAAACGGCCTTGCTTTAAAAATAGTATTTTGCATGAAAAATGCAAATATTCTCTCACATTAGAAACAGGAGATTACTTCAAGAATTAATGTGATCTGTGTGATTTCAATAGAATTTGTAACGAAATCAATCTATTTCTAAATAGTATTTTAAAATTAAAACTACATAAAAAATCTGTTATCAGCTATCTGATACCTGATTAAAAAAATAAAAATAAGGGTACCGTATGTTAAGAAATGAAGAAACTGGATCGTGAATTTTTAAGAACATGTTCTGAAGGTTTTTTGTGTTGTTTACGCAATTACCTTTACTCCTGGGAAATTATCTACTCCTGTATGCCTTTGTCCACATCAAAGTGTAAATCGCTCATGTAAAAGCCAATGGATAAATTCGCCTCTTTTTAATACAAAAGCTAAAAACGGAACAAAAATAAAAATCCCGAAAAAGAAAGAAGCTGAAAGCACACCACGGAAATAAAACGATGAAAATAATATACAAAAAATAGGTTCGAGTGTTTAAAAGAGATAATACAGTTTAAGAAATAGATATGATAAATGATTTGTGACAGCATAAGTCAGTTTAGAAAAGAAACATATATAAGTCATTGGAAATGAGGCGGTGAAAGTGATCCGACCAGGTGCATAGAGAAGGAGAAGCACTCGGAAGAAACTTGGAAGGGAAGGAACGAAAGGTAGATGCGAGAATGGTAATGGAAAGGAAACATGAAAAGAAACTCAAAAGTAGAAATACATAACATCCTGAAGCGAACACAGAAAAGAAACCGAAAATACAATGGAAAATGAAGGGTAGATGTGCATAGGGAGCAACGACATGAACAAGCGAAAACAAAAATTACAATCACCGGCGAGAATAAAATTATCAGACTTTCATTCTAAAAGAGTATTAAACAACCCAAAATTATTGTTCTGTTACGAAGCACATGCACTGCAGTTTGCACCTAACAAATATTTAGCTTCAAAACACGGAGCGAGGTTGACAGCCTGCAATGATTCGTACAACAGACGCCCGTTCCCCGGGGTTTCAAAATATTCAATCCGCCCGCTCTCGTCTTCCAACTGGGACAAATGATTTAAAAAGCGCGAATATGAATTAGGCGTCGCCGCGGGTATAAAACAACTCCAGTCACCGACAGACCCTATTTTCATCAGTATTTTTGGACGGCGTCCAACTCGTGCGGAGGGCGGAAGAGAGGGAGACGAAGAAGGACGAGGAGGAGGAGGAGGGCGAATTGTCTCCACTTGAGACCGTCACGTGGACGACAGCGGACGACGGACGGCCGCGCCGCGCTGGCTGTCCCCGCCGCGCCGCGCCGCGCCGCGCCGTCCAGCGCTCTCCGCCCACGCGTTCGCCCACTTACCGCCCCCCTCGCCGCCCGCCGTCATCGGCCGCTCCTACGCGCCCAGATCGCCGCCGGCGGATTCGGAGTGTCGCAGGGTCTAGTTTTGAGATTCGGGTCTTCAGGAAATAAATAGGCATTTTGAAGGTTTCAATTTTTTTTTTTTCGAAAAATTAGCGAGATAAAGTTTTAAGAAAGAACGAATGAAAAGTGTAATACCACATATTTTTAGAAGTCAATAATAACCATTCATTCCATCCAAAGAGGTGGTAATATTATTACATTTTTTTTCCTTCATCTTCTCTTCATAAAGCATTTGACCTTCCGAATGTCACATTTCACATCTCAATACTTCTCCATAAAATCATTCTTGGTTCTTTTCGATTGTTATGCAATAATAATTTATTTATTTTTTTACTAATGGAGAACTCAGTAGTATCTATAGAGAAATGAAATTGATATATCTACGACTACATAAAATTACCTATTGCATCGTAATCTCGTGACTCATGAGAGCATCATTTGACGAAAATAGTTTCATAAGGTGCGACGTAATCATGAGGGCAATATGATCAATGTGTTCACACTGCAGAATTGAAAGAAAATGAAACATTATGAGTATTTCAACATAAAGATCACAATATTTTCTTCCACAAAAGAAAAGGAAACAATCTTAACTTACTAATTCTTAAAAAGTTTAAGACTTAATTAACAATTAAATTCTACAAAAAGTAGGGGCAATACATATTATTTACATATTTCATAAATCTTGAATTTCACTTGCCTTCAAAGCGCGAGAGAGAAAGGCAGAAAGAAAAAGAGAGGGAGGCAGAGAGAAAGTAAGAGAAAGAGAAAAGAGAGAGAGAGAACCAGAATAAATATTTAAAAGGATGGATGTACCTTAAAAATCACAAAACAACTTTTCGTTGTTATTTTCAGACCAAGAAAATTAATATTTTGTGTTTCATTAAAACTAACTCCACATTTCCTACGCTTGTGAAACTTTGTAATTCAAGATCGCACTCTTCTATGTCAACACGTCACTCTCCCTTCCTGCCTCCGCCCACACCATCGTGGCACCGTCCCAGTATCCGTGCCCCCAAATCACAGTGCGACTCATCCGCGCGTTGCGTCATCTCCACGGCCGTGCGCGTGCCCTGATCCCCCGCCGACGCCCCCGCCACGCCTGTCACTCGGCCCCTGCGATCGCGTTAAAAATACTCCGCGGACTGAATGCGCGATGCCCCGGAATCGTCACCGCGCCCCACGGGCGGAAGGAGTTTCTTTTTTCCCGCAAGGAGCTCACATCTGAGAAGGAGAAATTGGGTTAAGCGACATGCGAAGGAGTGATCTCATAGAGTCAGCCAGGGATGAAACTCAACATTAGAACTGTTGCGGCTGTAAACACCCGGTTCGAAAGCGCGCCAACCAGGCAGCACACGGCAACGAGCGAGACAACTAGGAAAGGCAGCGAACCGTGGAAGACGCCTGCAAACGGGCAGCAAGCGAACGCCCGGCGAGCCTACACCCCACGAGCGAGTCTGCGGCGCCGAGGACGTTATAAGCCACCGCCGGGGACAGTTCAGAGATTGTTGAAGTGCCCGAGTGAGAGTTGTAATATTGTGATAGAGTGTACGACTCGGCTTAGGATTTTGGTATTCTGTCTTTTGGTATTTTGGTGACTGTGCAAGTGTTTGGGACATTTAGCGGCATAATCGGTAACTTGGCTTGTTTAATGGTACATTCTCTTGGGTTACCGGATCAATACATTTGTTGTTTAGAAAGTGTGTGAGTGTGAAATAAAAGCCTGTTCCACGGAGTCTGCTTGTTTTTTTGAACATAACAAGAACATTCACATTAGAACTGAATTCTCATCATTCTCCTCCTTTTTCTTTTCTCATTCTCTCTATTTGCTTCTTCTCTTATCATTCTTCTTCTCTTCTTTTATTATTTTTCTTCTTCTTTTAAGTCCCCAGGGGATTATGGGGGTGATGCATAGCTTTTCTGGGTCATTATGTAATTATGAATGACGATTTTGAAAATCTGTGATACGTAAAGGGTTAGCTTACTACGACGCAGTCAGTAGATGGAAATGTCTATGGCTTGAAGTGGGATTCGAACTCAGAACTCTTGTGCAAAGTGATTGACGCCGCAGGTGCCTGCGATATTTTGGTCACTTTATTTCCACTTATTAAAACCCAGGGGCAAACGCTAAAAATGTTATACTTTACATAAAAAGTTTTCACAATTGTATCATCGACTAGCGATCCCTGAGACAGGAAAAGAAAGAACAAACGTCCACAGAGCATACCTTCACATTCGTTTGGATTTCACAAATAACACTTTTTTGTATCCTTTGTACAACTAAGCGGGAGGAGTCAGAAATCTGCCATTACGGGAATTTAAAACAAGATCGTCCGACGAAATATATCATCATTGAAACAAACCCTGTGGACCTACAGCACGGTCAACAGTCAAGAACGTAACGCCACACTAGTTGGTATGGTTACGATTAATATGAAAACGCACAGCAAAACCATAATCGATGCGCAGAATTTCTTACTCACGTCTTCTCATTTACTCTACCGAAGAGAGGAAGAGTTGGTTTCAGATCCTCTGAATAGACCTTTCTTTCAGGGGTGGAACCAACAGGAGTGGCTTGGTCCCTCTCCACAAAGTGAAAAGTTTTTGTTTGTTTAATCATTTCATTCGAAATGATTGTCGTATTGATCTTATGACGACCAAAGGAGTTAATGAACATGCATTATCATTTCAAGCTAACATTAAAAGAAAATATTTCATAATTATTGATGGAGGGGGCATCATTCATCTGAAATTCATTCTGGATCAAACCCCTTTTTATGCCCACGAAACGTCTTCCTTCAGGAATAAGGGTTTCTTCCACAGCTGACAATGCTTTCTCATATATTCCATTTTCCACGTCCACTGCACTCGAAATAGCCCCAACTGCTGGCTGCGGTACCACGGCCTCTTCCTCGGCGAATGAGCATTGCATTTTCCATTGCGACCGCTCGCAATTACTCTCTCCCGTGCATGTGACGTCATCCGGCACGTTGCCCATATTGTCACAAGAACTGCTGAGGACATTTTCAATTACAGCTTTGCTCATTCTGCACATCAGTGCAAATGTACATTATGTTTCCTTTTTGATGCTTCTCTTTGAGAAGTCTACAAGAATACTATTACCTACGTAGAAGATAGGAAACCTTTCCAATTTCGTTTTGTAATTGCCCATCCTATCTCATCCACAGTTTGGGATATGTTTACTTTCCAGAATCCTCGATTTTACTTTCCTAATCTATTTTGAGAAAGGAAAATCAATAGCAAGAATATCTCTTCGGAAACTGATATTGGAGTAAGTGATGAGCTGACACAAGTTGTGTTTTAATTATACTTGTGCTGATCACTTTTCAAACTTTCCCTCGGGCGGCTCACTGACACTAGCTTTCCGTGGTGCGATCCTGAGTTCGAATCCCGGTCGGGGCAAAAATAGGGCTGTAGCTTTCTATTAAAATCGTCTCAGTTTCTATCCGTATAGCCGTAAGACGAAAGAAAAATTTAGGCACGCCCAGTATGCTACACACGGTGAAGGGAATACGTCATGCTCGTCACACGTCTGCCTTAACCTCAGGTGGGGATAATAAATAAAACCAGGACTCAATCCTGCAAACATCGCTAGCTGGCAAAAAAATAAATGGTTGAATCTGACCCTGCAATGCCAAATACATACTTTTAAATATCTCACAGGGACCACGCGGCCCGTGAGTATTGCCTATACCAGGTGTGTCCAACTTGTAATACCAACAAAAACCTTCCATATCGTTGTGGGCCATATTTACATTATTCAAGCAATCTACACCTGACTTTCCCGTATTGTTGATCTCGGCTATTTTCCCGGATGCTTAGATACGGGGATGCAATCATGACTGATATCAGGCTGTACCACGCATAACGCAGTGAAACACGTTGGGTGATTTTAATTTTTTGAATTTACCAGAAAAAAAAATCTTAAATCTAAACTTATCCTATTTTTACATTAAGGGGGTGTTGACCCGGACAGGGCGCGTGCGTTAGGCTCGTAATTTTCTCACCAGACAGGGATGAAATGAATTTTCACTTGACAAATACCCTTTCACAGGTCACAATAAATGGCCCGCGCTTAAATGGCCCGCGCACAAAACCCTGGCCTTTACTGATGGGAGCGCAACGTTACACTCTTCTCCTTGCATCACGGGGTTCAGTTGTTCCACCCCCAACCGCGCCAGTTAGTCACCACCCACCCACGTCCCCGCGCTGGACGCAGCCTTCCGCGTGCTTCGCAGTCGGTCACCGGTTCCCGAGCCCCGCCCGCGCGCCGGATGTATTTTTGAATGCCGGCGCAGGGAAAAGAAAAAAAAAGAAGGAGGTTTATGTTGGCCGCGTCCGTCGGCGCGCAAACGAGCAAGGACGACGGACGGCGGGACGGAGGCGAGGGCGGGAGGAAGACGGAACTCCGGCGCGACGCAGCTGGTCATTTTCAGCAGCGGAATTGCGCCGAGAGAGACGAAACACCCGGGAATCAAATGGGGAGTATCATCGAGAGAGAAGGATGAGGGATAGGAAGATGTTTTTCCCCGAAAGACGATACGGCGTAAATACAATTAGTAAATATGTATACTTTTAATAAATATTTGTTTTGAAAGTAGCTAACGTTCGTTGTTTTTTTTTACGCAATAAGGTCAATGTGCGGATTAAAATAGAACAGAAACAGAGATGTAGCTGCAAGTGTCCAAGAAAGAATCGCGATCATCCAGTTGTGTGCAGCCAGTGGCAGTGTTCGAGACCCGCATAAGCATGGATATTTTCATCCGGTGATTGTGTTCACTGCAAAAGCCCCGTACCAAATCTAAATATTCAATCACATTCATTCATATCTCGTCATCCACTTGTCCTTCATGAATACCCTCATATTAGTTGAACATGGGAAGGCAATGTTAAAATAATTGAAGTGAAATGGAACCATGAAAATCATTTCGCATGAAGAGTGTGACAAACAGACAATATTTCCTGATATTTTTCTGGCTTTTTTACTCATACTCCATGACGTCCTACAACCCAATTTGGACCTAGGCTGGACATACGCTCACAGCGTTCTACAGGTGGTGCAATATAAATGCTGGGAAATTTGTAGGGTTTGTTGGGATGGTGATCACAGTCATTAAAAACCGCCCCTGTGATCATCTGCCCAGAAAAAGGAACGCCACAATACTGACAGCGTTAACCAGCAAAAGTGTTTACATTTCACAGACGACACTGTCGTCGGATAGCTGTAAGCACTGCCCTTGGAAAGGAATCTTTAGGATGGCGTTCTTCGAGCACGATCATTATTTTAATTTGAAAGTATATATTGTTTGATAATCTTGTGCAACATAGAGGAGGTATAGATTAAATTAAGGTTTTTGAGAGTTGGAAGTAGCTTAAAGGCAGCATATTTTAACTGAGAATTTTAGAAAAGAGGTCTTTCCTTTCTCAAAATAAATAATAGAATGAATATTCTGTTCCCTTGCAATATAACTCAAGTAAATATATATGGAGCAGGTGACGAACTATTTCAAGGACGAAGTGATAGGAAATCAAACTTGCAAGTCAATGGAGCTAATCGAGAACTATCCATATTACCTCTTCATCTAATCATTCTATTGGCACACATTAATTCAAATTGCTAGGAAGTGGTAGGTGACTTTTAATGACAAAAACTGTTCGAAAAAAAAATTCTAATTTATTTATTTTTTTGAGATGAGTTGTTTTTAATTTGCTTTCTATAATTTGTTCCAATGGAAACTGGTTAATTGTCTTGAAATTTTTGTCTTCGGATATTGCATCACATTTCATTTGGTGGTTGAATCACATTTAATTATCATTAATATCAAAACCATCTCTGTTGGCAATGAAGAGAGAAAAGAGGCCAATATTAAAATTCATGAGTGACACTGAGTAAAGAGTGAAAACTGAAGCCGTACGACTACTATTCGCCTTTCTTATGCAGTTATGAATACTAATTACTAAGCGAAGGTAAATTAGCATTGACAATTTGCGAGTTTGCATAAAACGCTCAATAAATGGAAATTCATCATCCTCTGTAGTGTCACGGTCCGCTTTTTAGACACTGCTCTCAAGAACCACTTTAACTTCTTTCCCTTCGCAAACAACCAAGAGTAGACTTTTCGCAACTTCGCCCACAGAAGTTTTGCAACAACAGCCACCCCGTCATGTGTTACGTGTCTCCGTAATTACGCCGTGGTTCCGCGTACACCGATGCAAATAGCGGTGACACCGCCACGTGAGGACAGAAAGAAGCGGGTCGGTACTAGTCGAGCCTAACTCAGCGGTGGACTCATGTTGGACGGGGGTTGCCATGGAATGGGAAGAGGTCGTGTTGATGTTTTGTTTGTGGCAATCGGAACGCCCCAGTTACAGTTCTGCGGATCCACACCCACGGATGAGATTGTATTTATGGCCTGGGATATCTTGCGAATCGTTAAAATGCTTCAGACTGAAGGGGCTTTCACAGAATTAATTTGTTCCAGTTCAAGGTCTAAGAAAGAATTTTGTGATGGTGATAAAGAAAATCGGAAATAGAATGGAATCATGAAAATTATTTTGCATGAAGATGATCGCAAATATGCTGAAATTCCTTGACATTTCTGGATTTTATCATGACACTCTATGACTTCTTAAGACATTACAGCCCACTTGGAGTCTTGGCGTCACATACGGCACTTGTGATCCTCTCAAACGTTTGTATCTAGATGAATGGTTTGGGATATAGATGGATTATACAGGATAGTTCAAAGTAAATTTAACACTGTTTTGGACCACGTAGGAGGTCGAAGATGCTAACTTTCAGCCAATGAACATTATGTAAAAAAAATCTCATGTAACGAAATTACATTTGTGACATTTGCCCTTGATGGGTCGGAAACGTATCACGCATTGATGTTTGAAAGGTACAAATTCTGAAATAGCAAACAGTTCGTTTATCTGCCAAACATCACTGCATGCGTTGCCTACCTACTAGGAAACAAGGTCGCATGTGAAAACTCGAGATTCCCACTATACGGTATGTTCATTTGCAAAACATTATTGTATTCGACTCTCTACATCCCCCAGAAGTTTGTCACGTTGATTGTGAACCACCTTGTAGATGGTGGATGAAGATATCAACTTCATTTGGCCCTGTGGATCCACTGAAGGAATTAGGAAATGGAAGAATTACGCAGTGTATTGTTTACGAAACAGCTCCGTCCTTCGCTGGGATTGAACGAAAAACATATCAGTCCATGCCTAAAATTCTGATCCGCGACTTTCGTGACATTCTGACGAAATTTCAGACAAATCCTACCAGGAGTGGCCATTACGTTAGAGTAAAATCCTCCCATCAAAGCCACAGAAGCTTTGTGCAGAAGAAAGAATTTCGTACCCTTCTTCTTCTTTAAACTCTTCTTTTGCTAAGCTTTCGCTTGCCTCGCGTTGAAGGAAGAAGGGAAGGGAAGTTCCTGCACGGAACACAGCGTCGAATATCGTACTTGATTAATAACGTTCTGTTGAACTTGCCAAATGTACACATATGCCTACGAAACTTAATACAAATCTCATCAGCTGAAATATGGACGAGTTTCCTTGCTATATAAAAGAAGCTTTCGAAGTGCATGAACAGTGACACAGAATGTAAAACTAGGTGCAAGAAGGAACTTGAAGATAAGGCAGAATGAAAAATTAGAGAAACAAAGAAATCAAAAACACTTGAGTACATGTATAAGACGTTCTGACAAAGTGAAAAAACATACTTATTACATATTGCACGCAAATTATTGTAGAAACAATTGTTTATTACCGAAAAATAATGAACTAATCATAAACCCTATATTGGCAAAAACGTTAATCGTAAATGGCTTGAAATATACGGCACAAAATTCAGTTATTTTTCATAGCTATTGGAAAAGCTTCTAAAATATTTATTGACTGAATGATTACGAGAAAAGTTTAATAAGCATAACTATTTGAATTACAAGGCATCAATAACATAAGTAGGTTTCAAATCATTCCATGAGTTTGCTGAGCAAACGTGAACTTCAATTTGTATCTTATTCATTACAATGCAATACTATGAAATAGTTATTTCTTTTAAATCAAATTTCTTTTGATAAACGCTTCAATTAAAGCCCGCTTAAACAACAAATATTCAACTTAATTCAAATTAATAAGTAGAAATTGTGAATCTCGGTCAGAATCGATGTTTTTTTCTCGTTCTGAAAGACCTGTCAAGAAAAGATAAAAGCCGGTCACTGCTATTTGAAATGATACGTACAGTATTCTGAGGTTACATCCTAAAAATGATTCACGCTAACATTAGTGTATCCTTCTGGAATGTGCTAAGGTTCGTTGAACGTTGGCCAAACGAGCACATGATCTTGAACGAAAAAGAGCAAGGCATTGAGAACGAAGCCAAAACCGTCGAGACTGATTACACATGTGAAAGGACGAAAGCAGGTCAGAGCTTCAGAGTAATTAGACTAACAATAAGTCTAAAGAAAGAGTGATGTAAGCAGAAGGATAGAGGATAGGGGATCAAGGAATTGCAGGAATATACAAAACTACTTTTAAATGTTTCTGCAATCCACTCACTGTACTCCGGTTTCTCAAACAATTTTCAACCAAATCTTTAATATTTAGTCGTAAGTGATTTTCGAAAATAATTAGAAGGTTAATGTTAAAAAAATACAAAACTGTCTCTAATCCAATGTGCAGAAGAGAAAAAAATAGAAAATAAACAACATGAAGGAGCTTGTCTAGAGAAAGCCAAAAAAAAGTGAACGCATGTTTTTTCTTCTTAAAATATCAACTAACAAAATTGAATCAACTTCGATTCACACGATTCTCGAACCCACAATTTAAAATCAATTATGACAAGTGCAATTCTTTCACGTGGTGAAATAAGCAGTTTGGCGAAACATTTTCCCTCCTTCTGTTGCTTCTGTCAAAACGAGAGAGCAGGACCAACAGCAGCACGGGCTGAGCAGGACAGGCAAAAGCTGGAACGGCGCGCGGCGTCGCGCGTGGAAAGAGGGGCGTGGGAGCAGGGGAGGGGCACGATGGAATCTCACGGAACCACGGCGAGATTAAATTAGACTGGCGAGCCGAGCTTGATCAAGGTGATATAATCAAAACCTGATGCACGAGAATGACGTACTTAGGGTTCGCGCAGATGCGATCTAAGTGGACGGTCCAGTCTCTGGCAGATATAAATGACGAAGAACGGGAGATAAGTGACAGCTGGGGACGAAAAGAGATGAAAAGTGAAGGAAATGAAATTGTTTCGGAGGATTTCTGCGTTACAGAAAAGTAGAATACAATGGAAAATGTTGGAAAGTATCAAGTGGAAAAGATGAAAGTACATAAAACAAAGTGATATGAAGAGATGAAACACAATGAAGACGATATACTACGGTCATAGTGTAAGAAAGTTTATATGGAAAAGTTTGAAAGCTTTAAAGAAATAGAAACGAGGACCAAATAGGAAATGTGAAATAGTATAAATGAAATAAACAAGAAAAATACATCTGTCGTAAAAAATACAAATTATACTAGATATAAGAATTACCAGTACAATAAACAGGGAAGAAAAGGGCTTGAAAAATTTTTTAAAAAATGAATGTATAAAATTTAAATAATGTTCTGGTCGTATAAAAACAAAATTTCCTCAAAATCTAAACTCTCATTTCAAAGACTAAAAAATGATAAAAAAGTAATATGTATGTTTCCAACACATAGCCAAATAACCATGCAAAATTAATTAGGATTACAACCTATAGATATTTAAATATCTGACGTAGGCCAATCAATGAATTTTGTTGTCATTGAATGTGCCTAAAAGTAACTTCCGTTTATAAATCTCATTACGTATATCACAGATTTAATGATTTGGATCATACATTCAGCGAATTGCCAATAAAATATAGTTAAATAATTTTAAATTAATGGAAAAATTAATTTGGGAATGTTTACAAAAAGAATGTCACATCAAATTACGTTGGACATGCACCAGCCAAATAGTCTGGAAGAATGAAACTTCTCATTGCTTTATTCATACGCGAAATCCCTACAAAAAAATAAAATCCCGAGAGGACGGTTCGACAGGAAAAACAAAGAGAGGATGACGTGTCGGATATGGCAGCGTGAGCGGCATCACAGCACGCCGAGTCATCTTCGGCGAAGCAGTGGGG
>JAHLJT010008756.1:10569311-10678357 GCA_031308135.1 Acheta domesticus
AACTACAACCACCACCAACGCCACCACTTCTTCCAGCCGCCCCCCGCAGCCACCCAGCTCCATCACAATCACCACATATTCCACCGCGGCCTCCGCCTTTGCCACCGCCATATCCACCGCCTTCCGTCTCCCTCATCACCACTCCCACCGCCACCACAACGTATTCTACTCAGCACCACCCCCCACCGCCACCCCCTTCACCACAACACCGTCTCCACCTCCATCACCGCCAACCGCTCTCCGTCATCTCCACCGTCTCTCCATCCCAGTACCACTACCACCTCCACCACCACCTCCACCACCGCCACTGCCACTGCCACTACCACTACGAATCCGCCTCCGCAACAGCCACCGCCTCCACCAATGCCGCCACAACCCTCACCGCCGCCACCACCGCCACCTGCCACTGCCACTGCCTCTGCCCCACTGCCACTGCCATCCGCCTCCGCCACCCCAACCGTCCACCCTGCCCTCAAACTCGCGCATAAATGCTTCCCTAAACCGCGCTACGCTACGTCACACAATACTTCGTGCTTTGATACGTTACGCCACATCACGCTGCTTCAATCATCGGTACCAATCCCACTGCTAACATTGCCACTACTACCACTGCTTCTATCGTCACAAACATTCGCTCATGTGCCCACTAAGTTTCTTCTGAGATTCCGGCTAACATCCTCGCACCGGATAAAACTAAATTATCGAACTTGTCAGTTTTACACCGTTCTTTTGCCAAAATACGCCAAAAATTCCATCTGAAACGACATAAATATCATATTTTATCTCCAGATGTTCCATTTCCTCATAACTTTGTCACTACGTTTGCACTTTTCCCAAATGAGCGATTCAAACCATGACATCAAATTCAAAATTTTAAAATGTTCTTTAACGCAATTTTGTGTTGGTAGGTGATGCTCTTGATGTAAAAGGTCAACGACCTTATGATTTTACCTTCTGTATCAGTGCGTATGAAAGGTGCAAATATAAACCATGGATAACATGAACCAACGCAAAATACATTGGTTTTTTGATAATGTATTTTAGCGACATATTTGAAGACAGATAACTCAGTTTGCGAGTTTACTTAGTTCCCTATACATCTGCGCTAATATTGAATGTAAGACCATTGCATGGTGAGCATTCAAATACATTTTACGATTAGGGATGTTCACAGGACCATCGATTTCCTTGTCTGCGATCTCTTCAAACTTTTCAAGAGATTGGTTATATGTGTGATACACTTTCTATGTTTCTTTTTTTATTAGAAGTTCAGTTAAGTTTGTTTTCTCAGACCTTCCGCGAACCGTTTCGAGATCTTTTAATCTATCTTGTTGAAGAGGGATGGTGCCGTTGCTAAGTTCTAATTTAGAGCACAATCCAAAACACTTCGATATAAACTCCTTTATCTCAACAGTTTAAAAATGCTAAACTACAATGTAGATTGATAAATCTGTATTTAAATAACTACAAAGTAAATTGCTCATGAATTATGGAAATGGAAGTATTTGTATTTAAAGTTTTGGGACTGAGAGGGAAACAATCGATTTCTTGTCTCAAAAGTTGCGAAGAAGTTAATTAGGTTTCGTACGTTTGCAAACGTTGCACCTCGTAACAAAGATTTTGCAAAGACAGTTCAATGTAAAAAAAGAATCATTGCAACATTGGCACTGAGCGACGCAGAAGCGTTCATCGAGTGCATGATATTCCGAATTCCAACGAAGATTCCTTCCGAAATCTACCATCCATTTGTGACGTTGATATAAACATCCCGTCGATGTCGAGCTGACTACTAATTCAACTCTGGCTCTGATCAATCCATCAATCAATTGTATCGTTTCGGCATTGAGAGCTGCTGCCAAGAACAATGCCGCATTTTGACGGAGGATAATAGAGGAAGGGAGTCGAGAATCAGCTTCAGAGAGCTTCTGCGTTATGCGGTTGTGAAGCAAAGAAAGCAATAATTATAAATATTTAAATGGAACAATAAATATTTTTAAAATGGATAGAAATGAGGGGCCATAAATATAGAAATATTGAAACTCAAACGAAAAATAAGCAAAATTGAAAAAGAAGTGTTGAAAAAGTAAGGAAAAAGCAACGAGAAATCAAATGAAAAATGCTTTTTTAATTGAATGAAAATTCGAAAAAGTTTGAAATTTGATATTGTTCTTCCAGCTCATTTAATTTATTCAGTTACTTTTAATATTTTTAGGCTATTCTACAAAAATTAAACTCACAACGATAGGCAGGCAGCCTTCTCGAAATGGGATGGACGTTTCCCTGGATCAGAGCTAATTCTTCAATAACTTACAGAACAGTTGGTCTCTTTTCTTACGTGGCGTGGCAGTACAGGGTAATGCCATCTTTGTCCATCCGATGTATTAAATATTGATAACAACTCTTCAGGCTTACAACCTGTGGCATTCGAGATGGCGAACCATCTGCCATCATTATTCCATTGGCTAGGACACAGCGTATCTCCTTGCCTTCTTTCAAAGGCGCTTCAGTTCAATTCTTAGCCTCACTTTCATCCGCAAGGAGGAACTTGGAGATGCGCAAGTTGAACGATTGCTGTAATCGAATCAGACTTAGAATGGGCAGATGCTTAGAGTGACAGTTCAGGAAACAAGTGAACATCATGTTTATTTCAGAGAAGTATCTTCCGTTGCGACTGTAGTTCACTCACGCTGCATCATAAATTGCTTATGTTCGTTGATGGGTCTTGTAAAGAAGTTGGTGGGTACGAATCACGTCAACGTGCACCTCATATTCAAGATTAAGGTTTAGAACATACTTTATACTTATCATGAAAATTATGATTCATGTAATGTGTGAAAACAAAGAATTTTTAATAGAAGCATAAAAGGCTTGGCTCGACTTAATTTGAAGTACTACTTGTTACGCACAATATTTTTATCGGACGATGAGGGCGCAAGAGCAAGTGTTGAAACCATATACAAGTGATTCACAGAAAAACGAACAAATGAAGAAGTGCCAATTGACCTCATTGACGAGCGCATGGAGAAAAGTCAGGTATGTGCCAGATGTCGCATGGCGGCGACGATTGCACGTGACTCGGTCTGGAATTGACGAAAATGGTAGGTCAGAGCAACCGGCTTCTAGGATTCACATCAACGTATTAATAGTTCTCACACTAGCTACTTCTACAGACGAAAATTCGATATCATCGGAGATCGTCCCAGCCGCAGTCGCCTCGCGTTGCCTCCGGGCCGGGATTTGAACCCAGTTACTCAGAGGTGGAGGTTGAGCATTGTACACCACGTGTCGCCCCAGCCTTCGCCCCACAGGAAGGCGTCGCGAATATCTCTGCCACCTCCACCCAAGCCATCCACCGCTGGTCCAGCCGCAGTCGCCTCGCGTCTCGCGCCGCCTCCCGACCGGGATTTGAACCCGGTACCCAGAGATGGGGGTTGAGCGTTGTACACCACGTGTGACCCCAGCCTTTGCCGCATAGGAAGACGTCATGATTTCTCTCCATTCACACAACCCCATCCGCTGCTGGTCCAGCCGCAGTCGCCTCGCGTCACTTGCAGACAGGGATTTTGAATCCCGGCACTCAGATGGGGGGGGTGGGGTGTTGAGTGTTGTGACGTCTCCCCCAGGGTCGCCCCAGCCTTCGGCCCGCAGGAATGGCGCCGCCCCATCTCCCCCACCCCAACCCTACCCATCCGCCGCTGGTCCAGCCGCAGTCGCCTCCCGTCACTTGCAAACCGGGATTTGAATCCTGGCACTCAGATGGGGGGGTGGGGTGTTGAGTGTTGTGACGTCTCCACCAGGGTCGCCCCAGCCTTCGGCCCGCAGGAAAGGCGCCGCCCCATCTCCCCCACCCCAACCCTACCCATCCGCCGCTGGTCCAGCCGCAGTCGCCTCCCGTCACTTGCAAACCGGGATTTGAATCCTGGCACTCAGATGGGGGGGTGGGGTGTTGAGTGTTGTGACGTCTCCACCAGGGTCGCCCCAGCCTTCGGCCCGCAGGAAAGGCGCCGCCCCATCTCCCCCACCCCAACCCTACCCATCCGCCGCTGGTCCAGCCGCAGTCGCCTCGCGTCACTTGCTAACCGGGATTTCAATCCCGGCACTCAGATGGGGGGGTTGAGTGTTGTGACGTCTCCACCAGGGTCGCCCCAGCCTTCGGCCCGCAGGAAAGGCGCCGCCCCATCTCCCCCACCCCAACCCTACCCATCCGCCGCTGGTCCAGCCGCAGTCGCCTCCCGTCACTTGCAAACCGGGATTTGAATCCTGGCACTCAGATGGGGGGGTGGGGTGTTGAGTGTTGTGACGTCTCCACCAGGGTCGCCCCAGCCTTCGGCCCGCAGGAAAGGCGCCGCCCCATCTCCCCCACCCCAACCCTACCCATCCGCCGCTGGTCCAGCCGCAGTCGCCTCCCGTCACTTGCAAACCGGGATTGGAATCCTGGCACTCAGATGGGGGGGTGGGGTGTTGAGTGTTGTGACGTCTCCACCAGGGTCGCCCCAGCCTTCGGCCCGCAGGAAAGGCGCCGCCCCATCTCCCCCACCCCAACCCTACCCATCCGCCGCTGGTCCAGCCGCAGTCGCCTCCCGTCACTTGCAAACCGGGATTTGAATCCTGGCACTCAGATGGGGGGGTGGGGTGTTGAGTGTTGTGACGTCTCCACCAGGGTCGCCCCAGCCTTCGGCCCGCAGGAAAGGCGCCGCCCCATCTCCCCCACCCCAACCCTACCCATCCGCCGCTGGTCCAGCCGCAGTCGCCTCCCGTCACTTGCAAACCGGGATTTGAATCCTGGCACTCAGATGGGGGGGTGGGGTGTTGAGTGTTGTGACGTCTCCACCAGGGTCGCCCAGCCTTCGGCCCGCAGGAAAGGCGCCGCCCCATCTCCCCCACCCCAACCCTACCCATCCGCCGCTGGTCCAGGCGCAGTCGCTTCGCGTCACTTGCAAACCGGGATTTGAATCCTGGCACTCAGATGGGGGGGTGGGGTGTTGAGTGTTGTGACGTCTCCACCAGGGTCGCCCCAGCCTTCGGCCCGCAGGAAAGGCGCCGCCCCATCTCTCCCACCACAACCCAACCCATCCGCCGCTGCTCCAGCGGCAGTCGCCTCGCGTCTCGCGCCGCCGCGTGCGTGTACGCACACGCGTGTTGAGCGGCCGCTCACGTCGCGCTCCATCCGGCGACGCGACGCGACGCGACGCGACGAGACGGGACGCGCCGCGCGGCGGAGGCTGCGGGAGGGAGTGGGGGTGGGGGTGGGGAAGCGCGTCCCCTGGGAGGAAAGAAGGGGCGGGGCCGGCCGCGCGGCGCAGCAGTCGTCGCCTTGAACCCGGCGGGCGAACCGCGCGCGCCTCCCTCGCCCAAGGTCGCGCGTCCGCCCACGCGCGCTGGGCGCGGTTGGGGCGACGCCCCACACCCACAAACGTTCTTTTTTTATAATTTATTTACTTATTGTTGAAATTTACATAGTTCAATAATTAATTACTCTTTCATATGCATTTTGTTGGCTTATAACTATTCTTATTCTAACTTATTTACTAAACTAACTACTATTTGATGTAGGGGACTCATGGAGCACCTACTGTTTTAGCTACTGTTTGGAGAAAATATTAAAATGCTTCTAGTAGGAATCCGTTTTTTGATACGGGTTGGGAAATAATTGACAGATGCTAGGTTATAGTGGACGGCTTGGGGTATTGAGTTTATATTTGAAAATAAATTATTAGAGAGGTGGGCTATGTGATGGGTAATAGGTGGTAGATTCAATTCTTTGTGGAGTTGTGTATTTGATATGAACCAGGGAGCATTTGTTGCTATTCGGAGGAATTTGTTTTGCATCACTTGAATTCTATTTATGTTTGTTGGTGAGGCATTTATCCATATTGGGCACACATATAGCATGTGCGGTCTAATTATTGTTTTATATAGGGCTATTGCATTGCTTAATGATAGTTTACTTTACTATTGAGTAAGGGCTTTAGTTGGATTAACTTTATTTTAGTGAGTTTTATCTTTTCGGTTATGTGGGATTTCCAATTTAGTCTGGTGTCGAAATTTAGTCCAAGGTATTTGATGGTTTCGTTTTGTGGTATCCATGGGATTGTGTTATTATTTATGGAGTGGGGCGGGGGTGGAGAATGGCCTGAGTGAGAAGATTTTTGTTGCTGATTTGGTCGGGTTAAGCTTTATTTTCCATTTAATGGACCAGTCTTCTATTTTATTTAAATGTTGTTGGATTTTGTTTCTGATGAGGTTGGTTGAGTAGCTGGACTTTCAGAAGCGCTCGTACGCGGGGAATATTTTTTCGTAATACTGAATTTTAATAATAGCTTCTTATCACGAACTACTAACACAGAAACGGATAGCCATGGACGTCGTCGCTCATTAAAGTATTTTACATTATTGTCATTTGTTTATGAAATATGGGAATACTTATGGTCGTAAGCGGCGGTCAAGCCGCGAGAGAAGTTGCAGCAGAGGTTGAGCATTGCTTCCATCCACGGACCAACTCCGCTTAACTATTTAGATTAATTATAAAGTATTTTACAATCCTCCTTGCGTTAAGAACGATTAAAACAAATGATTTGTAGCTAAGATCGTAATATGGTTGATGGGTTTTGAGCCGCCTTGAATTATTTCACTTGTTTCAAGAAATGGCGTTTCTGGTTTTTGTGATGTGTTCTTATAAAAAGTTGGTAATACGAAAAGTATTGAACGATACACGGATTACAAATAAAGGACTCGGTTGTTATTTGCCGCCTGTCGGTCTAATGATGTTAATAATTGCTTTTTCTTATCTGATCGTTGTATTTGCTTTGCTTACCTATTCACTGTAGGTTAAATGGCTCTTTATTACATCCAACGTAATTAAGTACCTGTACTAGATAAAATATGTCATTATATCTGATGAAGTAAGGGACACTGTGGTTAATCAATATAATTCCATTAACATACAATGTCAGTTCAGATAATATAATTAATCACATGTACATCCTTTTAGAAAAATGGCAAAATGTTAAAAAGGCACTCGGATAAGGAAAATGTATGTACAGAATATTACAACATTGCATTTGACTAAATGACCAAGTTTTCCTGTTAACTGTGAATTCGTAATTCTTCCTAATTATATACTCCTGCTATTGTGCTCGTGAATTATCAAATAACTTTTTCACCACGGTTTCGTTCATCCACTTATAAGATAAATATTCATTATTTGAATTAAAGAAATGAAACATTTTTCTAATGGACTTCATTGTGTACATTGAAACCTCATGTATCTACAACTTTCTGACATGTTTCACAATAAAAATAAACAGTTGCGTGCGTTTCTCATTTTTTCATTTTTGTATTTTACGCATTTTTTCCAAAACTTGATATTCTGGATTGAAATTCTTGAAGAGATATTGTACTTCGATAAGCTCACTTTCGTGTCACTTCGATTGAACGATTGGGTATTTCCCGGTGCATCGGCTATGGCCGTTAGTCCCGTAAGTGTAGTGTATGTATTGTTGCGGGAGGTGTCGGAGTGCAGGGGAATGATAGCGCGCGACCCGTTGCCCATTTGCTAGGGTACTACTCCGGCATTCACTGCTGTTGATTGGATAAACCACTGAAAACTACCGATCAGAGTCGCTGGACGCTAGAATTCTCCTCCAGACAGCGACTGAATTCGAGCTATCTAGATTGTGTCGAGAACCCTGTACCGTCGGAACTCGATTCCTATTACCTCCCGGCCACAGGCACTGTAGAAACATCAGTGATTTGGGTGACTTGGGCCCACTGTGCGTTTGTAGGTCGCGCTGGAAGTCGTCTGGCGAAGGGCACGTCTCCCGCCGGACGTTCCAGCCTCTTCCGCCCAGAGCGCTCTGCTTGAGTATGACGTCGGCGCGAGCGCTGTTCCGTGCACAAGGTTTATTCAGAGATTGAAGAAACTGCATAAGAATCCTGAATAGAATATCAAGTGTCCTGAGCAGGAACTACGGGATTGTATTATATATCAGTTCCATTTGTGTTGGAAACAACTATTAACAAACTTCCAAATTATCGGGAATTGTTTCACAATCGTTACTGCATTTTATTCTGTTATATTCGTGATAGCAGAAGTCGTCTCTGGTCGAATATAATTATTTTTGAAGCTTTCTTTTGAAGATAGTTTTGAATGGAGCTCTTTTAATATTAGTTTTTTTCTCGGTTATGAGACCTTCATCTATTTTCTTGCTTCTTGACACCAGATGTTGCCATGTCCTGATGAATGAAAATATTTACTCATGGAGTGATTGACATTATAAGAAAGTATATTTTATTATTATAGCCAAGACATGTATTTTGAAAGAATGGCGTCCCGAAAACACAGCAAGCAAAAATGTATTAGTTGTGTCAGGAAAATATGCAAATGCAAACATATGGATCGAAGAAACAAAATTTAAAATTCCACGTAATAAAAGTTAACTAGAATGAAAAAGCTAACTTAGAATGAATTGTTTACTTCCTTGTTAAGTTTCTGATGTAAAAAAATATGTATATTTTTCCTGTGTCTAATAATATGTTGTTTCTTTCGCAGGTTGGTATTAAGTGCTTTTCGTTCTTGGGAAAAGCATGTCGAGCGATAAACTTTCCAGTGCCTTTGCTGTTCGTAAGTAACGTGATACTTGAGCTTAGTTCGCGTAAATGAAATACAATCGTGAAACAAAGTTGAAGCTGCTGCGCGAACATGCTGGTGTTATTACGTAGAATTTATTGGGTTTCACCAAATTATCTCCCTATCGGCATCGATATCATCCCTTCAGATCGTTTGTAGTTTCATTTATTTTAGCACATCACAGGTCTCTCGAACGTTGCCATTAAAAATGTAATGGGAAACTGCAAAAATGTTTTAATTAATTTATTATTGCTAACGTATTGCTAGATTCTCAGCTCCTTCAGCACATTCTCTTAATGCGCAGTTCAGTGAACATCCCACAATTATATCTACACAAGTGAAGAAAAGTTTCCCGCAGAATAACTGTCGACGTTATCAGCGCACACTGAATAAGTATGTTTTACACAAACAAAAGATAATTCCGTGAATTTTCATATATTAGCCCACAGCACAGTGAATTGCCAACATTGTCAAAAAATTCTGTCTACGTTGTCCAACCGGATGTACGGCACCGCCCGTTTTCTAGAACGGATCCTTGAACGCAAAACATGTCAACTCTTAGCGCACCTGGGGCTGCGTCCAACTTCCATATTATGCATAGTTATGCCACGCACATCCTGAGCGTTCGATTGAACATCCGCGAGACGCGAGGGCGAGCAGACGAAGCATCCGGCAGGTGGTGATCGGGGGATGTCATTTTCAAAGGTCGCATTCCCAGGCACATCGGGCGCGTGAGAAATACGAATGCAGTGCCGAGGTCAGAATTTTCTTTCGCAGGAGCTTGGTGATGAACGTTGTGGCGGCGGTGGTGTAGCGGTTAGCGTTGCGGAGTGTTATACCCAAGTTCGCGGGTTCAAACCCGATCGAAGCCATGGATATTTAAGGGCGAAAAAATCCTTGGTACGCCTTCCTTCGGAGGGGAAGTAAAGCCGGCTGTCCCATGTTAGTAGATTTACTGCATGTAAAAGATCCTCAAGCCTAAATGACGCCTCTGAGCTAAATTAAAGTCGCCTGTTTCGTCGCCCAAGGAATACCTTCTTCCTCCGCTAGTTGGTGAAAGGAGCGTAGCGAAATATGCGTGGTCACTGATACGTAACATTTCGCGGAAAACTGATTGCAGAACTTCGAAAAATGTTGATCTCAACGGGATGTAAAATACTTTAATAAAATATTTATAATATTTTTCGTTTAGATTGTGCTTGTAAAATTAGTTAACTTCATATTTTGAACTGGCAAAGAGAAAACAAAACCGTGAGCTGTTTGTACAACTTAAAGCTTTTATTTGGAGAGTCGTTAGTTCCTTATTCTCCTCCTAATTCATTACGGACGGACGTTTTGAAAAGAACCACTTTTTCGGTATCAGGGGACCCCAAACGTATTTCCGTTGAAATCTCGAAATCGATTTTCGGCAGCATTACATAACTTTTCTTATACTCCGTATATACGTACGTACGTAATTTTCTGTGAAAAAGAGCTTTTGCACGACGGCAATTTTCTAGATCTTCATCCTCAACTGATACTGGGCTTACATGTGAGCGCCCTGTTGGCGGACTATGATCGCAGTTCTCAATGTAGGCAGAGAAAGCCCGTGACGAGACTTACCAGATGTATTGAAATTCGTTTTTAAGTTACAATATACTTCGGGTTGCCAGTGGTGTTGATTTGAGCATGTTGAATCGACGGGCTGACATTCCCCTTCTCTGTAGTGATTGTTCTTCCAAGTCTAAAATTACTGGTCAGTGAACAGAATCACTTCACATGATTGTTTCCGCAAGAATTGTAACTAAAACAATAACGGATGGATTTAATTACGGTTTAGAGACCATACTTATTAAATACCATATTGAGGAAGGAAAAAATATTCCAGATTTTTAAACAAATGACAATTTAATTTTTTTTCCTATCCTCTTTGGCCTAAATAGAAACCTGTGGCAGAAAGTAATTTCTACAAAGGCTGAAGAGCTTTTTTTATATATTTGCTCCATTTAAAGTTTTGAAATGCTTTTTTGCTTCTCTAAGAAACACTAATTTTCACTAATATCTTTTGTAAATCTCTAAATGTTGTAGTACATACCTATGTTTCAAGATTTCAGCCATTTCTAGATTTCTGATCAAACCAGAAGAAGAAGAAAAGGGTTATTTTTAACTTAATATTATTATCAGTCTCACGAACCAGGTTTTCAGCTTCAAAGCAAGCAATAAACATTCTTCTGTGCGTTCGTAAATTATATAACGAAGTGATTGATAATGACGGTGTAGATTGTTCGAACATGAACGAAAAAAGATTCTCGTGTTTGTCTTCTAGGACTTCGGAATGAAATTACTGAAATCCGTCTCAAGAAATTTAATTTATCGTTTACTTGGTATCTGACTTTGATTTGCATGAGAAATTCGAAATTTTGCATTTAAATACATCACTATGTTAGAAATCCATTTTGCACATTAATAATGCATTGTAAGGAATTCGAGACTTGAGATTAAACTTTCGGGGAGGTATTGCGAGATGAACAAAATTGGCTTCTTAAACACATTAATTTTAATGTGCCCTATGATGGCAATATTTCACAAGAATCTATGACTTGCTGATTATCTCCGTCCATTTGGCATTTTTTACTGAAGTATTAATTGTGGCATTTAAACCCTCTGAATGATTCCGAGTTAATCGTAAATAGTACTTGTTTTATATCGAGACGTCAGTACTGATGTACACAAATTCGCAATGTTCTCTAAACATATTACGTCATTAGCCATCTGCTTTAGTAATTTCTTCACGTAGAGGAAACGCTTTGAATTCGAGTCAGATCGGTAATTGAATACTCTGTTTCTTTACCAAGCACCATTCGATTCGTTACGTGCTGAGATTAACCTGTTGAATTAAGTAGATACGACACTTAGCAAGTAAAATGCGAGTAAATTAAGAATGAATTTGAATTAACAACTTCAAAAAACTCATAATTTAGCTCAACGCTGCATCACGTATATTTGTTAGTAACTTTGTGTAATGAACACAAATTATATGATTTAACTTCCAAATTGATGAGAATCAAAGTAGAACGTATATAAGGACGTAAATGGTTTCTACAGTTTTCCGTAAATATTCCTTGCCTCTGTCTTGATGCAACGTTTCTCGTTATAGCGGGCTGCCTTAAATATCTCATGTTTCTAGATGTTGTTTAATTCAGTCGACGCCAAACACTGCATACAATCTGAGTTTTAGGTCGGCCAGTACAACCAGGGACCGAAAAGGTATTGAATACCGGTAAAAAATACCGGTAAAATACCGGTATTTTTTCATACCGGTATAAAATACCTTTATTCTTTTATACCGGTAAAATACCTTTATAGGACGTCTATACCGGTATGGACGTCCATAAAGGTTATACCGGTATTATACCGGTATTTTCAATGGAAATTGTGCCGCGTGCCCCACACACGCGCCACAAACGCGTGCGCCACAAACGCGTGCCACATGCGCTCGCGGCAAACACACGCGCGAGCTAACCACACGCGCGCGCCCACACACGCGCGCGCCAAACACACGCGCCCCAAACACATGTGCGCGCCAACACGCGCGCCGAAACAAACGCGCGCGCCGAACAAACGCGCGCGCCGAACAAACGCGATCCGAACAAACGCGTGCGCCGAACAAAATCGCGCGCCGAACAAACGCGCGATCCGAACACACGCGCGCGCCGAACAAACGCGCGCGCCGAACAAACGCGCGATTCGAACAAACGCGCGCGCCAAACAAACGCGCGATCCGAACAAACGCGCTAGCCGAACAAACGCGCGCGCCGAACACACGCGCGCGCCGAACACACGCGCGCGCCGAACAAACGCGCGCGCCGAACAAACGCGAGCCGAACAAACGCGCGCCGAACAAAATCGCGCGCCAAACAAACGCGCGCGCCGAACAAACGCGCGATTCGAACAAGCGCGCGCCGAACAAACGCGCGATCCGATTAAACGCGCGCGCCGAACAAACGCGCGATCCGAAAAAACGCGCGCGCCGAACAAACGCGCGATCCGAATACACGCGCGCGCCGAACAAACGCGCGCGCCGAACAAACGCGCGCGCCGAACAAACGCGCGCGCCGAACAATCACGCGAGCCGAATAAACGCGAGCGCCTATCACACGCTTGCACCTCTCACATGCGCGCTACACACTTATGCGCTATACACCCACGCTCTATGCACCCACGCGCTATATACACTCGCTCTTTCTTTCTCTTTCTCTCTTTCGTTCTCTTTCGATTTCTCTCTCTCTCTCTCTCTCACACACACACACACACACACACACACACACACACACAGTACACATTCGGCAAAGCGTTTGTTGGGGCCTACGGTCAAACATCCTTCTCTCATATTTCAATTCTACTCACTGCGAAAAGAAATTAATAGGTCGAGTGCGTTATCCTCTGCCGAACCGGAGACGCTCGTGGGTCGAAACGCTGACCTCCGGAAACTGCCTACGCAACGGCGCAGCCCTCGCAGTTCTTACAAAGGGAAACTCGGAATGCGCCAAGGAACGTTGCGTGAAGTCTTATCAACCGATGTCAGATTTCTGTCGCCTTCGTTCTTTCACAACTGATGTCGAAGGTCATATCCTGGCAGAGGCCGCAGGCCCGACCACGCGCGACGATGTCTGCACTTCGAGAGGCGGCACGTTGCAATTGTTTTAAAAACTACTTGCCATACTTCACAGCACTTAAATTTCATATTTATGAGTTTTGAGGGTGAGGATAGGACAAGGAAGAGGAAGGCAAGATCGCGCGCGGGCCGAGGAGAATTCTAGCGGCCGGCTGCTCTGATCGGTAGTTTTCCTTGGTTTCTCCGAACAATATCAGAGGAATGCCGGAGCAGTACCCTAATAGACGGGCCACAGACCGCGCGCGATCTTTCCTTCCTCTTGTCCTATCCTCACCCCTTCACTTACACTTACACTAGCATGCATTACACTGCCATACATGCCGGAAGACCGCGCGGGAGCTTTTGCCGGCTGGGGAGGGGGGCGCTGGTGGGAGATACCTGGTTGAGGGACATACCGCTAATCGACGGTACTTCGGCGCCTGATCTTGCCATGCAATGAGGAAGATCACTGCCACCTCTCGTAGAAAACGCCCTGCACTTACGGGGTTAGCAATTGCCGCGCTCGGAATCACTTATAATCATTCAATCGTTAATAGGAACACACTCTGACTAGTCTCCTGAGGTCTAATAGTGTAGAGCGTGAAAGAGTGTGTATTTAAGGCGAAAGGATTAGGAACAAAAGATAATGTCCGATCAGTGGCCCGTTCGGGCTCCCACACGCGCGCGTTGGCGCCCAACCCACGCGCGTTTGCGTCCCCACATGCGCGTTCGCGCTCCCACACGCGCGTTCGCGCTCCCACACGCGCGTTCGCGCTCCCACACGCGCGTTCGCGCTCCCACACGCGCGTTCGCGCTCCCACACGCGCGTTCGCGCTCCCACACGCGCGTTCGCGCTCCCACACGCGCGTTCGCGCTCCCACACGCGCGTTCGCGCTCCCACACGCGCGTTCGCGCTCCCACACGCGCGTTCGCGCTCCCACACGCGCGTTCGCGCTCCCACACGCGCGTTCGCGCTCCCACACGCGCGTTCGCGCTCCCACACGCGCGTTCGCGCTCCCACACGCGCGTTCGCGCTCCCACACGCGCGTTCGCGCTCCCACACGCGCGTTCGCGCTCCCACACGCGCGTTCGTGCTCCCACACGGGCGTTTGCGCTCCCACACGCGCGTTCGTGCGCCCACACGCGCGCGCGACCCCACGCGCGTTTGCGCCCCGACACGCGCGTTCGTTCCCTTACACGCTCGCACGACTCCACAAGCGCGTTCGTTCCCTTACACGCTCGCACGACTCCACAAGCGCGTTCGTTCCCTTACACGCTCGCACGACTCCACAAGCGCGTTCGCGCTCCCACACGCGCGTTCGCGCGCCCACACGTCAGATTGTTTTCCCTTCGAAACCTGTATGATTCTACTGAAATACCGGTATTTTGTCATGAAAATACCGGTATTTTCATGAGAAAATACCGGTAAAATACCTCTATTTAGAGGTATTTACCGGTATAGACGTCGAATAAAGGTAAATACCTCTAAAAATACCGGTATTTGACGTCTTATACCGGTATTTTTAAGGTATTTTGAATAAAGGTATAATAGAGGTAAAGGTATTTCTATACCGGTATAAATACCTTTACCGCTATTATTTCGGTATTCGGTCCCTGAGTACAACAAACCCTAAACTGTTTTCTGGAACTGAGAAATACTGGCATTTAGCATTGTCGCAGATATCATTGAAAGCTATTTATTAGGCAATACGCGCCCATGTGTCTGTGCCGCATAAACCACTTGTTTGCGTGTCTCCCTGCAGTGGTTTGCCTGAAACTTGCTCCACACTGGATAAACTTCAAACCTTTAAGAACAACAATAAAAACAAAGATTATCATTCGAAATTTTTACCTTTGAACGAAGGCAGGCGATTTCTTCTGAATTTTCAAAATCTAATAAATTAGATATTTGTTAAATAATTATGACCACATGAACTGAATTGCCTATAAAATTACGTTAATATCGTTATATATTACTTGAAAATGTTTAGAAAGATTTGAACCAGAATATTTGTTTGCTTTCAAGTAAAATGCACTACTTTTAGTCTTAAATATATTGTGACTTATAAGTAGGGGGCGGATTTAAATGAAATATCTTTTTTTTTTCATTCCATGAGTAACATATGTTACTCGATGGATGTTGGATATTCAACGGTTTGAGATGATCATCCGAACTGGTTTCGATCACATTTTTATGTCATTTGTCTTTGTTTTTTAGGGCTTTTTAAAAACATTTTAAGAGCATTTTATTGATCATTTTTGGCAATGATTTAGGTCATCAAAATCCCTTCTTATAAGAAACGAGGAAAAAGAATAAACTTCAATTATAAAATAAAAATATAAAAAATATTTAGGCGTATATTTGTGCATGTTTTGATATCAGTACTTTTACATTGTGTCACGAAATTTAATAGCATTAATACATCATTAATGAGATAATTATAACGCTATTATATAAATCCGTAGAAAAAGTATATTTATTGTTGCAAGTATATATGAATTGAAAATAAGTAATTACCCACTAAGGAGAAAAACTAAAGATAGAAAAATATGCATGTAAAAATGTGTAAAGTGGTGATTCAATATTAAAAACATTTCGAAATGTTTTGATACGGTTAAATCGAACAAAGTTTTTATTTAAATTCTCTAAAATTTGATCCTGGAATTTCTTTCTTGACGCCTCAAAAACTTGGGTGCGAAGCCATTTCCTCTCTTCCCTCAAAAACCGTCCTTCTTGATCCGTCCTCCTCCTTTGCCACCGTCCCCCGAGTGCTGTTTAACGTCCGCTTTGTTACGAGCGAATCTCGTCGACGTATTTCCTCGCGCTCCTCCCGTCGCGTCGCCTCCGTCTCGCGTCATTCACGCTCCGCAGCACAGCCGTCTCGCCCTCGTCCTCGTCCTCCGCCCTCGTCCTCCCGCGACTTCGTATGACGAGCACGTCGCACGTGCCTCGCAACTCGCGAAAGTCTTTCCGCGGTAACTCTTGTCCTCGGTCCTCGTCCTTCTCCTGCTCTTTCCGTCCTGACGTTGCTGCTCGCCCCCCCCCCCTCCCCTCCCGGCAGCAACGGTACACTTGCCTGCGCAACCATCATTGACTGGGAAGGTTCGAGTCCCGTCGCTGGTGGATTTTCGACACTTACTGCAGGCGACTGCTGTTATCGTGAACATCTGGGAATTAACATTTTTGGCTCTCTCTATTAGGGTTTAGGGAAAAGGGGATATTGCTTCCTGGGATACTCACCAGACTTACGGGACTTATGACTTTAATAGTTGAGGAATCAATGCTTTCTCTCTTCCGGGAGGGATGGCTCAGTGCATCAACTGATTGTCTCTGCGGTCTCTCTGACCGGGAGGGTCCTAGGTTCAGTCCCAACGGCGGCAGGATTTTCGACACTAGCTTGCCAGCTAGGTCGAATTCAGTCGCTTTCTGGAGGAGACTTCTAGTGGCCGGCTGCTCTGATCGGTAGTTTTCCGTGGTTTCTCCGATCAATACCAGGCGTATGTCAGAGCAGTGCCCTAACATACAGGCCACGGGCCGCGGCGCCATCTTTCCTTCCTCTTCCTTATCCTATCCTCACTCCTTACCACACACATTACACTAACATGCACTACACTATCACACATGGGAGCTTCGGGAGCTTACAGCTTGTCCCGGCTGGGGCGGTGCCCCGCTGTGGGAGATACCTGGTTAGGGGAAACCCCGCTAGTCGACGGTAGGTCGGCGCCGGATCTCGCCACCCGGCGGTGAAAAGACCAACGCAACCGCACGAGCAAAATCATGCATACACTTATGGGACTTATGTCCTCTGTAGTTGATCGTGCCGGGAATCACGAACAATCAATCAATCAATACTTTCTCACTCATTCACCTTTGTCCTCCTCCTCCTGTTCTGCCCTGTCCTCGCCGTCAGTTGTGTCGCCGCTCGGCCCCTGGAGACGACGACAGCTCTCGCGCTGTCGCTCCTCCGAAAGGTGGCTCTGCCGAGGGTCGGGCAGCGCGTTCTTTTGTTCACCGCCCGTTGACAATATGAACGCGGCGCTTCGAACAGTGTGCGCGTCGCCAGCGTCGCTGCGTCCGTCCTTCGGGGAGACTGAGACTCCGGCGTGTATGTTCTCTCTCTATTCGCGAAACGAACGTGGTGGAGAATACGGTGTTTAGAGAAGGTTTCGGCTTTCTGGCGAGTTGCCTGCTGTGTGGATGTTTGTGAAGCTTGACGTTTGTCAGTTTCTAGAGTAGACTCTGGTTAAATGATTTTTCTCTGTGAAATTCTTATTTATCCAATATATTTTATTCTAGTTTTGTATTGTGTCCTTACAGGTAATGCTATTCATTTGGGGTTCGCATGATGGGATTTAATACATCATCTCTGCTGAAGTATTCAAAGTAAACTGAACCGCACCTGCTTATTTTGTATTGACGCTATATTTTTTTATGTTTGCGTTTGTAATTGTAAACTTAAGCTAAGTGCGTTTTCTCAATAAAATTGTGAGCTTCACTCATGTTCGAAAATATTTTATATTGGGCATTTTAAAAATAAATAAATTATAATACGTAAACACCAACCAAAATAATGTATTCTAATCTGTAACATAACTGCGTCGCCGTGATTATATCGTGAAGTTTGAACAACAGAAGCAGGAGAGAAGCTAGAGATTTTCTCTTGTAATTACTCTCTTGGTTTAATAATTTTCTGCACACAAAGATTTCTCGGATAGAAAGGTTGAGTGAATGGGGTTAGGAAGGGGCGGCAGTCGCTTGTGCGTGATTGTGCAGGAAGCCGACGCCCCGCACACCCCGGGCAGTCCCCATGCGTCGGAACTCGAAGTCTGCGGAGGCAGAGAGATGAATATCCCTGCCCGCGACGCACGCTACGAACTAACACTTTGAGGCATTAAAAGTGACTTCATTAAGCGACCACATAACACAAATAGCCCAAAATTTTTACCTAAACCTTCACACTTCCCCATGCTCCTTAATCTTCAGCCTAGGTCGCAATGCTGCATCCCCACGTAATTAAAACCAGGTATCCCAAAGACGATTCAAACCACCGTAATCCTCCATTACTGTCAATTGATCAAACTGAAACAATCTTCAACCTAGCTTCATGTTAATTTAGCATTTTGATTACATTCTTCCGAGTTATATAAACCACTGCTATGGATGGCCATTCCCAAAAAGAGTCAATAACTATGTACTTGCATAATTTAACCTCCTCGAAAGACAAGTATGTCGACGAGAAGAAATAACTTTAAAAAAGGCCTTATCAGGTGGTGCTTCAGCCCATAAGCTGGCGGAAGATTAATAGTATGCCGACCTGCTACACACTTCAATACAATGAATTAATATTGTAATTGGACTTCGTCCCGTGATTTTTGACGGATTACCTGTAGTTTGCTATAAACGTTACCATGATTTTTTACCTCTTAAGGTCGAAAGTCGTTTTTCCGGCGGAGAAAAGATCAGGAAACTTCATTGTAATATAGATGGAAAATTTTATCACGTTTCACACTTTAGACTTCCGCTGTCCCACTGTGGAGTGCAAATTAACTACGGAGAAAAAATGAAATAATGTGTGAAAAGAAAAAAAAATACACAAACATGAATTGGGATTTATTAGTTCAATTTAGAATTGTGGTAAGAGCCGGGCAGTGACTCTTCATTGGTTAGCAAATAAGTAATTTACGTTTATAAGAATTAAATTTTTGCTTTTATGTTTCGGTTAACTCTATTTGAGAATTCTCATCCAAGTTCAAAAGTGTCCACTTGTTTTATTATATTGTGAAGGTAATTATTCCTTTTTAGAGAGGAGAAGTCAACATATTTTATGAAGGAATATTTTCGTGCAATATGTGGTTATTGTACAAAATGAGTGAGTCGAGTCTAGTGTTTGTTTACAGTAATATATCAGAATATTACAAACCGCAAGCACAGTTCCGTTATGTCATCAAGGTTCCCATTTTGTAGTAACATAGCTGTTTGTTCAGCTTTCTTCATTTTGAGGAAATGCGTTAAAAATTCAAGGATGGTCTGAGTAGAAAGTAGGACTTTTGAGTTGACAAAGCACTAACCATTATCAAATATAATATTGATTTTCTCTCCTTTACAAAGCTCATGACATCTACAAAAATGTCAATATTCCTTTTGACTCCAACACTCCCAATGAAAATTATATAATAGCATAGAAAAAGAGATCTTAAATTATCCGGTGTATACCTCAAACGTCTAAAAAGCATATTATCAAAATCCGGTGGCTCAATGCGCAATTGTATAGCAGAATTATTAATAATCAAGAAAAACAATAGTGTTACATTTCTTTTATTTTTTGCATTTCAATTAGTGTGCGAACTTGCAGAAATAAAAGACACGGCCCATTTTTATGAAATCGTTGATTATTTGATTTACAAGTTTTTTAGAATATTTTTAAAATACGATAAAATTCTCTTCCGTTACTTTCTTCGCACAAAAGAGAAATTTTCCAAGTTTTCATTTCTAGTTCGCACTACAAATCGTGATCGAACGCGTAACATAAACGACAAAAAGCAGTTGATAACGTGAATATATTCTGAGACGATTTTCCGTGCGTACGTAAAATCCTGTCATCAAAGCAGTGATGTTGTGACTCCCTTTCCCAAATCTATTCCACTAAAATGTTTATGTAGACTTGAGTTATGACGGTATATCTTGTTCTACCCTCAGACGAAAGTGTATTCTGAGAAAATGCTGGTATTTGGTATTGTATTCTTCAGCTGAACGTCATGTGATGGCCAATTGTAAATAAGCCAAAGATGAATGATTCATTGATAGAGAATGTGTGAATTAGCCATCTCTCTTTTTCGTTTTTCGGTCTCTCTCTCTCTCTCTCATCTCTTTGTCTTTACCAGTTTCTCTCTCTTTCTCTCTCTTACCCGGCTGAGTTTAGATCAGAGTCAGGTTTTGCCGCTGACTCTGCAGAAACTGCTGTCCGGAAGGTTCTAGATTTCGAGTTCCGTCAATGGCGTATTTCCGGTTCTAGTTAGATACCTAGGTCGAATTCAGCGTTATTGGCGGAGAATTCTAGGAGCCGGCTACTCTGATCGATAGTTGGTTCCTACGATCAAAACTAGGCGAATACCGAAGCAGTTCTCAAACAAACGCATCGCGTTCTATCGCTCCTTCCTCTTCTATGTCAGATTCTCTCCCCTTACATGTACGCCCTACACTACGACATGGCGGGAGGATACAGTCGGGAGCCTAAATCTTGTCCCGGATGGAGTAATGCCGCACTGTCGGCAAATACCTGGGAGCCACCTCCCCCCGATCTGACATCATAATAAAGCGCATTTACAAGCCGCCTTCTCCTCACACCGTTCCTCTATCTACCCAACGCGTGTAGGGAACGTCATACCGCACGTGTGCTCACAGCTCGCCGACGCATAAAATCAAATCGGCCCAACGCAACCGAAGTCTCCCTGAACGCAGGCCTCCTCCGGCGCGTTCCGCGTGAATTCGAAAGGCGCAGCTCCGCGGCAGCGACAGCGCATCGTCGGCGGTTGGCGGCGGCGGTGACGACGCGAGGGGCCGTAACCGCTGCCAGGGCGGGGGCGGGGGCGACGGTGGCGATGGCGGGGCGGGGGCGGCGGCAGGGGCCGCGGCGGGGGCGGGCGGAGGCGACGGCGGCGGCGCGAGGGGCCGTAACCGCCTGCCAGGGTGGGGGCGGGGGCGATGGCGACTATGGCGATGAACGGGGCGGGGCGGCGGCCAGGGGCCGCGGCCGGTGGGCGGGGGTGGCGGAGGTGACGGCGGCGGCGCGAGGGGCCGTAACCGCTGCCAGGGGCGGGGCGTGGGCGGCGGCGACGGTGGTGATGGCGGGGCGGGGGCGGCCGGCAGGGGCCGCGGCGGGGGCGGGGGCGGGCGGGGGTGACACTGGCAGTTGCGGCGGCGGCGCGAGGGGCCGTAACCGTTGCCAGGGCGGGGGCGGGGGCGGGGCGGTTGGGAAGGAGCGGCGCAGCGGGCGAGCGAGGGAGGAGCAGGGCGCGAACGTGCGCAGCCGGCGGAATAGCCCCGAGGAGCGGCGCCGCCGAAGCCCCAGCTTCCTGCTCGCCGACGGCGGCGCCGGACGGCGCGTCGGAATCTGGAGATGAGGAAGTCGACAGCGGAAAAAGGAAAAAAAAGCGAACTGTAAATGTGGAGAAAGAACGCAAAAGGAAATGCGAGGAGTAGGAAAGAAGAGTGGATGAAGAAAAAGGTTAAGAAGGAAAAAAAAGGTAAGGACGAATGAGGCGAAGAAGACGAGAAGGAAAGACGAACATTACCAAAAGGATAATCTAAGAAGAAGAAATAGTAACTAATGAAAAAGAAGAAGAAATGACGTGATACCATTGATTGGAAACAGGTTGATGCTCACAAATTGCCAGGGCCATCGCCGAGTGGCCCTTTCAATCTATGATTAGTATGTCTTTGGAAGAATGGTCGACAAATGTAAAAATGAAAGATTCCTGGGAATCAGAAATTTGATATTGCGTGAAAAATTGAGTTTTCAAAAAGTGCTTACTTTATTATTTTGTACTCACTATGATAAATTATTTTTCAATGACTTCTTGTGATTTTATCTGTTTTGTTATAAAGATGCATAAAATTTAACAAACAATTTTCGTAGATTATATACCACGTCTTTGATTATGTACAATCGAGTACTGTCGCACCGTCATGGAACTAGATAAACTGGTGCCCTGGGAGACGGTTATGAAGCACATTAAGTTCCAGGCTGCCTTTAGGAAGCAATGATAACGCGCGACCCCCCAGCTTCAGATTATTAACATGGATATGAATATTTCACGTGTAGCTGTACAATTCTGAGTCTAACCAATGATTTACAATTTACTCGCTTCTTTGAGTTCGCTATTTTTACTTTCCTTTCCTTGTGGGAGATATGCTGTCGGTGTAATACGCTTTGTAACGTCTCGATTGAGTTTCGAAATCCATTTTTGGTGTTATGTTATTAATTACCATTTTCACCATACCTCCTTTTCCTTCTCCTTCTTGACGATCAGTGAACTAAAAGAAAAGGCTACGACGGCTGTTATACTGCGATTTTTCTTACTGCGACCCTCAAGGCCACTCAAATCCCATCTTCGCGATGGAATATGTCACGGCATTTCGCGTCTTTTTTCGGTCTTGCCGGTAGAAGTCGCATGATCGCAAGCACTGCTTCATACGGTCGCGATCGTGCGAAATCTAGCGGAACGACTGAGAAAGACGCGAAATGCCGTGACATATTCCATCGCGAAGATGGGATTTGAGTTTCCTTGAGAGTCGCTCTTAGAAAAATCACAGTATAGGTTCTTAAGTTAAAACAACGAAGCACGCATTTTCCCGCATTTACATAGAGGGTAGCCGAAATGCCTGAAAAATCGCCCTCGGTTGTGAACGCAGTCTAGCGGCGGCGGCGGCGGCACGCAACGACCGTGCCGGGGCCCCCGCCCCCCGCCGCGCTGATGTCACGCGGCGATGATGTCACCGGGCGGCGGTGAGGCTCTTTTTGTCGCCCCGCTTCGCCGCGCGCGGCTTGCTCGCTGGGCGCCCCGAAATAGCGGGCCCGCCCCTGCCCCTGCCCCTGCCCTGCTCCTGTCCCTGTCCCTGTCCCTGTCCCTGTCCCTGTCCCTGCCCCTGCCCCTGCCCCTGCCCCTGCCCCTGCCCCCGCCCCTGCCCCTGCCCCTGTCCCTGCCCCTGCCCTGCCCCTGCCCTGCCCCTGCCCCTGCCCCGCCCCCTCGTCCCACCGACACTCTTGCCCCGCCGCCGCCCCTTCCTAGACCAGGCCATAGACTAAGGACTAGGAAATTCCTCTGTGGTCAGCTGCAACCGACTCCCGTCCCTGTTTCCACTGCCCTTCTTCGCCTTGCTCTCCTCTCCTCTCCACCGCGCCCCCGCCGCGACACGGTTCCGGCCCCGCCGCCCCTCCCTAGACCAGGCCATAGACTAAGGACTACATCTTTATGACCTGGCCTCGTCAACTCGTGGAGGAAATTCCTCGATGGTCAGCTGCAACCGACTCTGCATCTCTTTCCACTTTTCCTTCTTCGGTTTGCTCTCGTCTTGTCTCCACTACCTCCGCCCCCACATATGTTATTCTGGCATTGTTTTATTTTCCCACACCGCTCCTGTTATTTGCCCCAATTCCGCCTTCACTATGTGCTCCGGCTCGTCCTTTGCTCTCGCTTCCACACCTACCAGGGTCGCCATATCAGTCCCCGGTTCCTTTCCCCGCCTGTAACCCCGCATCGGCTTCCTCAGTTTCAGTTCCATCCATCTTCGACTCTTCAGATTCTCTGTCCCACTTCATTCCAGACGTTGTTGCCGCTTTTGACTTGTCAAATCACCTCAGACTTCGTTCCCACATTCCCACCCGACTGTCTCGCTGCTGCCTCCTTACCAAGCTAGGTAACCGGTATTTTTAGTAAAGGATAACCTGTCGAGTTAATTGATTGATCATGTATTCCGGGCGCGCCAACTGCTGTGGTATTTAGTTCCGTAAGTGTCGTGCATGTGTTTTCTTAGGAGGTACCGGTGATCTCCGCTGGATCTTGTGCCGACCTACACGTGGGGTAGCTGGTTTTCCCCAACCAGGTATCTCCCACTAGCGGGCAACACCCCAGTCGGGACCAGCTCTAAGTTCCCGTCTGGTCTGCCATAGCCTGGACAGGATATGAATAAGCAGCCTATGCGCAATTTACTAGTTTATGTATTTATTGTGTAGAACATACCCCTCATTCAGATAACAGACGATGGTAGGTGGAGCCAGCCCGGATATTGTGCTATGAACGCTCCGTTGCCAGAGCGTGCTCCGCCCTGCGTGCTCTTGAGCGCCTGGGGCGGCAGTGTCGACTTTCACGCGCTCGGCCGTGGTCCGCCATGCCGAGTGGGTTAGCCGCTTGGCTGGAATTACATTTGGCGTGGGCGGTGGAAACGACGTGTGACTTCATCGAAACGCCAAGGGCGGCTGTCTGACGGGGCTTTAGGGATGCTGTGGAGGCAGCTGAAATGTTCGCTTTCGCGGTCTTGGAATCGCCTATCCTATCACTGGAGGTATAATTTTATTTGAAGCTACTCCCACTGTATTTTCGACTTCAAATGCAAGATACAAACAAAGTGCTCCTCTTATATTTTTTTTGAGAAAGTGTGACAGTTTATTGAAGTTTCACAGCTTTCTCCTCACACTTTGTCAACTTGCATTTCTTGAAATATTTCGATACGTGAGAGTTCAGATTTTGTCATTCCCATAGTCTTAGAATAAGAGGCAGACAACTGCATGTCTGGGCCTTTCTGACGCCTCACTGGGATCCCTTTTCTATTAAACCATTTTTATTTAAGAGTGATTTATTTTAATAGTACATAAATAAATATAATACAAAGAGAATGAATCAATTTTAATGACACTATTAAAAAACTATTCGCTCTTCGCTGAATGTTATGTATCAATTGTCGATTGTCAGCCTAAAATGGGAAAGGAAACGGGGATTGATCGCTTTTACGAAAATACAGTTTTATTCAGTAGGACCAAGTCCCTCTCAAAATTTTCAGTGCGGCCATGTCCCCTCCCCGTGTGCATACACCTGCGGTCATTTATTGACGTTTTTCATCACGATTCCGAAACTGAATTTCATGTACTCTTGGGTTTTGCGAAGAATATTTGGGATTCCGCGAAGGAAGGAACCGTAAATCAAATTAAAAAAAGAAAAATTCACATTCATTTAGTTAGTGATCCTTGTAGTTATAATCCTTTCCAGGTGTAACTGTTTCTGTGTGTTTTAAATTGTACATCTGAAATATATCAATGTCACTTTCTTGCATTTAGCATTAATGAGTGTTCATGCCATTGGTGATTGTGACAAAATAATCTCCATATTAAAAAAAATACATTTTGGGAAGCGCTGAAATACTGGAGATAGCTTATAGGTTTGCTATAAGCATCTAGAAGGGTTTATTCATACTAAACGATCCTTAACCAGCACTGTTATATTTCAAATGAATACCCAAAAATTGCTAGTAATGTTTTTATTGGATATGTTATTTGTTGTTTCTTATTCTACCGTACACACGAGGATGTTGGCCGAATAGAGGTGCGTTTGATTCGAAGAGAATTCATCCAACGAATTCATCCAACCGGTGTACATCTGCATCACATTTTCCCTCTCTGCTTCATTCCGCTTCCACTTCCCAACACACTGACTAACATCACCTCATCTACTCTGACTCGTCCCGCCCCGCCCCGATCTGCCGCGTTTCTCCCCTGTCCCGTCAGACGCACAAATACCTGACCACGCCCCGCCCGACCCACAACGCCTCATCATGCCCTTGCCCAGACCTTCTTCCAGCCCCACCCCGCATCGCCCCGCCCCAACCTGCCCCGCCCGACCCACAAACGACTCACCATGCCCTGCCCAGTCCTCTTCAGCCCCACCCCGCATCGCCCCGCCCCAACCTGCTACGCCCGACCCACAACGAACTTCACCATGCCCTGCCCAGTCCTTCTCAGCCCCACCCCGCCTCGCCCCCGCCCCAACCTGCCCCGCCCGACCACACAACGACTCACCATGCCCTGCCCAGTCCTCTTCCAGCCCCCACCCCCGCATCGCTCCGCCCCAACCTGCCCGCCCCGACCCACAACGACTCACCATGCCCTTTCCCAGTGCTCTTCCAGCCCCACCCCGCATCGCCCCGCCCCAACCTGCTACGCCCGACCCACAACGAACTCACCATGCCCTGCCCAGTCCTCTTCCAGCCCCACCCCGCATCGCCCCGCCCCAACCTGCCCCGCCCGACCCACAACGACTCACCATGCCCTGCCCAGTCCTCTTCCAGCTCCCCACCCCGCATCGCCCCGCCCCAACCTGCCCCGCCCGACCCACAACGACTCACATGCCATGCCCAGTCCTCTTCCAGCCCCACCCTGCATCGCCCCCGCCCAACCTGCCCCACCCGACCCACAACGACTCACCATGCCCTTTCCCCAGTGCTCTTCCAGCCCCACCCCGCATCACCCGCCCCAACCTGCCCCGCCCGACCCACAACGACACACCATGCCCTGCTCAGTCCTCTTCCAGCCCCACCCGCATCGCCCCGCCCCAAATTATCCCTTCCCACATTGCCTCGTCTCTTCCCGCCTCGTCTCGCCTCGCGCGCCACACCCCGCCCTTCCCAGCACACCCAGCCTCCACCGTCTCGCTCCGCGTGGCCTCTTGGCGCAGCCAACTCCCCCTTCCCCTTCACTCGGCGTCGCGCACTCCCTTGCGATCGGTTGCAGCGCAGGGCCCATTCTAGCTCGTGGCTCGACAACAGTTTCCGGGAATGCTCCGCGGCGGCAAGCCCTCAAAGGAAGCGCTGCTTTCCAGGAATGCACTGCGCATGTGCTGCGTCAAGCCGCTTCCATACGCGCTCATTATCCTTGTTGCCGCGTGTGTTGTGAATTCCCGATTAATCCACCACACGTAGATATTGAGTTCATTAGCGAAAGAAGCTGCGAGCCCGCAAATGAAACTTCGTTGACCAGGGTGTCCTTACGTTAATACGAATGGTGGCAGATTTTTCAACACCAAAGAAGTAGTTCGGTTACGCAGCTACAGCCACTAGCCACTGCCTGGATGAGAATTGTGGGAATCGAGTGATCCGATGGTTCTTTTTAAGCTTTCCTCCGGTCAGTGCCAGACGTTTAAAACACCGAAACGCAGACCGCGTAAGGTCATTTCTTCTTCGTCTGCGTGTCCTCACATTCACCATTCGGTTGAACGATGAGCCTACACCGTTGGTCTAGAAAGATTCGGGAAAAATATGAGAAAGGAGATGGCAGGCCAGAAGCTCGAAGTGGGTAAGAAGAAAGAGTTCGCCAGTACCGTAAGAAGAAAGATTTCGCCAGTACAAGTATGAGGAACTGGAAATATCGCATTTCTAACCATAAAGATCCAATGGAAAATGTTGTTTTCCAAATGTTACTTTTCAAAATGTGTGATTTAGATTTGTATTAAATGATAACAACTGTAATCGAGAGCAATGTCAAGGAAATAATTTCCAGTTTAATGAAAATGTTTGGAAACTTGGATGAGCCGATTGAGAAAGGGATAATACGACTAGAAATGAACGTTTGCCATCCTTAACGTACAAAAAGTTTCACACAGATGCCGTAGGAATTTTATGTAATTGAAAATAATCAATAAAACTAAAAAAAGAAATGAAAAGATTTGTTGCTTACGGATGTCGCTACGAAAAAGATAAGTGAATATATTCATGAGATTTAAAAACGCCAAGAGCACAGGACGCTCCGCCATTTTCAAAATTGCCAATTGGCTAGTCCCCATAAGCTGTCCAGAATTTGTTATAACATTTGTTGTTGAATTTGTTGTATTGTATTCGTTGTCGTATCGTGTATTTGTTCGAAGATATTGTTCAGTGGTTTTGGGACGCTAGTGATTGAATTTTGTCATTTATAATTTTTCTCAAATATCTTACTTTTAAACGAATTCAAATTGCCTTTGGTGTCTGTTACGTATGCAGGACTTGCTTTGGGGTTTGAGTTGCCTCTGAAGTGGATCAGAAGCGTCGACGATGGAGTAATATTACCAGAGCAATCTTCTCTGTGTACCCATCAGTAGTATTAGGTCAATCCGATCTGAGTCAGGAGGACTGTCTCATTCCCTCAAACGATTAATTACGTTGCACTGTCAACACGTCATCAGTTAAAACTAATAACGAAAATCGAACGTCGCTCCACGCAGATCACTGCCTCTGATCCCGGTCAACACAAGCGCTTTGAGGAAATCAGCGGCGCTCTAATTCAGGAAAGCCATCTGCTTCTAAGCGAACAATATGAACCTCTTCATTAGTCTAGTTCATTATATATTTCATTGATTCATGAGAGACAATGAGTGATTGAAGTAGAGAGGGTGAGAGCGGCGAAAGCTAAGGAGCTGGATACAGCAATGCCAACTTTGTACGCTCAGTTATTTTTTCCCTTCAGTATTATTTTAAAGCATAGGTATAGATTAATTTTCAGTTTATACACAAATTGTGTTTTGTAAAAGTCAATGTTTCTCTACGCTATTGAAACAATAATAATACTATTATTAGCCTACACAATCCCATAAAGGGCAAAGGCCTCCTGCTTTAGCAGGATTACAGTACGTTTATATTAGTGAAATCACTAAAGTAAATCATCAAAACAATATAGAGCGAAACAAAGAGTAGCTATAACAAACTATAGTAAAACAAACTATAAGACAACAAATATATGAACAAACAAAATAATAGCTGTAAGAAACTACACAGTAGCTTGAAGAAAATATATGAGCAAAACAAATTGTAGATATAAGAAACACTAGTTGCACTAGGGATCAAGTGAATTAAACCTATTCTGCTCATGTCGTTGTGTTCATTAGTAGCGTTAAGAAATATTTGAGCAAAACAAAATATTAGGTACATGAAACACTAGTTGCACTGGCGATCATCACATGCATTGAACTTATTCTATTCGTTTCGTTCTGTTCGTTAGTAGCTATAAGAAAACTGAAATAATACAATAATTTAAACAGTATTCGTTTCAGAACTGTGTTATCGGAAGTCTTCGAGACTCAGGTCTTGTCACGTGTATAACATGATTAAGAAATCTCTAAATTATATTTTTGGCTCTAGCTAAAACTGATCACAAGCAAAATTCTTCCATCGGCGTAAGTGTAGCTTTTAAAAGAATGTTTCACATGTATATCCTTCCCTTTCCAATCCTATTCTTCTCTTTCTGGGTTAGTAAACCTATATTTTCTAGAACTTTGTTGTTCATTACAACATTGAAATTCAAAAAATCTTATATTACGAAATAGAAAAAAATTGACAGTAATCATATCGGTTAGTTATAAATAATACGATACTGTTTATGGAAACTATGTATACAAACATTTAATTAGACAAGTACAAAATCAGATGGTCTATGTATCATGGTATGAGACAGGAATATTACATTTACCTTTTAGTTTATTAGTGTTGAAAATTTCAGTAATGATATTACGACACTAAAAGTGAAAGAAATTATTCAGTGAGTAAAATATGTCGATTGGTTGAAACCTTACGAGGCAGGGAAGAAATCCATGACGTCCGCTGTGATAAACATAACCCACGATACTTAACGCTGCCGGATATTAATGTCTAACCGCCTCGTAAAGACGTGCAGTTATAAAAGAAGCAAAGTGCGTATTTTTCAAGTACGGCAACTTCAACAATCTGCAACGTGTTGTCTCTTTAGATACACACTCTATGCAAAGATACGGCTTCTGATGTCCAGCTCGGCACAGCATGACACGCGAGAAGGTGGTTTGTGCACACGACTTGCGAAGTATCGAAGCAGGAACAAACTGGGCCGCAGCCTCAGGTGGCGTCGGGAAGTGAGCGGAGGCCGCCGTCATCCCCGCAGCGAGTGGCCGCGCTTCGACGAGGGCAGAGTATCCAGCGCCGGCGCTGCGGGCGGCCCTTGGCGCTGAGAAGCGAGCCGCTCTGGTCGGCGGCGGCGGTGAAGACGAAGGGGAATGGCGATGGGAGCGGGGGCGGAGGGGCTTTGAGGAGGGCGTGAGGTAGTGGCGGATCCTGGAGGGGGCGGGCATGTGGGCTATGCCTCCCCCCAAAAATACCTAAGGGTTTCGTTTGTTACCTTCCATCACAGCGAACAATTGTTTTAAATATTTATTTTAAAAGTTTGTAATTATTTAAACAATAATATTGAGTATTATAATATATACACCTCAAAAATAATATTCTGTATAATAAATATGTTCATTATTTAACAAAATTATATGATGCGCCTCCCTCCTCCCCAAATAATTGGCTGGATCCTCCCCTGGCATGCGGTCGTTTTTCCAGCCTCACATCCCTCTACCTCTCCATCATCATTCCTCATCGTCACATCGTTAGATTACTTATATCTCGACGACTTCAGTAGTTGAACCTTTTCCCCCGCCATAAATCTGTATTTGCGGCGAAAAGTGTGTTATTTCCAAAACAACAGGTACGAGAAAAAAGTTTTAAAAATTTACAAGATACTATTTTCGTCTTTTAAACCTGTCTCTTCAAAATGTCATTCAGTGTAGCCGTAGAACAACTCTGCGGCTCACCAACCACAACTGGACGTCGTTCTCGTTATATTGCAATACATGTATGCTTTTTTATGAAATACCCAAAATTTACAAATGAGTAACTCAGCGTAATTGTGGCGTGAGTTAGCTCTTTATACCCACAAATAGATATTAACTTTTTTCATACATCTAAGACAAAATTTTATTTTGTGGATGATCTTGGTTGTCCGGGTGACGCCGCGTCGAAGACTGTGTTGCAGACGTTGGGACCATTTTATTGTGGTCTTCCTCAGGGTTGGTGGCAGACCAGCGCTGAGGAAGACCACGATAAGATGGTCGAAACGTCGGCAACACAGCCTTCGACGCGGCGTCACCCGGACAGCCAAGATCATCCACATGACTTCGGACGCGGAAGCCTACGACTTCAAAATTTTATTTTTGCCATTTTTGAACGTACCCTTTACGCTGCGAACTCATAGATAACAGTAATAATTCATGGATGGCGCGGAGTGGGAAGACACCGGTCGTTGGACGGCGTGGCCGGTAGCGCCGCCGTGAGCCACGCGGAGGGGGCGGTGGCGAGGGCGAGCGCGGAAGCTGTGCAGGGGACGCTGCCGTGGACGAGGCGGCCGGTGTCGGAAAGGGCGTGCCGGAAAAGTGGAGCCGCGGGGCCTGCTGGGAGCTGTGACGCATGGCCAGTCGGGCAACAAGAGCGAGCTGAGGTGTACAGTGGGACAAAAGTCACCAACGATGATCAGAGCGTTCTACTTGTGATTTAGAACAAAGCATTTCAAAGATAGAAAAAATCACGACTTTTGTAACTAAAAAAGCTTAAACTGAATATTTATATTTAAAAAAAAAATTGTTTATGGGTTACCGGTTACAAATTTCATTGTTTGTCGGTCGGTCGATAAATCGAAATGTCTGGAATTTTTTCTCCCCTCCTTTAGTTGGGGAACATAAAGTACAAAGAAATCACTTTATCATTCTGTAGGATGGAGCAACAAATACCTGAATCTGAGGAGAAAATAAATTTTTCGATTAATCGAATTTGATCATTCGAATTAACAATATTAAAGTTTCAGAGGAATCTTAACGAGTTTCAGCAAACTTCTAAATACAAGTACAATATGAAAATGCAATATCTTGGTAAATTCGAGACATCACGGACTTCGAGTTTTTGGAGTTCGAGATATGGACATTCTGTTCTTGAATTCGATGTATCATTGACTTGGAGATCTTGAGAAGTTCGAGTTATGGATGCACCACTCAGGGGCGGATCATTTGAAGGGGGAGATCGTAGATTTTAGTTAAATAATAAACATACATGTTATATTTTATTTATGTACTGTAGATATGATACTACACAATATTGTTTAAATAATTGTATATTTTGAACATAAATATTTAAATCAATTTTGCCTAATAAAGGAACGTAAATGCAAACTGTAGACCTTGGTCGGGACTTGCACATACACTATACGTTCTTCGTACTTACCACATTCAGGTAAAGTTATACAGTACCTGATACGTACTACACTACCAATGGAGGTATCTGCTAGGTGTATTTCTTTTAACACCTGCATTCTTGAATTGAAACTATACTAATTTTTTTTTTTTTTTTTTTTTTTTTTGGATTTCATCGTTTTACTCCTTTTTGGGAATAAAACGATGGAACCTGTATCTCCCTGGCACCACTACCGTTTCCTTTTTCCGCCACGCGCGCCTTTCGGCCCATTTCTGAGCGGAGCGCCCAGTCAGGCGTGCAGGGGAGGCGCGAGGGGTGAGGGCGGGAGTGTGGGCGGGCGGCGGAGGTCGAGTATCAAAGCCTTCTTCCCCGGCCGCCGCCGCCGCCGCCGCCGGCGCCCCGGCGTCGGCGTCGGTGTCTGCGGCGTCGGGGGGCGGGGCCGGCGCGGCGCGGCGCGGCGCTCGGCCGTCTCGAGTTCGCAGCCGGCGGCGCCGGCCGCCGTTTTACGAGGGCTCTCCGGACGCCGCGGGCGACGGCGCTGGTGGGGCGGGGGAGGGGGTAGAAGGTAACGGTAGAAGAAGGGCGTGTCAAAAAGGAGTGGGGAAGAAAAGACGAAAGATGTTGAAGATGGTGGGAAGAGAAAGAAGGACAAGAAAACTCGCCATAATGTCGACGTGGAAGTAAGCAATGAATTCATTACCACAGGAAAGTATTCCAAATGTTGAATAAATTTTCTGTACTGATTTGAGGAACATACCTACTGTTGAATCCCATTGGAAATCTCATATTTATAAGTATAATTTGTATATCTCAATAAATTTCTTCAATTTTTTTTCTGTTTGAGTTTACAATTGAGTAACTACGAGGAGCATTTGTAAACATACATGGATTGCCATAAAAGAGACAACATTTCGTATCAGAAAGCAAATTCATTGACCCAGCAGGAAAATAAATACCTGCACTTCCCTTGGTGTAAATATTATTTATATTTATTTATTTAACGTCAAAAAGAGTTAAAAATTTGACGTACTATGGGGAGAAGTGCAAAATAACTAAACACAAAAAGGAATAAAACGATGAAACCAAAAGAAATAATGAGTAATTCAAGAATGCAGGTGCTAAAAGAAATACATCTAGCAAATACCTCCATTGGTAGTACGTGTAATGTATAACATTACCTGGCTGTCGTGAGTACGAAGAACGTAGTGTATGCGTTGATCCCGGCCAACCAATTTGCGCCGAGCTCAGGAAATCTAATGTTGACTTTATTTCGCAACATATACTAACACTTCAAGGAAATCTCGAAGCAAACTCAACTAGGTGTGCGTAATAATACACAATTATCTCTTCGAGAGAAAACGTACGGGAAACATCTGAAAATAATAAGCACTCTTTCACATATTTCACCATTTTGACGGAAAACATTCTTCATCTTTCAAGAGGACTTGCAATATTGGAAAGGTAAGTATCAACAAGCATACAGTGGAGAGTATACCGCTTGTTACATCAGGTCGTGACTAACACATCAGTCTAACCAATTATAGTGTTCAGTATTGCATATCCATTAAACATACTATGCGAAATGAGGATGTAAGGCCCATTTGTCGGGTCACTTTGTAATGACGTATCATAGCTTCATACGGACGTGTGCAAGCTTCATTAATGTACGTAATGTTACGCGTAATTAAAACTGGGACAATTTTAGTTCCATGAGTGATAAATCGCACGAAAGCGATCATGTGGTTATGCGGTTGAACTATATCGCTTAGCCGAATGCGTTATGTTATTTATGGACTGTGCCTTAAAGGGCCACAACTACACAATTACGTCTTGTTCCAAGACTTACTACGGCGCCCGCAAAACGAGCCAAGCGGGAATGAATGCGAGCCAGCATATGCGGCGTGACTCAGACTGCATTAAGCGTTTCGTTATGGGAGAGTGCAAACGATCTTTGACGTTGAGTGAAGTCGGGCTTGCAACATTCGTCAAAGTGACAACTTCATTTGCTTCGGTAGAGTATGGCGTGCGTTCAATATTAATTTTGTACTTGGATCGTGGGCCTGTTTGTAAAACTCCACTTTCTAAGGCACCGCTATCGAATTCCCTAGGTCTATAAAAGGACCGAATTCATAGTTGACACTCAAGGAATAACAGAATTCCGAAGCAAAAGCAATTGCTTAAAATATGAGCTTAAACGTAAATAATCACTTTACAGTTCCGGATTTCTTTTTTTAATATTTATTATTAATTCTGCAATTAAGTATCATTACTTGGTGGCAGAATATTTAAATTACAAGAGAGTAGTTAATTTAAAAAAACAATAATTAAAAATAATAGTACATAATTTCACAGCGCAAACCTTACTCCAATTCATTTTACTCCACTTCACTTCACTGCACTGCACTTCAAATGCATAACACTTAACTGTTATGCATTTCTTTGGCATTTGTTTCCCTCCACTACACAACACTGCACTGCACTGCACTACACGAATAGAAATAATAATAATAATAATAATAATATTAATAATAATAACAATACTACTACAACTACTACTAATAATAACAATTAGACAAAGTACTTAAGAGGAAATTCTACTTATTTAACTGTAGAAACTTAACAATAATACAATGACCTAAAATATAATTTTTGGGCATTTTATGACAATTCATTAATTAATTTTTGAGCATTTTTGGACAAACATTATTTTTTATATTTTTTATGATTGAAGAATGTTTATATAAAAACGTAAATTTATTGCCAATACAAAAAGAATGTATCCTGTAAATTTCAATAAATTGTCAATAATTGTTTCTGAGAAAAGTTACATGCATTGCAAATTAAGTACATTTTCAGGAAACGCCATTTGAAAAAAGTCTGTACTCGCCGCTGCTCTACTACGGAACATTCCAGCTCCTCGTGGAACATTCCTACTCTGTATTCTGGATCATCTTCTTCAGCGGAAAAGACCAATTCTACCAACGTATTATCACGAGCATGTTTGAAACTCTTTAACAATGCAACACGCGTTCAAAATTCCGAAAAAAATAGCACATACATTGCACATACTTGTCTGTAGTGTATCAAAGGGCGCGTAGCTCATGCGCACTGCGACATTTAAATAAGAATTAAAGGGACTTCCAGGCGTCCTTGAAGAAAAATGTTGGAGAGAGCAAGATTTGAATTATTTATTTAGACGAAAAACCAAAATCGATAATTTGACCCATTTCATGGTACCCTCTGCCCTCAAGGCACCAATCCGACATTCCCTAAGAATTATTGATCCCCGATCCACCGCATTTAATCCTACTCCACAGAATCACTTCGTGACTTCACACACTAGAGCGACATGTTCTCCGAATAGCTTCCCAACTATTCTCCGTGTACGTAGTAGCTCCCAAGGCGTGGCCGCGTCGGCGGCGCCCAACTTCGCCGGGGCTGCGTGCAGCGCCTCGCGCCTCGCGTCTCGCGCCCGCCCTTTCAGCGGAAGTGGCAGCCGCTCTCAGTCGAACGCGCGCTCTAATTGGGGCGAGGCGCTGCCAGCAGACGACTAATCGCCTCTTCGATTCGGCGAGGGGAGCGCTTCGTCTCGCGCCCGCCTGCCCCCCCCTCCCGCGTCACTTCCCACCCGAGGGGAACTCGTGCTTGTTGCCACCAGGTCAAAATAAACAAAAAAACTACTGACGGATGCAGAGGTATAGGTATGCAGAGTTTCCCCTTCCGTGTATCTCTCACATCGGAACCTCCCCACTCGGGATAAGCTCTAAATCTCTTCGATTAAGCGAGGGGTATCTCCTTCTAGGTATCTCCCCATCGGGACCTCCCCACTCGGGATAAGCTCTAAATCTCTTCGATTAAGCGAGGGGTATCTCTTCTAGGTATCTCCCCATCGGGACCTCCCCACTCGGGATAAGCTCTAAATCTCTTCGATTAAGCGAGGGGTATCTCCTTCTAGGCATCTCCCCATCGGGACCTCCCCACTCGGGATAAGCTCTAAATCTCTTCGATTAAGCGACGGATATCTCCTTCTAGGTATCTCCCCGTCGGGACCTCCCCACTCGGGATAAGCTCTAAATCTCTTCGATTAAGCGAGGGGTATCTCCTTCTATGTATCTCCCCATCGGGACCTCCCCACTCGGGATAAGCTCTAAATCTCTTCGATTAAGCGAGGGGTATCTCCTTCCAGGTTTCTCCCCCATCAGGACCTCTCCACTCTGGGTCAGCTCGAAAATCCCCCGGTCTCCTGCCATACATGGTAGTGTAGAGCTTGAAAGTGAAAGTATGTGTGTAAAAGGACAGGGTGGACAAGGACGAGGAAGGAAAGATCGCGCGTGGTCCATGCCCTGTTCTTTAGAATGCTACGGCATTTGCCGGTTCGAAAGAACACAATCCGATCATAGCTAGTATACTATAGTATTCCCCTCCGGACATCGGCATCATTCGACCTCTCTGTATAGCCTATTGTCAAAAATCCGCCGCTGCGCCGCCGTCGGGATACGAACTCTAGTACCAGCGGGTCAGTGACACTGCAGAGGCAACGGATGTTGTCACTGCGCCATCTCAGCGAGTGTCAGCGCCATCTCCAGCGCCATCTCAGCAAGTCGGCGCAGACGTCGACGCCGCCGTTCGTCGAATGGATCCTAAACGGCGCCTTTAATTAAAATTCCCGGCGCCTGCTGGCGACAGCCGCTCGCCGCGCCGCGACGCGCCGCGACGGCAGGTGGAGGAATCCGCTGCGGGAGACGCGACCGCAGAGCTCCGCACCGGATGCGACGGACACGCCCACTCGCCCAGGCGCCGGAGTTGGTCGGCCGCGCGCAAGGCACCAGAAGATTTTCTACCAAGTGGAATTGTATACTGCGATTTTCTTCACTCTGCTGCTGTATCGCTGCCATCCAATCGGGAGCTTATATGTCGTTACAGTGATGTCACAATAGGCGTCACGTTCAAGCACACAGTGACGTCACGTTGAAGCTCGCGATTGGATGAAACCGTCAACAGCTGATTCGTAGTCAGGGGACAGAATTAAGAAAATCGCAGCTTAATGTTTTGTTTACGGTTGAGGTTGAGTAGAAGCGACTTCTGAAGTTACTCCACCGCGCCACACGTGGTTTAGGGATCGTGTTACTTTCATTGTGGGCTACGGGCTTCAAATCCCAGAGTATCTATGCGGAGGTAGTCCATGTTCTCGAACTGGGTCATCCATTTCCACCGGCTCTAATTCCCCCATTTGTCTGTCATCATTCAAATTATTTCTTATTATCCACCACCAATTCAATAAACCATTCCTCTCCAAAATGACTGAAGATTAATGAATGGAATACATGTATATTGTAAAGGCTATTTAAAAGTTGCTCTTTTAATCGAAACCATCCAAATTCATTCAACTCTTTTTTCATTTAGTAAAATTGCGTCAATTTTGATTGTAAATAATTTAGAAGGAAGAAATAATGGAAAGACATAAATAGATATCTGTAATTATCATTTCGTTTTCCAAATTTTTCAAATTATTCTTTATTTTATATTTAATATAAACCCCTGGCTATTATAGTTATTAATTTAACAATGTAAATTAAAAGAATGATAACACATCATTTACGAACATTTTTAAATATTACTGCTTTCTACGGAATCACTTGCTTCATCGGTCATGATTCCGAAACTAGGCTCATTCAGATGCATTGTTCGATCGTAATACACGCGCTTATTGCTGTCCGATGAATATGCGGACTCGGTTTTGAAGCGCCGGTTCTCGAATCCCCCTGTCTGTGCGTCGCAATACGTTGGAGTTCGTTAGTGCAATGCCACACAGTAATTCGCGAACGTCATTATCCTTGCGACAACCAGGCGGACAGCGGCGGCTCTTCGAATTACGAAGATTAACGCCCTCGTAAATTTGCAACGCGCAGCCTCGCGTCCTCTGGCGTGCTGATTCTCTTGGTGAACGCTCCCGAGAGGCTTAGTGGGTGAAGTTCTCTCGTTTAGTTTCCTCGTAGAATTACGAATTATCAGCAGTCACATAACTTCTTTTCTGTTATTTAAATTTAAAAAATAATAAGCAATGTACTACACAATTGTTTCAAACTCGTTTTATCTCTTATTACAGTTCCTGAAATATTGTAATCAGGAATTACAAATAGTAATTTCATACTTTGATACTTGCTAGAAGTGGTCAGGGGAAGGTATTTGGAATTGTAATTAACTACTACTAATTTCTTATTTGTAATAATTCTCGTTTAGTTTCCTTGTAGAATTATGATTTACCAGCAGGCACATAATTTATTTTATGTTATTTAACTTTAAAAAATAAACAATGTACTGTTATTCAGAATCACAATTATTTAAAACTTCTTTATCTTTTATCTCTTACTACAGTTTCCGAATTCTTCTAATCAGGAACTCCAAGTTGCAATTTCATACTTTGATACTTGCTAGAAGTGCTCAGGAAAAGGTATTTAAACTGTAATTAACTACTACTAATTTCTTATTAGCAATAACAATTTTTATTTTTGCCCTGGAAGGAATTGCTGTGAAAGTTTATTTATTTATTTATTTAAGTTGATTGATATATTATGTAATTCTGTCCAACTTATTTTTTTTCTAAGGCAGTCAATGTTTACATTATTTAACATCAACATATGAGTGCTAGACTACGTATACACTTTATTCTCGACGTTTTATTCGTATTTATTCCTATACGTTAATTACATCAATTTGATGAATTAAAAATGTAGATGTATGTACAAGAGTTAAAGAAAACAGAACCACTTACGTGAACGAAGAAAACACGTGATACCAAAATCGAAACTTCGAAAGAACTAACTATAATTCAACGGAAAGAATACTTTAAAGTGTTGCTAATAAGAGATCATTTAAATTTTGTGTATTTGAACTTATTCATGAAATCAACTGGAGCAGGAAAAGATATTCAGTAGAAGGTGTAGTGAGGAAGCAAATATGAGTAATTGCAAGTATGATTTAATTAAATGTGAACCAGAAAACAGAAAATTCGTTGCTTCCACGTTTTTCTTGGAAATGAAAAGCGAATAGCAATAGAATGAAATAGTATGAGAATAAAATGCCAAGGGTGCGACAAGTTCGGAATTTTAATCGATTCTGATAGAAGAAACGTCGAAGAAGTGAATGTCCTCAATCCAGTCAACAGGATTTGGAATTCAAAGGTCAGAAGAGCTTATCGGTATCAACATCAACAGGACTCTGCGCCAAAACTTTGGACATTGTCAGAATACTTTCTCTGTGGCCATCTGCACCTCCAATATCGTCGCGACCTTCGAATGGATTTAGCCCCTTACCACCACCACTCCTTCTTTCACTTTCACCTCAACTTTTATCGCCATCGCGGCCCAATGCTTGATCCTCTGCTTTTAGTCCATCGTCACTACAGTCACCACCTCTGTAAGAAAGCTTTAACCGCCGTTGGCCAGAATTCTGTTGCAGTCACAAAGAACTTTTGTCCTTCATTGCCAGTCGCTAGCGTCATATCCGCTGCGTTCCTAACCGCTGTTGCTGCTGTCGTAACCAGTGGCACCACCACCCCACCATTGTTACCGATTGCCTCCTTAGATACAGCCATTTGATATCTTGTCTATCCAGAGCTCCGTCTGGCAGCATTCAGAATTGAAGAGAAATTATAATAATTGAAAGCATGGCGGAGAGTTTCGAGGATATTAATTTTGGTATCGTGTAGTTGGTGTTTCTCATCGCATACAATACCTCAGAGTTCCACCCCTCCTGACCACTGAACATAAAATGGCGGAATCGGCGGCGCAAAGGAATGCTCTGGTCCCTGCACCTTAGGACTGTTCCTATCGCCACCACCCCAGGTCCCCGCCACCGACGTTGTCTCCCTAATGTCAGGGCTCCGCTAATATCACCATCCCACCCACTGTCACCCTCGGCTTCCTCCCGCCACCACATCCACCGCCATCTGCCACACCCACTTCTATTGCCTCCAGATCAACTAACGCCGGTGTCAACTTCGTCGTCAGTAGGACTAGTGCGTCCTTCACATTAGTAACAAACGTCACCACCGGCGTCAACCATCAGTGACGCTCTACCTTCGCCATCTTCCGTTGAGACAGGAAGGGGAGGGGCCCCTCACCACTGCCTGAGCACCGCATACGCCATTTACTTCCATGGCTGCTATCGCCAACATTAACTCTACGTCTGCATCATCCGCCGCGCTGCGTCGTGCCGCTGCCCTCCTCAAGCGCGCCGAGCCGCCACGTGCGCGGCAGGCAGGAGTGGGCGGGGCACGGGGGGGCGCAAGGGCGGGGAGCGGGGGCGGCGCGAGGACGGGACGCGGGGGTGGGGCGCGGGGGCAGGATGCCGGGGCGGGGCGCAGGCGGGGTGCGGGAGCGGGGCGCGAGGGGGCGGGGCGGGGCGCTGGGGCATGGCGCAGGCGGGGTCCGGGGGCGGGGCGCGGGTGGGGGAGCGGGAGGGGCGCGAGCGCGGCACGGGGGCGGGCGGGGCGCGGGCATGGTGGCGAGGGCGGCGGCGGCGGGGGCGGCGTCTCCCACGGGGTGACTCTCGGGTTACCGGCTGTTAAAGCTCGCGCAGATAGCTAGCCCAACACCCCGCCTTCTAGAGTACACCCACGCCGCGCCGCGCCCAACGAGCAGCAACAAACATCACGTGTCGCTTGCACCATCGAGCTGCGGCTTGAGCTCTCAGGATCTCTGCACAGTATTTCAGATCTCATCAGCGAGGTTGCTCCGTAAGGATTCTTACCGGCTGAGTTGACTCAGGACAGCTATTGTTGCTGCAGAGAACCCGACTGTTTTTTTTTAATGCTAAAGTTACAAACAATTAGAGAAAGTATGCGCTGTTGTAGTAGCACTAGTTTTCTGTGTTAGCAGTTTCTCTTGCACAGCATGCTTTTGAGGTCTTGTAACATAACTCAGAGGGCCGTTAAAACACATGTGCTGTGCGACGCCAGAGAAGCCACACGGGTCGGCCCTGCTCCGCTGCTGTCTTGTGCCGGGCCGTCTGGAAAGGGGAGCCCCCGGTATAAATAGGGCCCCTTATCGACGCCCGCGCCTCCCAGAGGGCGCGCGGAACGTGGCAAGTGACAGGGAAACACGTCCTTCCCTGCACTTGCCCCATAAAGATATGTTTGTTATGTACTGGAGTGCGCGGGACGCAGCCCGCTCGAGTTGCTTATGAAAAGGAGCTCGTTATTTTGAAGTTCCTGTCGACGCCGGTCTCTCAGTGACACTTGCGTGGTTTTGAAAAAGAACGCGTGTGCCCTCCAGAGGGTGAAGCCCTTCTTGTGGATTTTTTTACTTACCCTTCGTTGTTGGAAATTGTCACTAATTTTCTGGTGATCACAAGGCAAGCAAGAATGAAGATGGCTGGAATCGTGAAATTGAAAGGGAAGAGAGATGCGACGATTGGTGTAAGTTAGTGAAGAGGATGTGGAATAATCGTATTGGCAACTGCTGCATGAATATGATTCTTCTTCTACTTTAGTATTCTGCACAGTAGACATTTGTGAATTAAAAACAATATTAAATGCCAAAAAGTAGTAAAAAACTGAAGTAGATGCGTAAAGAAGTGGATTTAAAGAGTTAGTGCAAACATTTCATCACTCATATTACAGAGGGAGATGTTTTAGATGTAAGCTATATAGCTACAGTAGTTTAATTCTAAGAAGGCTGAATATTATTCAACCGTAATACCGGCTTTTCAATAAGGGATTTCTGTAAATGTAATGCGTTGGTGCTCGTGAATATAGTCGTGCTCCAATTCACGAAGTGCAATTTTACGATTCTCTCTGTTCTTCAATTGTGAGGGGAGTCGGTATTTATTAAAGCTTAGTCGCTTTGATAAGCCAGCAGGTGAAGAATAGAACGTCAGGTAAAGTGTAAAATAAAATATTTTTTTTACACATGAACTCGTTGAGTACTACCATTGACAATTTACTCAGTGTGACGAATTTTGGAGGTTGCTATATTATTTTTGTATCAAAAATGTCTGCTTTATTGCTGACTTTATTAATAACATTTTTTGTCGCAATACTTCTATTAAATTCTTTTCTGCTATTTGTCATTATTGTCATTTGTCATATTTGTCTCGATATTTATTTTTAGATCTATTTCCTCGCTAATAATAAAAATCCAGAGATATCTATTAAAAAATAATACCATAATTAAACCACTGTTTAATATTACTTACATATATTGTTTTGTTTCAGGTAAGTCGAGAGTCAGTGCCATCGAGTGTTAATGTAGCTGCACTGGTTGTGAGTATTCATACGATCAAATAGATCATTTACGCTGACGTTTCAGTACGTTCATTAGAATAAAAGTAGTGACCTGCAGCAGTAAAAATCGCCGCTGATCAAAACCACAAAAAATGATTTTCCAATTTCTATCACACATACTGAAGAACAAGAAATAAAATTCTTTCATTTAATACTGCAATAAATTTACTAGTTTAATAGAAATAGTCTTCACGAGTACTGCAACAACAAAGTGTATAATAAGTATACAGTAAAACAGTCCTTTACATACCAAGAATATCAAAGTTCCATAACGCATCTCGTAAATAGCAAATAGTTGTCGAACGGTCTCTTCCTTGTATCCATGTTTTCTCATGACGTCAACGGTGACGTTAGTAGTGATGAGTGTGAGAATTAGTCGGTACATCCAGTATGAGAACAGGAGGAAAAACACAATAAATATTTGTATTTTTCAGTTAAAATCAAAACGCTTTCATTGTTTGTTGGATTTTTTCCTATGATTCCAGAGTATCTAACGGTACTATAGAAACATCTCACATTGACAGATGCTTTAGTTTTCTATCAATTTTGCGATCTTTGGAAGAAAGTAATATAGACAGAGATTTTCCTCATCATCCGATGCCTCATTATGCCGCGCCGCCGGGTCGGGGCGGGGCCATTGCCTCCCCCCGAGCGCTCGTGAGTCCTGTCGCTTAAGCCGCGGCGCCCGCATCCGGACCACACGCGAGGACGTTCCACATGCAGAGCGCCGCCCGCCTCTGGGAGGAGGGCAAGGGGCGGGCGGGGCGGGCGGGGCGGGCGGGGCGGGCGGGGCGGGCGGGGCGGGCGGGGCGGGCGGGGCGGCGTAGCGAGCCGAGGACGTAGTGAGGACAATTGGAAAACGCCGCGCTCCGCTGTCGCCCTCATTCCTCGGAAAACCGCCTCCGCTCATATTCTCAGCGGCCTGCATTCCCGGCACGCCCCCCCCCCCCCCCCCGCGACCTCGGAAGGCAGACGATGGGGCCCAGAAACACTGCGCCGTGTTGTGCTCTGCTCTGTTCTCGTTTCGGGTGTATTAAGTGGTAGACGTTTGTAATACTATGTAAGTGAAGTCTGAGTCATTTGTTGCTAGCAATGGGCGCCCGCAGGCCTAAAGCAGGAGGGGGCAACTTCATGTACAGTCCTCTTTCCATTAAACATTTTTTTAGTATACAGTCCGGTTATAGTGAACTTGAGGGAATTAACATTTTTGGTTCACTATATCCGATGATGTCAAAATTAAACAGAATTTCTCGAAAACAATTGATTTTATTAATATAGAGATTGAGCAAAATACATTAACACCACGAACTGAATATGTATATGTGACGTATTTTAGTAGTAAATAAACGACAGATATGAAAATTGTAGTAAACATACCAGGAAAATTAAATTATAATGTTAATGATACGATTAATAATTTATTTTACACGGAACCATTTACAGGTTTGCCAGTTGTTTGAAAGGCCTCTTCCCCAAAGGTTGTACGTCGGTTCCTCAAATTGTCAGTTTGAAAAAGGGGGAAAATCTGGAATTAATCGTATATACAGAAATAAATGTTCTTCTTACGTAGAGCTACAGGGCCCTTTTCAAGTTTTCAGGGAAACCAGGACCCCCAAGCTCCCCCCCCCCCCGTGCGCACGTTTATGGTTGCTAATGTTTCTAATATTCTTTCTCTGACGTCGACTGAAGTCTTCTCTTATGCTTAGCTGTCTTTTTATATTTACATATCAGTGAGTACCAAACAAGAAAATAATTATTTATTATTTAGTTCCCTTTTTCAGAGTTGAAGGATATGTCATAAGAAATATTGTTGAAAACTGTGCCCATCTCTTGTGGATGTATTGTAAACCAAAAGAAAATTCTCGTTCAAAAGCAAGTGTCGACATAGGAGGATGATAAATTGTGAACTCGATCTGGAATCTGAACTCAATCCTATTGTAAATTCCTCATCTAACTTTTGGTTTATATAATATCGAAGATGTTCTCTCAATCCTGTTGTTAATCCCCCCATCTACCTTTCAGTTTATACCAGGAAAACCCGGCAGACGTTTCAACCCTTCATCTCCGTTTTTCCCCCTCCCATCTCCCTTTCTCACTGCCTCTCCCTCCCTGGAGAACCCAGATAAAACTTGCTGCAACCTGCTTTGTCCACCACAAATTGCTTTTTTTTAAATACGTCAGATTGCCCACAATGAAACGTAAACTATTCGTTTGAACGTACTAACGTGTAACGTATTACAATCTTAGTATCCATTCGTCGTATGACTTGTTCTTCTTTGACGAACGCGTCTCAACGCCTGCATTCAAAACCAGGCAAACAAACTGGACGTGTGTATTCGCTTGTCGATTTAGCGTGAATGAAAGCAGCCCAACGCCGCCGATCGTGGCGCGGAGGAGAGGGACAGCGTCGGCGTGACGTCAATTGCCCGCGGCCGCGGGTCGCTGCCCTTCACGACCTCTTTAACACGTCCGGCCTGCCGCAACCCTCCGCACATGCGGAGCCCACACCCCGGCCCGCCGATGGGGGACAACAGGGCGGAGCAACGGCGGCGGGAGGTGCTCTTTCTCTCTTTTAATGCGTGTACAGGGTGTTGCCAAAAGAATGCTCCGAAGGCCGCGAGGATTTGACGTATCAATTATTGTTGGAATAATATAATAGTTTGTATAATGGTTTTGTAATAGTTTGTATAATAGTTTGTAACAGTTTGTGTAATAGTTTTGTAACAGTTTGTATAATATAATTAATCTTTATTCGTGCTTTATGGTCAACTTAATTTAAAATATTTTAAACTACAGTATACCCTCGACTTCTTAGCTGTCGCCGCGTCGTCACTGCCCTGAGGAAGCCTGCGACATGACAGGCGAAACGTCGGCCTCTCAGCCAACGACGCGGCGTCTCCCGGACAGCCAAGCAAGTCGTGAACTCGAGTCACGGAAGCTTACTTGAACTACATATCCCTCGTTAGGGGCCGTCCATTCAATTACGTAACGCAAATTTCGAGTATTTTCGATACCCCCTCCCCTTGTAACGCACTTCCCTATCTCTTTGTAACGCAGAGTAAACGCTACCTCAGAACCCCTCCCTCCCCCTTTTAGCGTTACATATTTTACGGATGACCCCTTGGCACGAACTCGCTTAACACGAATTTCACCGTAACACGAACAGAACTTGGATCCCGACAAAGGATTACAGTAATACGGTCATTTATAACTTTTTTTTGAGTAACTAACGGATAACAGGCAGTTTTTATGACACGGACACCGAATATTTAGGTCCTTTGAATTCGTGTTACTGAGGGTTTACTGTATTTCATAGTTGTATAAAGTATATTAACTGTATCTAAATGGATGTTGAAAAAAAATATTGTTCATGTGAAGCTGGTTGCAGGCAGAATAAGACGTCCGTTCTCGGGAGTCTTTAAGTTGAGCTGCCTTACGCAGAGAATTGGATGGGTCGAAAATGATCGATCTTAGACCTCAAAATCTACTTGATATCCCTATTCATTATGCTTTCAACGTATTTAACGCCAGTGCAGACATATCGAAATTCAAATGTTTTCTGTCTCAGCCAGTTTCCTTACACACTATTCTTCTCAGTTTATGATGATAATGATGGTTTGGAGAATATTTAGGATTCGTTCAGTATATGACACAGATAGGTATTAAATTAACGGAATTCAATATGCTACTTCGTTTATAATTTGAAAGCTGAGAATAGTCATTGTGTTAACGACGAGAACTGAACTCCAAAATATGGGCAATATGAAAGGCAATACATCGGCGCACGCGATCTAAATTGATAATTAGCTGACTCATAGTTCCAATGGGCTCTGTTATGAGGTAACGTAGACATTATACCCTGCAATTTGCCAATGGTCTCTTGTTACATACATCTAAAGCATATTTATAAAACTACTCCAGCTGATTGGTGCTATCCATTCGAACCAGTGTCAATCATTCTCACCACTGAAGTCGATGATACTGTTCGGTGATTTTGAAACAATCTGATTGGAAGTTCCAAGAAATGACAATTTCATCCTATTTGGAGCCAAAACTGGATTTTCCCCTAAATTACATTTCGCCTAACCGGCAACTGTGTTTTCTTAGGTAGTCAATTGTGTATCGACGTCGTGTATCGATCTTGCAAAGTTGTTATATTCTGAAATGCAACATTCTTTCACGATAATTTGTGCGTCTTTCTCTCATCACAATCTTTTATAATGCCTCTATTCTTTCACCAAGATAATTATTTTTCATACGTAATTTAAATATGCCCTCTGCGGTGTTTTTATTTTCTTTTTGCACAGGCCGAAACCGTGACACAGGGCATCGCTCCCCGTTTCGCAATTCTATATCGCGTCCTTTGCTTGCGTACGGAGACCTCGTCTGCCTGCCAGATGCTGTGCCACCAACAGATTTTATTGCAAAACGGACGCGTGTAATTCATGCGTTCTGCCGTCCGGGATATCTTGGGATGCAATCGAGTTCTTAAGAGAGGAGATCGCATCTGTTTGAAGATCGCCTAAGGAATATTTATGTGCGCGTTATTCGAAGGAGAATTCTCGAGTGAGATGCATATTCTGATAGGTACTATGGGAAATTTATATTACGTCAAGTAATAGTCATGGTTGTCAGAAATCTGAACCATTTTGGCAAACACCTTTTGCAGTAGCGCTTTATCTCCTGCGGGACTCGGTCGACATCCTTCAAGAAGTCACTAATTTTAACAATAATAATAATAATATAACAATAATATTATAATAATATACTTCTTTACTTATAATTTTCAACATCTGTCCCCTCCTTATTTAACGAGAGGTCTTGAGCTAACTTCTTTTATATATTTTTCATAACACGTATCTCTATTTTAAAGAAACTTGACTTAAAATGGACAACTTTGCTTCTGTGTTGTATCTTAGTTATATTTTCTCTCTCTTCATTCATGGGCATGCACTATTTTTGTCACCCTCGAGCTGTCAAATCCGAGTGCAGCCATTAAGGTCTAGAAGACCGAGCATTTCAATATATCCTTGTTGTGTCCTTTTACCTTAGTCCCTACTGCATAGCACACGAAGCCTTTCTAGTCACGTTCCGAGAAAAGTATGCGGGCTTAGTCACGTGCTGTGAGATGGAGGTGTTTGACATCATTTGAGTCACTCTTTAAATAATTTAACGTTGCTCCGCTTTCTCTGGTAATCTTCGGGTATTAAGTCCGTCTCTCACCCAAAGATCGATGTTCGCTTGCCATGTTAAAATCGCGTTCTATGAGAACATTAATATATTATAGTGTACAAATACTGTTACTAGACGCTAGGTAGCTTTAAATGGGGGACCGTAATTCCTTTACCATTCAGAAAGCATATTTACACTTTGTTCAGTGTTTCAGTCTCTTATTATTCTCTTCTTTCCACATTCACTTTTTTCCTTTTCTTAATTTCCTTTGTGACGTATTCATATTCACGTTATATCTGGCAACATTATTCTCGCTGACAACAAAAATATTTTTTGTATTTAATTTTTAATATTGTTCAAGTCGTATTTTATATATCGGATTTTCGTCCTGTTTTTTTACATCTTTAGGCTGCATGTTTGTACGAAAGAGATTTTGTAATGTGATGGTAAATTGTTACGTGGCCTTTCATTTTAAATTGAGCAATTCACAATGCAAACTTGGACATCACACCACAGACTTGAATTAGCTTGGATGTAGACAGTGCTGTTTCCATGGCCACAAGCCGTATTGCAAATGAGAGCATGTGAAGAACCATCTGCATTTGTTAGAGGATGGTTATACGGAAGTGACGAACTGAATGACGACAGAGCAGTGATAGGTTGAGACATAAGGGAACCGGTTTGGTAGGAAGTACCTTTCTCTCGCGCACTTCCATATAACGCTCTGTAAACAATTAGCTCAGATGTTCTTGGCTGTCCGGGATGAGCCGCGTCTCAGTCGGTTTTACTGACGTTTCGGCCATCTTGCTGTGGCCTTCTTCAGAGCTATACTGCTGCCGAGAGGCTAGCAGTATTTTTAGAGCTAGCAGAGCTTTTTTTTTCTATCCTCTTCCCTTTCCAACCACCCTCCCTGCCCCCACATTATCAGGTCTCCCAGTATCGCTCCTTTCCCTCTCCGCCAATCGCGGGCCACCTGCCCTCCTCCCATTGGTCGCCGCTGCGACCTATTAGCTCCTGCACCCCGTCCTATATCTATGCGACACGCTAGCCTCTCGGCAGCAGTATAGCTCTGAAGAAGGCCACAGCAAGATGGCCGAAACGTCAGTAAAACCGACTGAGACGCGGCTCATCCCGGACAGCCAAGAACATAATGACTCCGGCCGCGGAAGCCTACGAATCTAATTAGCTCAGATCCATCAATGTCGTCCCTGCAACGAATCTGGTGCAGAGGTGCTAGAGTTGGAGACCCGAAGGTGGCGGATTTTCGAAACCAGCTACAGAGCTCGATCGAATTCAGCCGCTGTCTGCAGGAGAATTCTAGCCGTTGGCTGCTCTGATCGGTGGTCTTGCGTGATTTCTTCGATAATTATGGCGATTGTCGGTGCAGTACGCTAACAAAATGCTACGGATCGCAGTGCCACATGCGTAACGAGACCTGTCGGGAACTTGTCCCGGCTGAGAAAGGAAATTCCTGGGGAAGAGAAAAACCTCTCTTGCCGAAGTGTAGGTCGGCGCAGGAAGCCACGATCCATCTAGAAGGAACACTGCCCCCTTCCCGGGAAATGATATTCACTGCACGTACGGGGTCCTAGATGCAACCGAAATCAATATACACACACTCAATCTCAGTGTCTCACTCACTCTCTCTCTCTCTCTCTCTCTCTCTCACACACACACACACACACACACACACACACAAACAAACAAACAAACAAACAAACAAACAAACGCATACGTAATTTTCGGATGTCAATACTTTAAAATTCCCGCGACACATTTTTAAATCTTAGTTCCTGTTACTGGCATTTCAATGAGGGCATTTCCTTGGCACTTTATCGTCCAAGAGACATTCCATCCTTAATAGAGGAAATTCTGTACCCTACCCCTTTTTGCCGTTCGGAAATGACCTAATCGTTTTCACGAGGTTTGTCCTTATGCACAGGCGTCGGCAACTCCGTAAGCTTATTTACAGCTTCACGACTCACTCGACGGATGTGGTCGGCACCTGAGGTTTGCGTGACGGTGAGAGTCCTACGTGAGTGCGTGATCTTTTCCTTTTTGAGGGCGTGCGTGCATCTTTTCGCTCCCTTCACATTTTTTCCTTTTTAAAGCCTTTTTATATTACTCTTTATCCTTAATAATGGTCGCGGACCTAGCTGTACTAAGCTGCTGGGATGGGTCGTGGCCTGCGTGTTCGTTCCAGGCTGTTTTTGCTCTTGTTTCTGAAGGTGTAGTTTACGTTGTGAACGGCGTGAAAGTTTAGGTGTCAAGAAAATTTGATAACGGTCGCAAGTGTGAATTTCTCTTTAATACCATTATTTTGTTCCTATTTTAATTTTGAAACAGCGGGCATATGAATCATTAGAGGTCAAAACCAACACATCATAAATTAGGGAAATAACTGTGTCATTTAATACAAAAGTCAGAAAAATTACGAAAATTATGCAGGAAAATGGAAGTCAAATTGAGCATTTTCCCTGAAAAAGTCTGCGCGACATTCGTACAACGACTCTGTTGGTTTACAAATCGATTCTTAGTAGCATCATTAATTGGCACTGCGAAAACTGGAAAGTTCCTTTCTGCTTTCGTAAGTAGTACCTCGGTAGAATTTTGAAATGTTAAGCTCTCCTTCGGTAGAAACGAATAGCTGACGTCAAATTCCTAAAGAAACCACTTTGCGAGGAAAGCGTAACAAAGCCTTAACATGCAGTGGTTCTGCATGAAAGAGTAACAATACTGGTTGGCCGATTTCACACATTGCGAAAATACGAGTCTGAATTCCGTTGCAACATGTTCCAGAAAATTGATCATCTGACGCTGATTTTGCAGTATCGTGTTCTTGCAGTATTGAACCTGTCTACTGATATACATTTAATTCTTACTCTAACATCGCATAGCATATACTGAATCAAACATAATATTGTATGAATTCCATTCTCATCCACATTATTTGTTATTTCATTTAAATGTGTCGGATGTAGTATATGCTTGTGTATGAAACCTATTTGCATGTATATATGGACCGTCGCCTATTCAGAGCAGGCCATTCTGCTTGGCCATTAATATTGGTGTCAGTGTTCTCTATTGTCTGCGGTTTCTAATAGGGTGTAGGATAATGCTCTTGAGATTGTTAGTGGTACACTGAGGAGATATACTCTGACCCCACTAATTGTATGGGGACAGATACCAAGCCAAACTTTAAACTTGTTTGCAAAGTTTCAAAATATTTATTATTTTCGATTGATTTTTTTCTGCTGGTCAAAATGTCTTCTCAATACTGTAACATCCGAATAGTTTGCTTGACTTCTTTTGTCTTTTACGTTGATTTTATTTATTAATATTTATTATATAAAAAATTATGTTTATCGTACTACGAGTATATTTTGTTATTTTATAAATACTTTATAGCTATGATACTTCCTTCAGTAGCATATTTTGAATCTTAACCTTCAAACTGAAATATAAATAATTATAATCTACTGTAGTAAATAAAAGTGCTGATTTTTATGTTTTAAATACTGAATTGATGAATGTGATCAAAATGTAATTAATAAGGTACTGGATAAGCTGTGTTAGTGTTTGAGTAAATAGACCCAGAAACTAATACTCGTACATTCATACAAATATTTTAATACTTAAATGAGAGATAGGGATAATCATCCACCATAATAACAGTTATATTATTTGTTACAACAAGCCCAAAGTTAAATTTCGAAAACAATTTCTCATCTTCAGTGGGTCTCTAACATGGAGAAGGAAAAAATGAGAGATTAACATAAAGAAAGGGAGCAAATAGACATAAGCAAAATTGTGAAATAGTCGGCCCCGTGGCCGAGATCGCTAAGCCAGGAGTACCGTAGTGATCTCAGACCCGTTCGAATCCCGCCCCTGGCATGGTTATGTGTTCGTCCTTTCACCCCTATCAACGGCATATCGTTTCATCCTCACACCATAATGTGAAAACCAATAGTGGTCGGTAATGACCTAGTAGTTGATGCGACCTCAAATTAAAAAAAATGAAATAAAATTGACAAATGAAATACCTAATACATAAATAAAATTAAAAACTACTTGCTGCCCAAGCAACATGGATCACACCTAAACATTTACAACCCAATCGGATAGCACGTTGCACAGTAAAGATACCTAAAGAATAGTGAATGACACACACAGGATTGCGTTTTACTGCTTGGTGTAGGTTCGCGTCGGACCTTTGTCGTTTGCCGTTTTCGCGTTTAAGTTTAGTCACATTTGTGACTTGTCATTTATTTGGTGTGTGGCGCTATGCCCTCAGTATGTCCGAGGTAAGAGCTTGTCTTCTTCGTCCTATTGTGAGGACATGTCGTGAGTGTGTTTTTAGCGGCGCCGGTGCTTCGCTGATTTGAAAGGCTTGATAGGCTTCGTTAAAAGAAAGCCGTCTCAAGCATTGTTTAAAAGACGCGATATCGAGTTCCTTACTGAGCACTTTCAACCGTTTCCGAAACGGAGCCGCAGAACTCTATGTACTAGCTCAAGTGTTTTCTTGTACTTCTCCGCTGTAGTCCACCACGTCGCCGCGGCGTATGTGGCTACAGGCCGGCAGCACGTTTTATAGAGTGCCAGGCGGAGGTCGAAGGGGAGTGTGGGTTCCCTCAGAAACCACTTTCACCAACTAGCGGAGAAAGAAGGTATTATATCGGGTGACGAAACAGGCGACTTGAAATTAGCTCAGAGGCTTCATTTAGACTTGAGGATCTTTTAGATGCAGTAAATCTACTAACATGGAACAGTCGGCTTTACTTCCGAAGGCGTACGAAGGATTTTTTCGCCCGTAAATATCCATGGCTTCGATCGGGCTTGAACCCGCAAACTTGGGTACAGCAGTCCATTACGCTAACCGCTACACCATCGCAAACCGCTTGGCCTATCGTTTTGCATTCTTTATAGCTCGCAACATAAAATTAATACTTTTACCACTCGTCTCATAAATAACTATTATTTCATTTTATTGATCAGTTCCCTGTTCTCAAACCAATCCCGCCGGGCGCTGGCGAGAATCTGCAAGGCGGCACGTTGCCCTCAACCTCCACCGCGGCCATAAACGCCAGACCCTCCTCCTCCTCCTCCTGGCCGTCCTCCGCGGGTGCAGCGGGCGCCGCGCCGTTCCCAGGCCCCGGGCGACGCGTCGGCGGCGTCGGCGGCGTCGGCGGCGTCGGCCACGTGGGCCGCAGCGCCGCGACGCCGTTGCGTAACCCCGCGAAGCCCCCGCGGTGCTGGACGCGCACGCACTCCGCTCACGCACTGCCGCCCCCCCCGCGCCGCGCCGCGCCGCTGTGGGAAAGGGTAGGCAGGCCGTTAACGATCCACTAGGGTTGCTGAGCCACGGGGTCGTAATTGCCGAAAAGTGAGTTGGGTGTGAAATGTTTGATTCATTGATCGTTTGAGAAGGCGCGAGTATTTAGTTTCCGGGCGCGACTACCATGATTTGACCCGTAAGTGTAGTGCTTTTTATGGTCCGTTGGAAATGAGGGAGAGTCTTTGTTCACTAAAAACATTAATTGCCACACGTACATTAAACTGAGTCTTAGAAAGACAACAAAAAAGTATTATTTGCCTAGAAGACTGAGAAAACTGTTTAAGACACTTGTCATACCGACAAATGGTGGTGGCACTCGCCTCTACGAACGTGTATAGTCCGATTTAAACATGGAGCGAATTTACGTGTGATCAACCGGAACGCCTTTATTGAGGCGGGAGCTTCAATTTCAAACATTAAGTTGCAACGAAACTCACTATTGGATAGCCACGTTTCGGTTGATCAAACAATTGGCCCTGCGCTTAAATCGGCGTGTAATCTTTTAAGAAGTGTCCTGAAGTATTGCGTGCGTCCTCGGGGGTCGTGCTTACGGTTGCCCTGGACGGTTGCCCTAGGCCCACCTTTTTGCGTGATCCTGTCCTGAATCGGCGAAGGATGAGCCACATGATTGGGTTGCAGCCCGAGTGGCCCTGACGATAGAAATGATTAAGGGTCTCGGGAGGATCGCGACTTCTTTTAAAGGAAGTGCATCCTTTTTAATTAATCGAAGAAATGGACGGAAACAGCCAATCTCTAGAATCTGCGCCGTAAAAAAATTTAAAAAAACCTGCAAAAATGCAATTCACTGTGATTGACGAACACACATGCATTACGGCCTTATTACAATGAATGGTGACAAGCCGTGTCTGTTGTTTGTTAATGCATCGAGGCTTATGTGTCAAGGGTGTCGGCTTTACGGAAACTTCATCGAGGAAATAATGAATCACAGTAATATTTCTATGAAGACTGACATTGTTAAATTACTCGAATTCAGAAAAATGCTTTTATGAAACTACTGATGAGAATAAATTCAAATAAAGTATACCAACACATTTAGAGCAGATCATTCTTATTGTTTTTGGCACTACGATATGGGTACACAATATTAAAATTAATGGGACAATGTGTAAAATGCAGGTGTAACAGTTTGTCAACCGAATGACATGTTTATTGTGTATCCCTTTTTTATGTAATATTTAAGAAACACATTGGATAGTATGAAACTCCTCTTTCTTAAAGGGAATACTACTTTATCTTGAATATTAGAGGGTTGATTCTCCTCATGGTATGCATATTTCTTCCGGAATGTCAAGGAGAGTTGGTCTCGACGGGCCTACTGAGAGCGCCAGCGGTTTACCAGCTATCTTAGCAATCTGCAACGCAGTCGCAGAAGTGGTATTCGGAGCGGTGCTTAAATATAGCACGTACTTTTTTCTCGGCATCTTCGGTTGTCGGATCGTTCATCAACTGGCAAACTTGCGGTTGCGTTGCGCTGGTGGAATGTAGGATTAGAAGTCCTTGCCTTCGATTACTCAGATACTTCCGATACAAAAATGTTTATTAAAATACTGTAGTATACGATTATTGACTACACGTAAAGCTCTCCTGCACATGTTTCATATTTGTGCATATTATATTGCTTAAACAATCCTGAAAGAAAGCAAAGGGAAGCATTCTGAATTGATGTTGTATTAATATTTTGGAAGTGGTCTTTTCATAATTACCCAAGCTTAATTTCATATTCGTCTAATAACGAAAAGAGACCCTTGTATTCGACAGAACGAAATTTGCTTTTTATGTATTAACAGGTGATTGTACTGAAGGAAACTAGCACTTGAACGTTACTAGTACCAAATATTTTGCACATCATATAATTTTAAGCTATGATGAAACAAACAGAAAGAAATTAAGCAGTCAGTATGTGAGTTGTGCGTTTCAGTTGATATTTTCAGATCACGGAAGGATGTCGAATGTAATTTTGCAGTAATGTTCATTTAGACTATACTTCCCCTTTTGTAAACCAACCAAAGCTACGCTACACACGATCGCGTAATAAAATAGTGAAACCATGAAGTGATATCGCATCCCGCGTATTCAAACAGAACATGAAACATGGTCAGAGTGAAATCATGTTGAGAAATAACAAACCCCATCCATAAATTCCCGGAAGGTTGCCTCGAGGCAAGGCGAAGAACAAACAGCATACAAATCACTGAGAAAATATGCCTTGTTCCGCGCAACCCCAAGGCCAGCGAGGTAATATACAATGTGGCGCAAGGATGTTTAACAAACATAATTAAAATCCCATCAGTGATCGAGATGGTGGACATAGTGCCATAATGTTAGGATGTGAGTGATTTCACGTGCGCATTTAAGGATATTTAGGAAAGTTGTATCTGCTTTGAGGATTCGTCGTGCAGATGTAGTGTGAGTGAACAAATTATGAGGGGCAAGAGAATATCTGAAGTCGGTGACGTCTGCATATCGCATTATCTTTTCATGGACTTGGCAGATTTTGATTTGTTGAGTTTTTGGTTTTATAGATTCGTTTTCATTTCGATTTTCAGCCTTCTGACTCTCATGTAAACATTTGTAACGTTTTCGAAAGTTTACGTTGAATTCGATAGCTCAGTGATGCTGCAGCATCGATGACAATGGTTCTGAGACCTGAGCAGATTTTGGAAACTACGTAGCTGCACAGCTGGATTGGTTTTAACAACTGAATGGAGGTTCCATGGGCGTCTGCTCTGATTGGTAATTTTCTATGGTTTCATCTGTCTATACTAGTAGATTGTCTGCACTGTATCGTAACAAACGGGCCAAAAAAACCGCCCAATCTTTCCTTCCTCTCCCTTAAGCGGGCACACATACACGTACAGTACCACATATTTTTGTTAACCAGTCGGGAGCTTAGAGCTTTTCTTATGGGGCAGAGCCCAATATGGAGAGATACCTAAAGAAGGAAAACCATCCCCGCCAAATATATCAACTTATAAATCTACTCATAAAGTCGATATCTATTGAATTAACTTTTTTAATATTGATTTTCCATCTGTCTCTTTCTTCCCAGTCTTTCTCTTGCACTTTTTTACCTGTAAAATTTGTGGTATTCCTTCCTTCCAAGTGCGTTTCGGTCTTCCTTTCTTCCTTCTACCATTTGGATGCCACTCAAAAACTTTTTTTGGTAGCGTGTCGTCTTGCATTCTTTTAATACTAAATGTAGAGATCTAAATGGCGAATACGTTGAAAAATAGTTATATACCTACGGAATTGAATGTAATTTTCAAAAATAAATTCACTTTTTTCGATTTTCAATATTTGTTGTGACCTTACTTTACGAACATACATCGTATGTCCAAACCACGTTAATTGCATATATTTAATAAATTCGAAAATGGTATACGTTTTGTTCATTTTTTCTCGTATTTTACATTTCTTATTTTGTCCCTTTGTTGTTTATTCCTGATGCATTATTTATGCTTTCACAGACGAGAACGTACTCGTGAATCGCGTAGGCGTTGAGAGCACGGCACAAGCTGCTCGCCACTCGTCGCCACTGTCCGCGTCGTTTTGCGTCTGGAAGTTCGCGGGTTTTTGCGAGTGGCAGCGTCGCGACGCCTGGCGTACGCTCTCTCGACAGTCCGCGTCGCGTCGCGTCGCCTCGACTTTGACGGCGACCGCGTCGACGAGGCTCGTTCCTCAACGGCGGCGTTTTTACTCGCGCGCCGCGGGTTAAGCCGTATCACTGGAGAGTCACGAGCGATCAAGGTCGCTGTGAATGGGGAGAAAAAGACGAGCGCTTAAGTATCAGAACTGCAGTGTGTTGTAAATAAAGCAAAGTACTTTTCCACGGTCGTCTTTGTTTACTAAACTCTCGTGTTTTTCTTGGTGCTATGGCTACTGTGCTTTTTTTTCTTTTTAAGGGAATAAATCATGTGTATCTTAGTTCGATATTGCAATGCGGCATTAAGTAGCATTTCTGGTTGATCCATAAATCCCGAAATGAAGAGAGAGAAGACTCTCGTCTGAGTATGAAGGTATTCCAAATGAATGTAAAAATTGTGAAATGTGGTCGTGAATTTAAAATAATATTTGTAGGATACTTAATATTTTCTTACTGTGGGATATTTTTCGAAGTATCAATATTTCATTTTTTCTTTTAAATTAGTTCGTAGTCAGTATCATGATGCAATGTTTTGCAAATATCGTTTTAAAATTGGATTGCGAAGCTGCTAGATCATCCTTTAGATAATAGCTTGGAGTAAGCTAAAGAGATTTTGCCAAGAAGTGAAAGAAAAACCCAGATGCGGCAAGCGAGATGTTTTAGCTCGGTATTCTGAGAGGTTTAGGCTGGTATGCCAAATAAAATATGATATCATGGTATGTGTCATGTCTAACTTTTTGCTCCCCGGAAAATGGATTACGGGTTTATGTTGCCAACTGCAGTGAAAGCCAGCAGCTTACTGTGACACGTCTGGTAGACTCGGTGATCATTAGAGCTTTGAATCACTGCAAATCGAGAATGAATCAATCCCTTCGAAAATAATTTATCAAATAATGTTACTACCAGTTATATTACATCAGATTTTGTAATCGTAATTAGTTTCTTTAGTGCTATGTAGAGGTGAAAAAGTGAGGCATTTAAAATTGTAATGCTAAGAACTTGCCGATTACGGATTGTGCGGATAAGAGTTTATTAAGAAAGGAACGGTTAATAAGGAAATATTGATGAAAAATTATCTCCTGTCCACTAAAGAATTCTAATTAAGAAGGCCATCTGCTTTTTTTTTGAGTGTGCCGGTGTGCGGTTACCAGGAAGTTTTAGCCAAATTAGGAGGAATGTTCTACATGGTCTGTTGAATTGTGTTTTTGTATTATACAGACTAATACACTTATTCAGCGTATTATGCCTATTGTATTCACAAATGCAAATTTTGTTTGACGTTCAGTAAAATATTTCAGAAGGGTTTGCTCAGAAAAAAGTTATCGTTGATAGACATCGCGTTGGTCATTTAAAGCCGAGTTTGTGAAGTTACCAAGAGGATGATCTATGCTCACGCCTTGTACCTAAATGCTAGAAATGTTCCTTTCGCTTTCAACTGCCTCTTCATTGGGGACTCCTTATTGAGTTCAAGAGCCAAAATTAAAGCCAAAAATTAAACATTTCATGTAGAATCTTCATTTCTATATGTATACGTGATAAGTAGACGGCGAATTTTAATAAAATATCCTTTTTTCTTTTCACTTTAGAACAATGCCGTTTAGTATAGAAATTCGTTTTATGCTATGACCAAATGAAATGACCCATTTATATACATATGGTGGTGGGGGTGGGTGTTGGTGTGTGTGTGTGTGTGAAATGACCCATTTATAAGTCATATTTTTGCATTTTTCATCGATTTTGACTATTAAGTCATTTTTTACCTTTTTGAGGCATTTTTAATACATTTTTCGCTGTTTTCATCGATGTAAATAACATTTTAATGATACGTGCTTCAAAAGATATCTACGAGATGCAACAAATGTTCACCACAGAATTCCTGAGTAGCCTTTTCGATTTCTTCGCTCGTATATTATAATGTCAGCTGTTGTGAGTATTATGTAATCTAAGGTTCCTGTGACGTCTACCGGCGCCATTATCACTTCGGCTGATTTCGCGATAAAGGCAGAGATTTTTTTTAATGAACAGACCAAACGAAAAGTTTGCAAGCTGACTTCATTAGAAAAAATGAAGAAGCTTCGATTACATTAGTAACATATCCAACAGCTTGAGTTGTTCATCTGAAGTGGTTTTGATCAAATTTTTTCACACCATTTTTAAAACATTTTAAGGGCAATATATTGATCATTTTTGGCAATGTTTTAGATCATCAAAATCCGCACCCTAGTGATAAGTAATGACGGCATTACTACCGCACAACGACGACTTTCATATTTGGCTTTCTTTTGTGCCGGAGACTTGCTTTTACTTTCACACCAGTGCATCGCTGGTCCCAAGACCCCCCCTCCCCCCACTCGCTAGGTCATTTAGCGAGAGCTTAGTGTCATTCAATCGATGCTAAAAGTAATCCGCGCGATAATGACTGTTGGAGAAATACAAATTACACTCGTTACAATATTGTATTATAATGTGTATAAAATATATATAATTATATGTACTTATTATTTAAATACGCCTTTTTCGTAATCTTAGCTTTTTTCTCGTGGTGTACACTAGTCCAATTAAGCAAGCAATATGTTCCCTTCAACGAGAATGTCTGTGTGTTCTTTTTCGTTGTGTGTCTCAATAGTCTTGTGCCAAGATGACTAGACCTCGCTTTCGCTTAGAGCCGCTGCTGCATCGCGGATCCCCTCCAGGGACAACCAGAAGAGTTCACACACGAGTCAGCGTTTGTGGTAATTGCTAATAATTAAGTAAACGAGTCTCATTAGAACTTTTATGTACACTATGATCAGCATTATGACAACTAATGACAACTGAGGCGCACAACCAGAGCATACTAAGAGACTGAGTCAGAGGCGCCGTACTGCAGATATATATAGGCTGCACTAGACACAACCTAGATGACGTCACTGCCCAACGGGACAATCTTAATATAAATGTACTATATTTAACAGTAATAACGTGTAAAATAAAAACCTTTGACTATTTCGCGACCTATTTGAGTGCCCTTTTACATTGTCTCTCTTTTTCTCTTTCTAATCCTGGCATGCCATCTGTACTTTTCATAATGGCAGACACACCTTTGTAATCCTATTAGACGTTGCTTTCACTTTGGATTAGAGTTGCCAGATCCACCTCGAGAAAATCCGCTACCAAAGGTAAAACATTCAACACATTTACTTAGTTGAGGAAAACAAAAAATAAAAGGTTACCAGGCACGAAGAGTGTATTCATGGGTAACGCTAGCGCTCTGTGAAACGAAAATAGGTACTTTCGGAACCGTCAGCAACATCGATCATCTGCGCATGCGGAGTTCGAGTTTCGCGTTGCTTTTGAGAATCTCAAAGTCCCTAATAACGTAACATCGAACTGATGTTATCGATTGAAAGGTAACTCTCCTTCAGACCAGAGAGCAAACCGATCCACCGCTTTCTTCGCCTGTTGCTCGCGGATTGCACGGAAGGTAAATTGGAAGCCACCTCGCATTGAAGCGCTACACTGATCCTCTGCCACATCCGGCAGGAGCCCCCGCCGCCGCCGGACTAAAAATTCCCCTTATGATTACAGCGATGAGAAAGAAATAACAAAATTGCGCCACCCCAAATGCCGTCCAACAGGCGAGGAATTGAACCGGGAGAGGTGGCCCCGTGCATCAGCTGATGCCAGTACAATGCCTCTGAACGGGAGGTCCGAGGTTCGAGTCCCGACGGCGACAGGTTTTTCGACACTAGTTTGTCAGCTTGGTCGAGTTCAGTCGCTGTGAGGAAGAGAATTCTAGCGACCGGCTGCTCTGATCGGTAGTTTTTCCGTGGTTTTTTTTCATGGTTTCTCCAATCAACAGCAGGCACTTGTCGGAGCAGTACCCTGACAAACGAACCACGGACCGCGCGCGATCTTTCCTTCCTCTTCCTTGCCCTGTCTCACCCCTTACACGCACTACATTAACAATCACTACACCACCACACATATCGGGAGACGGGTCTGGGTTTAGAGCTTGTCCCGGCTGGGGCGGTGCCACGCTGATGGGAGATACCTGGTTGAGGGAAAACCCGCTAGTCGACGGTAGGTCGGCGCCCGAGGGTTCTCGGCATGTAGCGGGAAATATCACCGCCACCTCTCGATGAACAAAAATGCACTACACTTACGTAACTAATGACGTCAGTAGTTGACGCACCCGGAATCACTAACAATCAATTAAGCGACGAATTGATCCAAAATACATTTTCCTCCCGCGAGCCCACGCATTTTTTTGTTTTCGCACAATTAGCAAAATTCCGCCCGATGAGGCATCTCCGCTGTGGACCGCCAAAGCCACTACATCGCGGATCTCCCCCCCTCCACGGACTCCCGCCGCGCGCGCCCTCTAGACCGCCGGATCGTTTCGCGCGCGTTTTTTGCGAGGGGGAGGGGTGGGGGGTCTGCGAGGAAGCCTCCTGGCTGCGGCGGCGGCACCCAAGGTCGCGCTCGGCCGCCCCGCGATATATTTAGCCGGCGTCGCCGCGGGGGCAGCCGCCGCCGCCGCCGCCGCCGCCCTCGGCGTCGCGACGCCCGCGGGCGGTAAAGCGTGCAATCGCCGACGGCCCCCGCGCGGAGCGAACCCGTGAAAGGCGCGTCGCGGATCGGGGCGACAGGGAGCGCCCGGCGAGGGAGAGACCTCTCGGGGGACGTGGAAGGTTTCCGAACCACTAAACTCTTGCTCCGAGGGGAGGGCGTGCGTTTGGCGAGGAGAATGATGGGTGGAGAGTTACACGCTAATTCTCTTGGGGAGAAAGAAGACAGTTTGAACCGCATATTTTGAAAAAAGCACAGCTTTATGAAGCACACTTTTAAGCACAGCTTTATGAAATAACTGGAGTGATATTATACACACAATTTCTGATATATATATATATATATATATATATTGTGATGGAACTGCTCACAAAATGGAGGCGCCGACACACTTATGGTGTGACAGTCGTCCCAAGTCGCAGGAGGGGACACGCGCTGAATTTATTTAATAAGGGCGCCAAGCGCATGCCCACTTACCTGCTTAATGTCGCCGGCGTTGAGCGTCTCAGGGGTGAGCGCCCTGGGTCGAAGGGTTGCATTTGGTGGTTTCTTAAGATTTAGAATAATAACACTTTGCTATGGTATTAATTGGTTCACCCGACCAAATGGCGGGGACTAATTTATTCAAAAAATTAAACGAAAAGAAACTGTTCAGGTTGATGCTGGGTTATTGTCACTTTAGTAGCCGATTAATGAATGATGGTGATGACAACTTACAATCTGTGATGTTAGATGGTAATGTCACCGCGACTGGATTGCTCGCCGAGCGACGGAGAAGTGTAGTCGGACCCTCAGGAGGCGACGCCGGAACGTTGCAAGGTTGGCCTCCGATTGCCTCCGGGGTGATGACTCCGGCGCACGGGACGTCGGCGGTGGATGACCGGGCGGTCGCGACGTGATGCTCGCGCGCGTCTCAGGCCGTCACACGACACCTGGACCGCGTATGACGCTCGAAGCCAAACTTTGGCTATTCGGAATTAATTCCGTGAAGACCGGGCAAGTTTCGCAGTGGTCGGCTCAGTGTGTGCCTTACCCACTGCTGCTGTTCCCTTTCTACCGCAGGTTTCATTAACTGACTAATATTCGGTGGCTTTCTTAACTACCACTGTTAATCTACTCAAAACTTTACTTGTTGGTTTCTATCTCCATACGACTTCTCCTGCACGACCGTCCTCTCTAGCGTCTGTCGCCCGTCCTCCTTCTGGCCTCGCTCGCCCGTCTGTCCCTTTCGTTTTTTTCGAAAAAATCTCAAAGTGCTCACGTGCTTCCTGCCTAGTGATTTTATTGGTCGGATTTGAACTTCTCGAACCTTCTATTTCATCAACGGTGCCTTCTGGTTGTTCATTGGCCGGCATTGTTAGGCCGGAGGAGCGCGCACGTGTCCCTTCTGCTTTGGCATGTGATGATTTTATAGGCTTTTAGAGGATTATTGAGCCGGGTGCGATCGCCAAGTCGCTAAAATGGTTGTTCCGGCTGTCGATCATCCAGTATTGTTGGACAAAGGGTAAGATTTATTGTTAGGGGCTTCTGGAGAACTTGGGCCGTTGGGCGGAACTAAATCGGGTCGCGGTGGACGCGTGGCCCTTTCCAACTTCCGGTAATTTGGCGTGACGCGGGGGTGAGAGGGTGCGATGGTCACCCGACGCATCGCGGTATTGTCAGAAAAAGGGTATAATTGATAGTTGAAAGTTTATGGGGGGCTTGAGCGGCTGGGCGTATCTAATTCGAGGGCGCGTAGTTCTTTCCTGCCGTCCGGTAATTTGGCGTGACGCAAGGGTGGAGGACTGCGATGGTCCCCGACACATCGCATTACCCCCCCGTACAATGAGATTAAAAAAACGCATGGGACATGTTTTTTTTTAATCTAAGAACAAAAAAAAGAGATTTACAAAAATAGATGATAAATAAATTTGGGGAGCATGTGCCGACAGATGAAGCGGTGAAAACACAAAAACCTGGCATGTCCAGAACGAAAATTAGGGGTTTCAATGACAACTCTAACATGATAAGACAATACTAGTTAATTAAGCAAAAGGATAAAATTAATGAAGAGGAACAACACTAAAGCTATCTCTAAAAAACTAGATGACCAATAAATTTAGGACACAAAATCTTTAAGAAGTAATACAAACACATTAATGATAAGAAAATGAATGAAAATAATCTTTATCATTGTTCAAAAATAAGAAATGGTGGTGGGCCATTAGCAACACCTACTCAAACTAAGAGCAGACTAAGCACTAAATAAGTAATTAAGAAGATAACATAGAGGGATAATTGGAAACAAAACTTAGAAAGACTGGCAAAATGAAACAATGGGGTACCTAAAACTAGTTAAACGCTACTGCAAATTGAATAATTGTGCAAAGTGAAGAGCCAAAAGTGGGAACCCTGTTAATCATTATTATATTTGACGCTCTTTTAATACGATTTTAGAGGTATAAAAACAAGTGGAATAAATGTGACATTTGCAAAATAATAGATAAGCATAATAGTCAACAGTGGCCAAATTATTTAAAACACAAGAGGAGGAAACAAAATATCAACACGATGGAGAATTGAAAATAGAATGGTAGACGTGAGAAAACAACCAATGAATTAAACAAAGGACTTGGGTTGCAAAAACATTAAATTCATAATATCAGAATGGAGCTCGTTTCATTAATTAAAGTCAATGGCTATAACTCTCGTCAACTCTCGACAGAGTATATCTAATGGATATCTGAATTATTTCTCTCTCTTTTTAATCAACAACGACGTTCACTTATAACAATCACTTAACCAAAGCATTGAAGTAGTAGCGAACCCACGAAATTAATTAATAATAAGACGTGCCAGGGCAACCGGGCTGGATCCACAAGAATATAATTAAAATAAGGTTACCTAATCAGAGCGACATAAATGAGGGCTTTTATTCTTTCAGCCAATTAATCTAGTTTAATCTCTGAAAGGAACAAGGTTATAAAAATTGTGAGGACCAACCTCGGAACCATCTGTGCTACGTAAAGTGCAAGCGTTGGGGGCTACAAGCCTCATAATTTGGTAAGGACCTACAAATAAAGGAAAGAATTTACTAATAAGGCCTTCAGGCTGATTAGATACTCTGAGAGCTTTGATTAAAACTTTATCGCCGACTTTAAATAAATGGGTTTTACTCTTCTGGTGTTGTTTTCTCGTATCACCAGCTTTCTTTAAATTTGAGAGAATAATTTGACACCGATCCTCAGGGAAATTGGAATTTGAGTGGCCATTTTTGCTAAAATAGGAAACAATGGTTTCGGCTTCTTATTGAATTGAGCCTCGAAAGGTGTAAATCTGGAAGATTCATGGGGATGTGGTTAAGCCACGTATTAATCTTCGGTAGTAAATCGGGCCAAGCGGTATGCTTGTGAGACACATAAACCCGAAACAAACGTGATAATTCTTTCATGACTCTTTCGCTTGGGTTTGATCTCGGTGACCTAATAGAACAGAAGATTGTTTGGACACCTAAATCATTTAGCGATTGCTGCCAAAGGTCACTCGTGAACTGCGTGCCATTGTCACTGAGGACACGCTGATACGTCCCACATTCTTTGAAGAAACCTTGCACTAGGTTGTTTTAAAAACAGGACTTTGCAGTAGGTTTAACAATTGGAAAACACTTAACATATTTAGTAAATATGGTCCAGAAACTGTGTTCCCATTTATTCCGGACCTGAGCGGTTTAACGGCCTCTGTGGTGGTTGACCTGGGGCTGTCGAAAGCGGCGCGAAAAGGGGCGCGGTTTGGCCTTGACCGACATTGAAGGGAGGCGGAAAACTGGTCGGCGCCGGGGGGGAGGGGGCGGGGGGAAAGTGCGGCGAAGGGCCGTGGTTAAAAGGACGCTCTTGACCTTGCGAATGGCGTGGGGGAAATCCTCGATTCTGATTATTATTATTGCCATTACGTGGGCGTGAAGAGTTTTGACTCTGATTTTGATAAGAAGCGAATTGCACATTCGTTTGGTCGAAATCGCCCAATAAGATCTGAAATTGCTCAAGATCTTTACAAAACTAGTTTTAAGGAGGTTTTGAATGACATATGGATAATGACGAGTTAATAGCCACATAATTTCGTCGTCAGGGGGAGTAGGTTCGCATTGTTTAAGTTGGGCAATGCGAGACACTGCATAATCCCGCATAGACATGTTACCATTCTGGTCCCATCTACCTTTAGCCAAATCCATTTTAAAATTGTATTGGGTGTTTCTATCCCAAAAACGATTAATAAATTTGGAACGAAAATCCTGAAAATCAGCCGGAACTGGTAACAATGTTTGGAACCATTCTTGGGCATGGTCAACCAACATTTGGGCTATAACCTTCGGTTTAGAAGATTCAGGAATGTGTCTCGCTAAAGCAAAATAATTTTCAACATTACGTAAGAACGTAATGGGCTGTTCACCGCGATTACCAGAGAATTTTAAATTTGGAGGAATTGACAGTGGCATAGCATTAACCGGGAAAGCTGAAATAGTCTTTTCCGCTACTTTAATTTCTAGTTCGTCTATTTTGACTTCGATTTCTTTCCGTTCCATTTCCGCCTGTGCCTGGATAACTAATTTTGCTGTTTCAATTTTATTGTTCAGGGAGTCGTGAAGTCCTTCAATCTTATTGTCAACCCCTTTTAGTTTCCTTAGTCACCTCGCCTTTCAAGTTGGAAATTTCGGATTCATTGTCTTTAAATTTATCACGAGCCCAATGTCCCAAATTTAATTGCTTTTCTGAAACGGTTGCAATATCCTTGTTTATGCTGTCTTTAAATTCTGTCATTTGTTGAACTGTTTCAGACTGGAGCGATTCGCATTCTTTCGTTGGCCTGTTAAATGTTCTTTGATGTCAGAAATTTGCGTAGAATTATTTTCAACAGCAGAGGCGAGAGAGGCGATTTTAGTGCTCTGTTTATCGACCTTTGAATTAACCGAATTTAGTTGTTGAGACACCTCACTTTGAAAAAGGGTGAAATTAGTGAGGTGTTCATCTAATCTACTATCAAGGGCACAAAATTTCGAATCAAATCTGGAATTCAAGTCCTGAAATTTAGAATTTAATTCTTGACGCTGTTCGTCAAATTGTGATCGAAATTGACAAAATTCTTGACGCTGTTCGTCAAATTTTGCGATAAGAGTGCTGAAAAATTGAGACATTTGGTCTGAGGGTGGCGTCGGAGCGGCCGCGGCGAGGGTAGGTCCGGCCTCGGCGGTACTCGTCTCGAGTACCTGCTCTAAAGAAACCCCGACAGTAGGGGCGAGAACAGCTGGGGGCGTGAGCTCGGCAGGCGCGTCGGCGTTTGCGGGAGCGGGGTCAGAAACCTCGGGGTTTTTGAATGGGATTATTTTCAGCCATCGTGGAGCGAGCAATCCTCGAAGTGACGTAAGTACGATAATGACGCCTACAGCGCGTTACACATGAGAACACAATCAAACACAATAAAAGGAAAGTACAAAACACACACAAAGAAATGTTAGAGGATAACACTGAGAAATAAACATAAAATTTCAAATAGAAAGTAAACACTATTAAGTAAACATATAATTGTTACGTGACGGAAATAGCACGTATAATGAAAAAGGAAAAAAATAAAATAGAGTTCAATTAACCACACTTAAACACTATATGACGCATTAAGAAATTGTAAAAAGAAAATAACAATAAAATGAAATTATGCGTCTGAAAAGAGAGTGAAATGTTCTTATAAATACACTTTGGGCTTCTAAGTTATGAGAATCACTGTAATACTCTGAGCATTCACTGATACAAAATATGTAAAAATTACCGGAAGTTCAATATAAAATATAAGTCTCACACGCAAGCAAAGTGATTGAAAACCTCATAAAATACAAAATATCAAAAGAAACACACATTAAAACCAAATGCAATCTTCAGTTGGGCAATAATTGAGCAAGCGTAAACGGAAAATGGATAAGAAAGAATTAGTGAGTTCAATAAGAAATACACAGGTGCGAGTAACACAAAGTAAAATACTTGTTAACAACCACGTTGTGTGTCAATTTATGCTCTGCACGCTGCACAAGCTGGATTATACGTGAAAAAACAAACGAAGTTGGGCGACCAATTTATGAGATGCCCGCTACACGAGTTCAATTATTCGTGAATAGAAAACCACGTTGGGTGTCCAATTTATGATCTGAGTCTACACAAAGCTCAATTATTCGTATAAAAACAACCACGTTGGGCGTCCAATTTATGTGATGGAACTGCTCACAAAATGGAGGCGCCGACACACTTATGGTGTGACAGTCGTCCCAAGTCGCAGGAGGGGACACGCGCTGAATTTATTTAATAAGGGCGCCAAGCGCATGCCCACTTACCTGCTTAATGTCGCCGGCGTTGAGCGTCTCAGGGGTGAGCGCCCTGGGTCGAAGGGTTGCATTTGGTGGTTTCTTAAGATTTAGAATAATAACACTTTGCTATGGTATTAATTGGTTCACCCGACCAAATGGCGGGGACTAATTTATTCAAAAAATTAAACGAAAAGAAACTGTTCAGGTTGATGCTGGGTTATTGTCACTTTAGTAGCCGATTAATGAATGATGGTGATGACAACTTACAATCTGTGATGTTAGATGGTAATGTCACCGCGACTGGATTGCTCGCCGAGCGACGGAGAAGTGTAGTCGGACCCTCAGGAGGCGACGCCGGAACGTTGCAAGGTTGGCCTCCGATTGCCTCCGGGGTGATGACTCCGGCGCACGGGACGTCGGCGGTGGATGACCGGGCGGTCGCGACGTGATGCTCGCGCGCGTCTCAGGCCGTCACACGACACCTGGACCGCGTATGACGCTCGAAGCCAAACTTTGGCTATTCGGAATTAATTCCGTGAAGACCGGGCAAGTTTCGCAGTGGTCGGCTCAGTGTGTGCCTTACCCACTGCTGCTGTTCCCTTTCTACCGCAGGTTTCATTAACTGACTAATATTCGGTGGCTTTCTTAACTACCACTGTTAATCTACTCAAAACTTTACTTGTTGGTTTCTATCTCCATACGACTTCTCCTGCACGACCGTCCTCTCTAGCGTCTGTCGCCCGTCCTCCTTCTGGCCTCGCTCGCCCGTCTGTCCCTTTCGTTTTTTTCGAAAAAATCTCAAAGTGCTCACGTGCTTCCTGCCTAGTGATTTTATTGGTCGGATTTGAACTTCTCGAACCTTCTATTTCATCAACGGTGCCTTCTGGTTGTTCATTGGCCGGCATTGTTAGGCCGGAGGAGCGCGCACGTGTCCCTTCTGCTTTGGCATGTGATGATTTTATAGGCTTTTAGAGGATTATTGAGCCGGGTGCGATCGCCAAGTCGCTAAAATGGTTGTTCCGGCTGTCGATCATCCAGTATTGTTGGACAAAGGGTAAGATTTATTGTTAGGGGCTTCTGGAGAACTTGGGCCGTTGGGCGGAACTAAATCGGGTCGCGGTGGACGCGTGGCCCTTTCCAACTTCGGTAATTTGGCGTGACGCGGGGGTGAGAGGGTGCGATGGTCACCCGACGCATCGCGGTATTGTCAGAAAAAGGGTATAATTGATAGTTGAAAGTTTATGGGGGGCTTGAGCGGCTGGGCGTATCTAATTCGAGGGCGCGTAGTTCTTTCCTGCCGTCCGGTAATTTGGCGTGACGCAAGGGTGGAGGACTGCGATGGTCCCCGACACATCGCAATATATATATATATATATATATATATATATATATATATATATACACACACATACATACATACATACATACATACATACATATACAGGGACTGACTGACACATGAAATGCATTTACTGAGTATGCAATGCGTAAATTGAAGTATTTTTGTATGAAAATCTGTTCATTTCATTTGCTGCAGATTTACAAGAGAAATTTATTCGCGTTCACACAGGATTTGATATGAATAAGAAGTGTTTTCGCCACTTTTTAGGTAGAAATTACCTAGATTTGAACTACATCTCTTCTACTAAAGGTCTTAACTTTCCAAAAATGGTTTCGTAACATTATACTACTACTACTACTACTACTACTACTACTACTACTACTACTACTACTACTACTACTACTACTACTACTACTACTACTACTTGAACTTACATGTGTGTGTGTTTTTAATTGAAAGGTTACATAAATATAACGTTTCTAATATGCTATTCTTTGCATCTATTCAAGAAGTTCTCAATACACAAGTCATAACTATTGCATTTTCTTGTTCCTTTTGAAGAGACATACGAATTGAGATAAAAATAATTAGTAAAAACGATTCATACCTTTTCGTTATGTTGTAGTTCTCAAAACGAATACGAGTATTTCTGAGCGGACGTCTTTTTTGAAGTTATCCAAAATTAATACGTTATCTTAAGTTCGAGTTTCCCACACTTCTACTGGTTGAATTTCGCCGATTGTCACTGTAATGTAAAGACGTGTCGGGCATAATCGAATGGGCTGATGGATATGAAAATTGAAATGAAAATTATTTCCTGTATTTAGTTTTGGGGAAGGGAAACCTGATGATTCCGTGCAATCGGACCATGGTGCGTGAAGAAACTGTTTAGAATCGACCGAGTGCCAGCGAATGGTTGTTGCTAGTTGAGCGTGCCGCCAGCCGCCTGTGGGGCATGGGCGAAGGCGTGAAAATGCGTGACCAATTGGGTCTTTACGCTCCACGCTGTGGACGGTGAAGGGGCGATGAACAATAAAAGGTTTTCTAAGCAATAAACCTTTTTGTTGCCTTTGCCTTGTGGACTTGCAACTTTACCGGCGAGCTGCAAACATCATGAGAAAAGTTCCGAGCTAAAAAAAATATAATCCAATCTAGTTATTTCGAAGCTTTAAGTATTTTCGTAAATATTTGAAATACCTTGTCGTGACGATAGGTTAATTTTCTGATTGAAAACATGTTGTGATGTATTTTTTAAAATCTTATTCAATTACATTGTGTAGTGGTGTGGATGATAGGTTCATCTTAGTATGAGGTAAATGAGTCAGTTTATACTTCGATTAAAACATTATGTCTGTTGACACTTCAGCTGTGACAGTGTCATCCAATGGGGAGTTCAAATGTCACTATAGTGACTTTCATACTCCCGATTGGATGACATCGTCACAGCTGAAGAAGTGTCAGCGCACTTAATGTTTTAATCGACGTTTAGTCTGGCGGTTAATGGCTATTCGGAGAGTTTATTTAAGTTCTTTGGGTCGCATTGCGTTGATCTTCAGTTCTTTGGAAGCGATTTGGGACTTGCCTTAGTATGCGAGAATAGAATTACAGAAGACGTTGGTCCATAGGTGATAATAGAGACCGGAAAAATATGTAGTATAAAACGTCAAAATATGTACATAAATATGTAATGAAAATAGTAAGAATATGTAATAAATATGTAAAATCGGATATAATATGTCATATTAAAATACACTAATAATAAAATACAATTACGTAATACGAAATTAGATTGATAAAAACTCCTCACTTCACATCAAACAACTTTCTCGTCAGTAGTAAAAGCTTCATCTGTTGTAATCAAGGACCGTAGTTTAGCAGCCAGACTAATCGCATAAGAAGCCATCGCACAAACTGCCGAGATCTACGACAGCACACACTGTAGCATCTTCATCGAAGTGTTACACGTCAGTGATCGCAAATTTTTCTCCGAAATTAAGGTTACAGATCACAACACGCGGTGTCAGTGATGCTTTGGACAACTAGATTTCCCCAATAATGTAAATGCTGATATTTAAAAAAATACATCTTTTAATAAAAATATGGAATTAAATAGAAGAAAATTGATAAAATAAGAAAATATATTGTGATGACAAAATGTAAAATATATTGTGAACAGCAAAATATGTAAAATATGTAATATAGTACTAAATATGTAAAAATATGTAACGAAAAAATTCGATATTGTGTTAGGAGGGCTATGATTCGCCAAGATTACAATTTTGGGATCGGTAAGTAGACAGACAAAAAATATCTAATTACATAAAATCCGGTCTCTAGTGATAAATATAATATTGTAAAATAAATTAAAAATTGTGAGTTCACACACGTTTATATTTCATTAATTATTTTCTCAGGTCTGCGTTCAATTTCCAAACAGTGGCATTTTGACCAGCAGTATTTCTATTTTTATTCGGTGTAAAGCACTCACATGGTATTGACGTTTGATTTTTCAAGTTGGCGCTATTGTTCTAGGTATTGGATTATTAACGACCCTCTCTTGCGTAATTTACTTCGTACTCTCTAGGCAAAGTGTACTTTACAACCGATTTGTTATCGTCACTTTGACCCAGATTCGTTTACAGCGGTAACCCTATAAGCAGTTACGTCAGTGAAACCGGCGCGAGGAAAGGCATGACACAGCAACGTCCTCGCCTAATGGGTCGCTTACGAATCTAGGAAATCGCTAATGAGTGTTACGAAATTAATATTGAAAAATTATTTATAAGGTATATTTTTGTTTTACATATACGTAATCATTCAGAAAGCTAGCTAAGTATCGCTTTGTAACCTGTAAATGAATCTGTTGCATTATTTATTTCGTAGTGGTAGTCAGTGCATGTTTTACATTATTTACTACAACTAAAAATGAAATGTTCGGTTAATGAATGAAAGAATCATGGGAGGAGGAATAAATGTTGGCTCGATAAGGTTCTGAAGTGCAATTTACATTGTATTACTCTGTTTTTCAAACCCTATGGTAATTCACACTATAAATTTCACCACGAAATTAGATAATGGAATTTTGAATGGCACAGACGGATGCAGTGCAAACAGAGGTCGTGGTTTTGAATCCAGCCTCAGGAATAGATGTTTTGCTTTGTGATTAGGGATTTAGAGGTAACTGGGACAACCGCGTACTCCAGATACTCATTTAAATTCCCTCATCACTTCACAATTGTTCGGAAGAGGCGAATATTGGGTTTCTAGGTAGGAGATCGCCACATCTCGTTAAGGGCGGAAAAAGCAGGTATCATTTTAATTTGTCAACAAGAAGGCTGCAATCTAAACTTTAAATAGTATATTTTCCGATTCAAAATTTTGTTACTTTTCTTTCGCTCACTTCTGTGCCGCAATCCGTATTGGACGACGTTTATCATGTCCAGAATTACATTTCTATCACGGAATCTTACATTTTTTTAAAAACAAATTTGCAAACGAACAACTCCGCGAATACCCTACGAAATCATGTAAAAAACGAAGGGTCGTCGGTACCACCAACTGAGCATCGTGGTAAAACATAATTTTATCGAAATCCTCGAACTCTCTGCCTCCCTATAAAAAAGAAAAAAGAAAAAAGAGCGAGCCATATGCGCCGTCCGTCAGATCGCCGGTTGCGGCGCCGTGAGCCAACACAAGGCGCCCTTTATCCCCGTGCGGCGGGCGCATGGCCCGCGGCGGCCGCGGGCGATCGCGAGTCCGCGCGGGCCATCTGGCCGCGCCGCGTTGCGAAAGCGCCCCTCCCCGCCCCTCGCGCGCCTCGCACCCCGCCTCGCCACGACGCGCGCGCCGAAAGTAACACGCGTTGGGCGCGGCTCTGTTCCCTCGCGCACACGCAAGCCACCGCCCCGCGCCCGCCCCGCGCCGCCCCGCGCCGCCCCGCGCCGCCCCGCGCCGCCCCCGCGCCGCCCCGCGCCGCCCCCGCGCCGCCCCGCGCCGCCCCCGCGCCGCCCCGCGCCGCCCCCGCGCCGCCCCGCGCCGCCCCGCGCCGCCCCGCGCCGCCCCGCGCCGCCCCGCGCCGCCCCCGCGCCGCCCCCGCGCCGCCCCGCGCCGCCCCGCGCCGCCCCGCGCCGCCCCGCGCCGCCCCGCGCCGCCCCCCCGCGCCGCCCCCGCGCCGCCCCGCGCCGCCCCCGCGCCGCCCCGCGCCGCCCCGCGCCGCCCCGCGCCGCCCCGCGCCGCCCCGCGCCGCCCCGCGCCGCCCCGCGCCGCCCCGCGCCGCCCCGCGCCGCCCCGCGCCGCCCCGCGCCCGCCCCGCGCCGCCCCCGCGCCGCCCCGCGCCGCCCCCGCGCCGCCCCGCGCCGCCCCGCGCCGCCCCGCGCCGCCCCGCGCCGCCCCGCGCCGCCCCGCGCCGCCCCGCGCCGCCCCGCGCCGCCCCGCGCCGCCCCGCGCCGCCCCCGCGCCGCCCCCGCGCCGCCCCGCGCCGCCCCGCGCCGCCCCGCGCCGCCCCGCGCCGCCCCGCGCCGCCCCGCGCCGCCCCCGCGCCGCCCCGCGCCGCCCCGCGCCGCCCCGCGCCGCCCCGCGCCGCCCCGCGCCGCCCCCGCGCCGCCCCGCGCCGCCCCGCGCCGCCCCGCGCCGCCCCGCGCCTCACCGCCTGCACTGCCCCGCGCCGGCACAAGCCGGACGAGCCGGACCGTCATTCGAGGACGAGTAGGAGAAGGGGAGATGCTGGGACACGGTGACAGAAGTAGGGCGTTGCGAGAACGGAGAGAACAGCAAAGGGAAAAAATGAGGAAAGGAAAAGTAAATAAACGAAATGTCACTAGGACATGTATGCAAAAACAAAATTGAAAACAAACACTCTCCCAAAAAATAAAGGCATTGTTAGAAAATATTACTATCTTATCAGAAAAATTGGAGGGAAAACCGGAGTGCAATATGCCTAACCAGGTGTTGGACAAAGTACTGTCATGTGCTTTCCCGAATAGTTATAAGCGACAGATGATGAAGATGATGATGAATATTGGGTCTGGATAACAACTTGAAGTTTGATCTACTTTTAAAAGCTGAAAAAGGAAATAATGTACAAATTTATTGAAAACACTTAAATTAGGGGATCATTAAATGTAATTAAATGTCACAATGCAACGCTTGTTACGGTCAACCCACTAAAATATCCAGCCCAATACAATAAAATTTCATATTTTTTTTGATAATTTAATGAGAAATTTATGAAATGTATTTGCTACAAGTCGAAATTTTGTGGGGAAAAGATATAAATGTGTAAACTAGCATCGAACTTTTGACCAGAATGGGCCTTCTGGAAGGAAATTTGGATATCATTTCAATTAACAACTACTCTGAAAAACTTCAGAAAAAAATGGACGAAATATATTATTTTTCGTCATGAAAACATTATGCTGCGATTCTGCGATCGACCAGTCGATCGGGATCAACTTATAACTCAGCCCTGATTGAGATGTTTATAAGGGAAATTATAGTTTACCTTTTTGAGGTCAAAACAGCCAGGTCAAAACACCCAAATTTTGCAGTGGATATGATTGATTGATAATTTAGTGTTTCCAGACCCTTGCTGATCCCACATCCAGGCATCTCCTCAGGTACCGCCCCATCCGGAGCATGCTCTATCATGAAACTACCAAATTGACTCACGAAATCTTTAGTACTGTAGTTATGAACATATGTGTGTAAAAGAAGAGGAGGAAACAAACATGAAGAGGAAAAATTGCGCGCAATGCTCATCGTATTTGATTAGTTACAGCTCGGGAATTCGTTCGGCACTACAGAAAACTACCAATCAGGACAGCCGGCCTTTAGTATTCTCCCCCAGACAGTTGTTGTCTTCAAGCTAGCTATGTAGCTATTGTTGAATATCCTCCACCGTTGAGGGACCTCATGGGCGACGCTGTAGAGGTTGATTTTGAGCAATCGCAGCTTGTTCGAATCCATAATTTTAACACAACGTTGGCAGCCGTTATATCCGCAATTGAGTTTGATGTTACATTAATTATGTTGTTTCAATCCTTATCCACACTACTTTTGGTTTTGGTCAAAATACCACTCTTTGTCAGTGCGTCGTAAATTAGGCCAAAGTTTAAATATATTAGTCAGTTTTTTATTAACAGTACACACAAGATAATTATATTTATTCGCGACAATTGATAAAGAGGAGTGACGGTTTCTTCAAACAATATATCCCGTTCTTGCGTGGTTATTTATGGGACGATACCATGGTAAGAAAATGTGTAAATAATCGCGTACTTCTCTTCATAACCACTTACGCCGCTGACAGCCTCCCATCCTGCAGAGATAGAGGAGCTTTTGAATCGAATAAACATAGCATGAGTGCAGTGGGGCCTTGCTGGTTCCTGAAACATCTGCGTCCTTCTCGCATTCAAACCATTCTTAAATTTACTCCATTAACACAACCAGGGACATTGACAACGAAGTTTTTTTTTCTTACAGAGTTCATTATTAATATTTCTTTACTGGCATTTTAGTGTAATTCCCCTTTGGGAACTCATTTGTGTGTCATACGTATGTGGCAAGATTTAGCAAATTAATTGTTTCGGTACGTGCTGAATAAAACGAAAAGTAACCTCATGCGAATAGACATTATTACGTATTTTAATTTAATTTATAATTCCGTTATGGTGTTTACGATCCTTCAAATTTTGAAGCATTTTTTTATTTTCAATGAAGAAGACACTTTCATTTATAAATAAAAATGTGCGGACGTGTATCAACGAATATATTTTGTTATTTTTTTTAGATGTTGCAATTTGCATCACACAAGTGTTAAAACTGCATGTCGAAAATCGTCATATAAATTCTTATACTAGAAATTTCATTTTTTTAAAAATAGATGCGTTGTAAAAACTGGTGAACAGGTTTTGTAACAACAGTTACTCAAGAGCGTAAGGATAAATAATCACCATGAATCACTCGTAGTTATCCCAACCGCTTTTCGTGATTTTGTAAATTACCCGGTAGATTCAAGTACTATTATTCCTGATGCGTCACCGTCAACTCGTGAAGGATAATGTGCTGGACGATGACGAGATGAAATAAAAAGAGGTAAGAACAAAAATAAAGGGAAGAAGATTCATGCGATTCAAAATGTCATCGTGCCTGGCCAACATTCCACTGTTTCGTTGAACGAACCAGGGTTCGAGCATTGCTCCATTGATGGTTGCTGGCGCTGGTGCTCGTCGGCCGGGGGCGCGGCGCGGCGCGGCGCGACGCAACGCAACGCGGCTGCCAGATGTGCGCCCGCCGCCTCTGCCTGCCTGTCTGGGCGCCGTCTCCCGGGCGGTGCAGGGGCCGGGCTCTCGCCCCCGCGCGCTCCCCGCGGCGCGGCGTTGCGCAACCGCCTCGGACGCCTCGTGCACGCCGGCGCACAGGCGTCTCTGCTTGTGGCGGCCACGTACTTACCTTTGCTCCGCCAGAGGTCCCGTTGTAACATTCCGCGTCTTTGCCACCAATTTTCTTTTCTAACATCTGCTCCTACTACTTATTTTCTAATGTAGTGTGACGTACTGAAGTAATGGACAGAGACAACTGCGTTGAAGATAACAAATTTTTACATTTATTTACAAAGTAACGTATGTAAAGAAATTTACAAATACTGATCAAACCTCGGCAACCTTTTTCTTTTCCTTAGCCGCGAAAACCACCACAGCTTCCGGCTTAGGCTTGCCGCCCGCTTGAAAGCGTTGCCACGATGCCACAGTAGTAACACTGCAATGTCTTATTCTGATAATATTTTATTTCAATCTCTTGTAGATTTCTTTCCCCAAATCTTTATTACAATGTACTTGAGTACTTTAGCATCGTACAATGTTCATACCTTGCTTAATACTAAGATATTACAAGTTTCGTTAGAGGAACATTGAAATACGTTCAATTCTCTGTTTTCATTCATTCTCAATATCCGTTGCTACCCTAATTCCGACAAGTGAAGTACATCATCCGTTACTGCGTTACGAAACGTAAAAAACACTTGAGGAATATACGAAACGTTACACCCCCCTCCTGCACAGAGGTAAGGGTTTGTGGGGCAATACTGTAACTCGCACGTATGGCAATTGGGAAGAAAAAGTTGGGAGGATGCTATCGAGCATGCTTCCCTTTCTCCACGTCTTTCTATTCTTTATACTTCTCCTTTTCTTCCTTTTATCTTCGTTTTTTTTTATTCTCTTCTTCCTTCTTTGTTTTTTTCTTCTCATTCCTTCCTCCTCTTCATCTTTCAACTTCCTCGACTCCTGCTTTTCTGTGTTCTCCTCTCGCTTTTTCTCTTCCCCTCCATCCTTCTCTTCCAACATCTTTTCTATCTTGCTCTTCTTCTGCACTAGTATCTTATCTTCCCCATTATTTTTCTTTACCTAACTTTCGTTCCGTTTTCTCTTTCTTTTTGTGACTCTCTCTTGTTCTTTACCTCGTACCCATTCACCTCTGAATTTAGTCATCTTCTCTGTTTTCGTCTTCCTCCATTTCTTTTATCTGTCCGTCTCTTTGTCAGTTAGTATTTCATTCGTCTCCTACTTCCTCGTGCCGTGTTCCTGACAAACGTGTCGACCAAATGTATCGAAAACTTCACAATACCAATACTACTAGATTCCCTTCCTTTCCCGGCATTTTCTTTCAAGTTTGCAGCTACCACTGAATTCGTGTTTTCTCATAATATGCTGTAGTTTCTAATCAAAACATTCGTGTGACAATGAAGGAGGTTTTGAAGAGAATGTGACATGATTTCTAATCCATAACCAGCTTCGATAGCTCAGCGGCATTATTGTTACATCTGCAGCATCGTTGTTTGGGTCTAAGGAATCGATTCCAACTGTCACATACTTTCAATTCTGCCTACATTGCTATTGAACCAGAATCACTGCCTGGAAGAGAATTCAGTTACCGGCTTTTCTGATAATCAGTTTTTCGTAGTTTCTCCGATGAATATCAGGCGAATGTCGGAGAAGTTTCACTTACAAAAGGGCCACGGACTGCTTGTAATTCATCCTCATGCCCATCAACACACACCCACACACAGACACACACACACACAGACACACACAGACACAGACACACACAGACACACACACAGACACACACAGACACACACAGACGCACACACACAGACGCACACACAGACACACACAGACACACACACTTCAATGCACTACACTGCCACATATGTTGAGAGACCAGTCGGGAGCTCCAGCGAAAAAGAACACCACCACCTCCAAGGATATAACATGCATTACACTTGCGGGACTAATGTACTTGCTAATAAACCTCAGTGTTGACGCGGACAAAATCAATAGTAATCACTAAGGGTCGGAGTTTGATGACCCAAAACATCGCCAAAAATATATCAATAAATTGCCCTAAAAGGAAAGAAAAATGACCTAAAAAATGTGATCAAATCCAGTTCGGATGAACAACTCAAGCTGTTGGATACGTTACTGATGTAATCGAAGCTTCTTCTATTCGTTCAAGTAAACTCAGCTTTGAAACTTGTGGTTTGGACTGTTCTTTTCCAAAAAATATGTCTTTAGTTATCGGCTGAACCATCAATGGCGCTGACAGGCGTCACAGGAACCTCAGATTACAAACTCTCAATGACAGACATCACAACTGAGCGAAGAAATCGAATAGCCTATAAATTCAGGAATTCTGTTGAGAACATTTGTTGCGTCTCGTAATTATTATTAAAGTAAGTATCATTAAAATTATATTAAAATCGATGAAAAACCGTGAAATGCATTGAAAAGTACGTAAAAATGTAAAAAATTACTTATTAATCGAAATATACGAAAAATGCAAACATGACGTATAAAAATTAGTTACTTCCTTTTCTCATAACATAAAATGAATTTCTGTACTAAACGGCGATTTTCTAAAGTAAAAAAAAGCCATTTCATTGAAATCGCCCCTTAGTAATCACTTACTCACTCGTAACGGGTAAATCAGGTACTATAACCCCTTTAAATTCTTCTTGCCACATAATAATATTCGCTTCTTTAAGATCGACATTCGCCTTATTTAAAAATCGACATTGTGGCAGCCCTGCTGTCGTTCGAAAGGTTTAGCGCGGTGGCGAGAAGCCACCCGCTCCCAGTCCACACGCGTGATATATCCGCAAAGAATGACGTCAGAAGACGAGTCCGCGCGAGGCGGCGCGGGCGCCCATGCTCCCGCTGCCCCTTTTTCTGGCGCCCGCGGCCGTCGGCGTCTTCCGGCGCTGGCGTAAGCGCCAGGAATCGGACGCGATGAGAGAGAGGTGGAGGGGGTTGCGTAGGGTCTCGTCTATTACCTCGCGCGCGTTAACGCGATGGAAAGCTGTGATGTCCGCCGAGTCGCTGCTGCCACTATAAGAGTCGCCAGTCAGGGGCTGAAGAAAATACACAGAGAGTGCTGAGATGTGTGAAGAATGATAGCTATACGGACAATAACTGACTGGAACCATCTAACTGCTGCAGCACTAGAGACTTTTCCCCCTAGTGCAAGTGCTTCCGGAATCGTCTAGGGAATTGCGTGTGATGCTATGTATCTGTGTGTGTTGTATTTTCTTCGTCTTCTTCCTTATTATATGTATTTTTAAGATATCTTTGTATGTCGTTATGTAATCTGTATAAACCCCGCCAGCGAGCGAAAGCTCATTAGCAGGAAATAATAAATATAAATATAATAATTGTTTTGCTTTAATAATTTATTATATTTATTATTTCGGTTTTCCTCCTTCATGACATATTTAGTTCTTCGAGGAATACCAGCCTGATGGTGCTTTTCGCTTTGAGAGATTTCGATTTTGAAGAAAGTCGTGATGGTTAAAGATTGCCTGCTGTCAAATCTCCTTTGGCGGTGAAATCCCAATATCGAAATCGTGTCCTAAAACGCTAACCGTTTCGGCAACAAATGTAACATTTATTGTTTATGATATTAATAATGATAATAAATCTTTTATGTATCTAAGATTAACCAAACGATCCTAAAATCAAAATTATCTCAATCACTCTTTGGCATTATCACTCACTCTTACTCACTAATGCTATTTCCGTTGTCAACATCCCTTTTCTTCAAAGAAAACAAATTCAACGGCGATGAATAAAGCAATATCAAAGTATAGGATTTTTACCCTCGTCGGCGATAGCGCACTAACATTGCGTTAATACACATTGTAGTGTGCAATATTTAAATTATTATAAAATTACACAAATTATGCGCACAACGGGCTTTTCAGTACATAAATAATTTAATAATAATAATAATAATAATAATAATAATAATAATAATAATAAGGCGAACCCTTGCGATTACATCTCACAAAAGGAAGATTTGTAGAAACGTTAAACGGAAGAGCACTATATTTATCAACTACAGGAAAATCGAAAAGCACAAAAATGTTATTTGCTACTTATTCTCCAAAGCTAAAAAAGTGAGGGAGGTTTACAAATTGTGGGACAATTCATTCACTGTTCATTGTGAACAGAAGAGTTAAATATATTTCTGCAAATTAAATTGAAATCTTATATATTTACCATATTTGTCGAGATCTGTATGTGTAAATTATAGTTTGTCTTCAGTGGAACATCCTGCTATCCACTATAATTTAATGTGAAATGTATCACATACCCAACGATCACTGAACATTTTTCGTAAAGGGGTTCATCTGTCAATTGCCGGACGTTGCGTTGATATCCTTACTAATCTTTGCATTTAAAAACAGTGAATCTTGGAACTTAAAAGTACTCGCTATCTTCCCTTCGTCAACTGTAACCTCATGAGGCAAGTATAACTTACCTAGGCCAATTATTTAATATATTATTAAAATGTAGTTTTTTTTTTACTATAAACCAAGTTCAGAAGTGATAACACCTCTGGGGCCAACTACCTTTCATTTAAAGAAAAAGTCAGGAAAGTTGGTTGAATAGAAAGCTCAAATTTTCGTCTATACGAAGAGCCTTGTTATAGTACATATATAGAAATTAATCATAATAAATAAGAGCGCGGCCGCTTGAACTAAGGAAAGGAATGGCACCCCTGAATGAAAGATAAGAAGCCGGCGAAAGAAGATGAATAATGTGAATGCTATTAGTCTAATAAGTCATTCGTAATAAATAAATGAAAAATATTTAGGAAATCAAATTGTTTTGTTTGTATCTGAATAGAAAGTAAGTTTTATTTATGTGCCTTTTCTTTTACTTCTGTTTTTCTTCAGTTATATTTTTACATATTTTCGTTCTTCAGGAAGCAACTTTCCCGTGGCTCGTGCCTGAATTGCACTTCCGTGTTCCTCTGTATAAAGTCTCTTAATATGATTACGATGAGGCGTTGCCTGCTGGTTTTGAAGCCAAGAATTCGCCTTTGAGGGTGAAATGTTACTACATTTTATGCTCAGAGGCAAAAACTTGGCTTTGACTGATACGGTGAAGAACAACTGCACTCGTAACTTTTACTTTTAGAATATTTCATTTTTGTGCCTTAACGTGCATTTTGGTCCACATATTTTGTAGGAGGTTCTTGGCAAGTTCTTGAAGTGCAACCTGTGTGTGACGAAAAGTGAAAAGTAATTCACTATGTTCAGCAAGATATTTTAAATAATTGTAATAAAGCCCGGTATTTTATTTTTAAAAAGATCAAAAGAAAAAGTAAAAAAAAAGCACGAATGCCTTCCTTATATCTGTCGTTGAAAACGGATTTTCAGGCACTCTTTTTCTTCTCCATTTTCTTTCGATTGTTAAAAACTAGCTCTAAGGTAACTGAAGACTACCCAAAAGTCTACCTTCTATAAAGAAACCAATGAAATCGATATTTGGCAGAGGCTCCTGCGTCTCCTGAAGAATTCCTAGCTCCCAAACTAAAGCATTCTCACTCTATCTCAACAAGAACTTTTTTCTTAAAGAAACGTAGTTGTAGAACTAAGTAACGAATCGAACAAAGAAGTAATGATCATTACCTAGTCGGAATACTTATCTACAGTTTTGAACAACAATATCATATCTGTATTTTTTTCACATTTTCTACTCTTTCGTTTTTGGGGATCCTGCATCATCAACTTGTTAAAAATCATATCTGAGCTATGCTTTTAAATCACTTAATACACATCATCATTTTGCCACCTCTGATAGAGAAAAAAAGCGAAATCTAAGACTAAGATACAAACGGACTTCTCAACTCAGAATCACATGTGTATTGTTTCGCGAATTTTGTTTGCGAGAATATTGTTCAGGTTGCAATGCTTTAGAACGAAATTCGAAATTTTGCCCAACAGTTGAGACTTTCCTCCCAGTTATTTTAGAATAAAGAGATTCTTATTAGACATTTTTATTTCTTAATAATTCAGTTACTCTCGCCAGTTAGATGTGTTATGTATTGTTTTTCTTTCCTTATTTTGAGATATAGAGTGTAAGCCTTAAAGGTACACTAGAATGTGTAAATGATTTAATGCATAAGCGACTTTGAAGACGTGAATGAATAATGGAACAATAGTGAAATGACACCGTTGAACCCCTCAGAAAAACCTATTGCAAACCCACTTTACCGACCAATTAATCCCATATCGATCGATCAATCAGTATTTGAACCTTGATCCCAGAGATGGAAGACAAGCTCTTTTACCGCTTTACCTCAGGTATCCTTTTGTTACGTAACTTCAGATGAATCACTTTAAGAACTCATACTTACTAGGCGTCACCCTGAACCAGTGACTTGGATGCTCGACGCAGCCTATGCTCACAATGCGGCAGGAAACGGAGATTGCTGCTTCTGACTGAGATGTAATTCTTCGAAGAAGTTTGAGGACGAAGTAATGACGGGCGGTTGCTTTGAAGAAGAAAATTGTCCATGATGAGAGAAAACAAGTGGAACGGCTACGCTCCTCAGTACGTACTCACCGTGAAACAGCTCTCGCATCTCCGACGCCTGGTGGAGATGCGATGTTGGAAGCAACGCGATGTCGTGAAGTAAATCAAACTGAAGGGCTTTGGTCTGTGTGTGATCACCTGGTGTGTTCGTGCATGTAAATATGTGCCCTAAACTGAAGATTCGCTGAGCAGGAGGACGTTGATTCGCATCCCGACGGTAGCGAAAAGTCGACATCATTTAAGAGCAAGGTCAGAGTGGGCCCGAGTTCGCCCAAACAAAAGTTTGTGCGCTAAAGGCCGACTGACTCTGCCGAACGGTAGTGGTGGCACTGTTTTCAAATGCAGCTGACATTGGTCTTCAAATTAATACGTATAGATGACATGTAAAGGAAACGGAAAGATTACAACTTCTCGCTGAGAGCTGTGAGACGAGAGAAATGTTTCTAAAAGAAACTACACATTTCTATTGCATTAGTGAGATTGCGTTGATATTTTGCAGAGACTATAAGCAACACTTTTCACACGTTTCTTGTGACATTTTCTGTTATCATTTCCTGTTGTGGTACTTCGAATTTGATAACCTCCGCAGGGATTCTAGTTCATAAACCAACGAAGTAAGATTGTCTACGTCCATGTTGGATGGCTCAGTAGTGCCGAATAGTTCAAGTTCATTTGATAACTTCTGCCGACTTGGATTCGGCCGAGTTTCTCAGAACTTTCCGAACTTGGTGTGACATGCGACAAGCTCTTTTACCGCTTTACCTCAGGTATCCTTTTGTTACGTAACTTCAGATGAATCACTTTAAGAACTCATGCACTGCAGGCACTGCACTCTATCTCTTCGGACGTTAACGGCCGCGTCCTCCCGAACGCGAATTCGGCCGAACACCGTTCCGCCCTTTTGGACCGTAAGTATTTGGGTAGGACGACGACCGACAACGGGTTAGGAGTTGGAGAGGCTACGAGCTCTAATGAAACGTTTTCCTCGCGAACTATTCAATGTGGATGCCTCAGACGTACACACATCACGGACAAACACGAAGATCACGGATTCCTCTTCTATTCTGTCCCGTCTTCCGCCCTTTGGGGGGAACATTGAGCTGATTCTTCGTACTTATATGACCCATCCAACATGATTCTCAAAATCAGTCGCGGCTCGTGGTTTTATAAATGGGGAAGGCTGCAAATACATTGCATTGCACTGCCTGCATTGTATTTCTATTAATAATAAGTTTGATACAGATTGAGAACGACGCGAAATACCGTGAGATATTCCATCCTGGGGCCTGTTTCACGAAGGTTACAAGTTACAAGTTACTAGTACTAGTAATCACAAGTACTCGTAAGTTCTGTTTCACAACGATTTTGCCGGGCCCCAGAAGACAAGACCTCATGCTCCAAGAAAGAAAAACCCAAGAATAGCGCTCCTACCGCATACTGGGAAACTAGTTGAAGCGCAATGCTACTCGCGGAGCTGCACAGTAATGCTATCTGGTGAGCCCGCCGTTCTTCAGACCCTAGGCTCCACCGAAGGCTGTCTCGCTGCAGCCTTCGTTCGCTGGTAAGCGTCTGCAGTGAATCCATGACGTCACGCCTCCTCGTTTTGTACAGACCTTATGGGAGAATAAAGTGGGAGCCTAACGCTTCTCTCTTCCCTGTCATCAGCTTTAAATGCGTTACGGACGGCGGTTAACGAACCGACGAAGAAAAATTTTGATATAATTGTAACATAATACAACTCAGAATTCCATTATTAATTAATAAATATATTTGCAAACAAGTTTTTAAATTTCTTTTGGACGGCGATTTCTCTAGGAGAGGCTCCGCCTTACAGCCTTTAATGACGAGCCGCGCCTGCTCAAAATACACCACATGTGTCCAACTTGCGAGGCCTCGATGACCACCATTAAAACCTTTCATGGGCGGGACCGAGTAATTTTTTAAAATTTTATTATTATTATTATTATTATTATTATTATTATTCCTCTAAATCACGACTGAAGATGTTATGTGTCGGCTGAATATAAATCTCCTCCAGGTTGCAACCAGCTACCTAAGGAGCAGATCTAGGGACTATCGGTGCCTCTACAATACTTTGCGCAAAATGTGGGCTGTTCCAATAAAGCAATTTCTTGCACTTCCCAGTCTTCTGAATTACCTGGGAGTTTAGACAAGTTCTTACACAAATTTTGCGGAACAAATCCCAGAGCTCCGATAACTATCGGGACGACCTGTGCTTTTACGCCCCACATTCGGCTGATCTCGATTTCCAAACTCTTGTATTTAAGACGTTTCTCTGCCTCCTTGGTAACGACGTTTTGATCGCAAGGTACAGCAACATCGATAAGTAAACACGATTTTTTCGCCAAATCCCGGATAACTATATCCGGTTTGTTTGCCGCTATCGTGCGATCAGTTTGAATTTGTTGGTCGTACATATCGTACACAATCCAACAGACGTCACCGGTTTCGGTGAGTGTTCGTACCACTTGGGGCAAGTGTTTGGAACTTCGAGGGCGGTACAGATCTGCCAATGGAGGTATCTACACACCCTGTCGTGTCTTTTCAAGTATTCGGTCTTTGCTAGGATTGGACAAGCTGAGACAATATGATCAATTTATTATTATTATTATTATTATTATTATTATTTTCATTTTATTATATTAATTAATTAAAATAAAATTACTATTATAATTTTCATTACTCGGGCGATCCTCACCTGACCACCCCTTATTGTTAATTTCGGCAGTTGGCCAGGTTGCTCTGAAACGGGGGAGGGGGAATGGAGCCATGCGTGATCTAAGGTCGCACCATGCATAACGCAGTGAATCACTTTGGGTTGATTTTGAATTTCTGAACTTACTAGAATAAATCGTTAAATGTAAACTTAACCTATGTTTACATGAACGGGCTGTTGAGGGCGCGTGCGCCAGGTGCGTAAGGTTCTCGCCCGACATGGATGAAAGGGACTTTCCACTTTTGGCTAAAAAAACTTCCGCGAGCCACCAGTTGGACATTCCTGAAATACGCCGTAGAACGTGGTTGTCAGACCTGGGCTCTAATACCAGGAAGCCAGATTTAAGAAAGGGGAGAGGGAGAGAAAGAGCGAGACGCAGAGACAGCGAGAAGAGAGCGTGAGAGGGAGTGAGAGCGAGAGAGGGAGAGGGATGTCAGACCTGGGCTCTAATACCAGGAAGCCAGATTTAAGAAAGGGGAGAGGGAGAGAAAGAGCGAGACGCAGAGACAGCGAGAAGAGAGCGTGAGAGGGAGTGAGAGCGAGAGAGGGAGAGGGGGCGAGGGAGTGAGAAATAGTGACGGTTTGATTGAGAGAAATCCAAAAGGAGCAAAGGATATCTTGTCGAACAAGATATGAATGTTTTCGTGGCTGGCATGTGTTAAGTTTGATGTGAGTCGTATCTGGAAAGTCGTCGATAACGAGTTGTGTACAGCCGTGATTGAAGATACAGTTAAGAAATAATTTATTACGAGGGCATTTTTTTTGTAGGATCTTCAGGAGGACGAAGGATTAGGGTGGAGCCTACCGTTCAAGCATCTAAGATTAAATCACCGTAATTTTAAGGCAGCGGTACGGAAAAATAACTCTTCACTCTCAACGGTTCAGGGAACGTTTTTGTTTTTTATTCTGTTTATTTATTGTCACATGATAATTGCCTTTGGAACATTGCATCGTTTCCTGAAAATGTCTGCATTATTTATATTCAATGAAAACATTCTTCACATAAAGGACAGCTATAACTTCTAGTCAAGTCACAGTGTTGATGTTCCCACTATACAAAAAATATTTTGAAACAACACATCATAATTGGCATTATATTGTAGACGAATGTCACATTTTATCTTATATATTTAACATTACTCAAATGTTGGATCCTTCCTCCTAAGTGTTATTTCCGAATTAATTTTTCAAAATTCTGGAAGCTACGTAGGAGTGAAGATTACAACTTTCATCTGGAAATTCATCTTAAAACATAAACGCTGTTTATTAATGTAATTATAAATGTTGTCTAAAATAAGAGAGTAAATGAACAGAGTTTTCCGAACCCGTCTCTTTTAAAAGCCGTCTCAGTGAAAGAAAAATTAATTTCGCGTAATAGTCTTGTCTTTAAAAGAAAAAGTAAGTCAGTTGACAGCTTTAAAAATAAAGAATTTTCGAGGTACTCCAGGTGAGAAATTAATGGAGTTGCAGTAGCAGAGTAATTTCTTTCTGGAGGAAAAACTACAATGAAACACGGTCATAATATCAATAGTAGACTTTTCTAGACAATACGTTTTCCATACAGTATAAAAGAATTTTCAAAAATTTGCATAATCTGAGAGACCGTATAACATTGGATTTTTATTTTATTGTATAAATGTAACACATTCCGATCGTGTCAATCTTCAAACTTCGTAGTTCTTCTGTATTTACGACGTGTTGCTTGTAGGTATGTTCATGTTGATTTTCAACGATCTTCTCTCAGAGTTATAGTTGATATTCGAGTTTTCTACCTATCAACATTCAACTTCACATACCTTACCCGGTTTATTTACAATACTTTACTAATAGTTTACTCTTAACATCCGTGCTTTTTACGCCTTTAGAATATTTTTCATTAAACTCTTTACCTCGTTATCTTTCCCTGTACTTTTCCTGTTTAGTCAATTTCTTTTATTTCTCTCTTCCATCCCCCACTATTCTTTAGGATCTTCTTCACTCTCTCCCTAATCTCTACCATCTGTCCTGACCTTTCACTCCCAACTAAACTCTTCCATTACGTGCTCCTCTATCCCTTCCTCCCCCCTCACATGTCGTGCATTTCCTTTCCTCTCAATCCGCCCACCTCTTCCTGCATCTCACCTCATTTCCTAATCTAAACCGCGCTCTCCTTATCCTACTATTTTCCTTTCTGTTTCTATGTAAATATCTTTATTTTAGGTCCTTATTTCCTTGAAAATTCCAAAATATCTGAAGTTACGAATTTTCGCAATAACCTTGTAACTCCCAATCTCCTTCCCATAAGATTTTCTTCACATTCCAGCCTCCCTTGGTCCTTGACATACGTGGATGTTATTGTGATTATGGGAAGAGTAGTGGGAGGCATGAATAGTGTGTTAAGAAGATAAGAAAAACTACTGAATGATTGATGAGGGAATTAACCGGTTAGTTCGCGAATGAGCCATATTCCGAACTTCAGCTGTAGTTATGCTCAAAACATTTTGGCGCTAAGCATTGCCAATCGCCTTTCTAACCTCTGCGCTGCGACGATTGACGACCATTAGCTGAATGATGTCCAAAATGATCCGTTCATCGTCATTTATTCAGCTTTAGTCAAACATTATGGCTAACGTGCGAATAAACTGGTTATGCGCAAATTGCTCATGTTTCGGACATCGGCCCTATACTGCGATTTTTGTAACTGTGCCCCTGACCGCAATCAGCTGTTGACGGTTTCATCCAATCGGGAGCTTGAACGTCGCCATAGTGACGTCACTGTCGCGAAATACAAGCTCCCGATTGGATGGCAGCGAAACAACCGATTCCTGTCAGGGGCCCAGTTACAAAAATCGCAGTGTAACTGTATTGCTATATGCTCCATTTGGGCGCCGAGCGTCGCCAAACGCCTTCCCGAGCGCGCGCCCCGCTGGGCGAAGCGCCGAGAGGCTCCGCGCGCGCCGCCGATCTTGATGACGGGCGCTGCCCTCTGCGGCCGCTCAATTGAGCGCCGGTCACGGCCGCCTTGGAACGCCATCGCCTCTCTCCCCGCCGCCCCCTGACACCACAAGAAAAAACAAAAGAAATAAGCTCGCCACTCGGCAGAAGCGCGCTTGCAGGCGGCCGTGGTGGCGCTGGCTGGCCGTGACATTGTCCGCTCGCGACCGCGGTCGCCGCCGCCGCCCCCCCCCCCGCGCACTTCGCGGTCGGCTGTAAACGCGTGTTTTTAATGCGACGCCCGCCCGCCCACGCACGCAGCGCGTATGTGTGGCGTGTGCAACTTCCCGAGTTAAGTATGTAGTACTTCTTCTTGCTTAACGTTTTTTTTATCTCGGTCGAAATGCTTTGTGGTGTGCTTTTGCTATGACGTTTTTTTTTTTCAAGGATGTTCGTGAATTATTTTGACTGTTAAGTTGAAGTGCGAGAGTTTTCAGTGCCTGTGTATTGGTGACATGTTAAGAAGTCGTGAAACATATTTACTGCTTTCTCGTTCATTTACATATCCATGTAATACTTTCACTTAATCTTGCGGTGTTTAATCTCAAGTGTAATTAATCTTAACAGACGTGAAAAAGAGAACGATTATATTGTGTTTGAGGGAATTATGATACCAATTAAATCGATCTTTGAATTCACCACCCTGATTTTGAAGTGGGAAAATCAATATTTTTCAAATTTATGATATAATGATCCCGCATATTACAACCTACTTATATGATTCAGCTGGAATACTTAAATGAACTAGTTCGCTAAATATGATCCTACTATTGACATGTACTCGACGATACAAGAACTATATGTTAAAATTCTATCCAGTTGCGTATATAAAGATAATGGATAATCTTTTCAAATAAGGCTGTTCACTGTCTACCTTTGCCTTCCACGCCACAATCACAAGCCAAAAGACATCATGAAATACGCAGGATAGCGGTTGCCCCTTTAGTCGCGGGGAGTCATTTTCAGGAAAACGTGGAAAGTCGTGACAAATTATGAAAATCCATTACTTTGGAAAAGTCAAGGAATTGGTACAAGAACCGTTAGAAGTCAGGGAAAATTGCCAGAGGCTTCTAAAACTAAATATTCCTTACTACGACTTATTATCGATTAAAACAACACAATTTTTGCCCAATTTATGTTTGTTGAAAATATTAATAATTTGTACATTTTCACGGCGAAATCTTAGAGCTGACATTAGTATCAAGCAGCCTGTAATATTTTATTTAAATAATACAAATTTAAGAATTTATCAGGAAAATAATTTTTAAAATTCCATCGGAAAATCGGCAATAACGAGGGAAATTTGTCCCATGGCATGAACGGCCACTGGTTACGCCTTCCAGGCTGGCGCATTGTCCGCCGTTCAGGGCGCCAAATTGAGTACCACGAACAGCGAACGCTACAAAAGTGTTGCTGTGCGTCCAATTACGCGTCTTCGCAGTCTCGTAGCGGCGGCGGCGGCGGCGGCGGGCGCGTCTGCGTGGCGCGTTCCAGGCGCGGCGCAAGCTCCTTCGCTTCGACCCAGGCGCCGCGCCGCGCCGCGCCGCGCCGCTCCGCGCCTGGATGGCGGCGGCGGCGGCGGCGTCCCCATAACTCAGCCTGCGGGCGGAATGCGGGCGGCCGCCATCGCCTCGCAGTAGGGCCGAATAGGACTCGCCACGCCACCAACTGGGTTTTATCCTCAAGGCTTATCCCCAGCAATACCACTGTGTAAATGGTTCCGTGTGCTGCCAACGGGGGAGGCCGTCTGGTGACGACCACTTCCATTTTTATTTTTATTGATGTTTTGACGATTTCGCTAAATTAATAAATTGATGTAATTTATAATATTCATGTACATTCGTTTAAAAAAACATCAATAAGTAACCACAGTGGCCACTCATACCCTGGGACAAATTTCTCTCATTGTTCCCGATTTTCCAATAAAAAATATTTTCCTGATAAATTCGTAAATTCCCATTATTTAATTAAAATATTACAGGCTGCCTGATACTAATTTTTCAGCTCTCAGATTTCGCCGTGAAAAAAGTACAAATTATTAATATTTTCAACACATAAAAATTGGGCATACAATTGTATTGTTTTAATTGACAATAATTAATAATCGAATTTCTCACGTCAATATTTGTATTTCATCACAAACCTACTTCACTTTATTCCAAATAAAGGCCGATCTTCACAAGAAATGTATTAAACGTATTATACTAAGACTTATATTCCAAATATTTCAAAAAGTATTCTAAATTTTCAGTTTCCAAAAGAATAGTTCCCATATTTTTACTTATAGCCAAAGTTGCTGTAACAGTTCAATATAACATTGTGATAAATTATATTTTGAGCAGAAAGCACGTCGTAAAGGTATCAATGATTTTCAACTTTCTGAAAATTTAAAGCAATAAAAAAATAATTTTTTGGTGTTTTCGGTGACCCCATTGGTAATGCTAGGATTAATACAAGGACTTCAATTTGTTGTCATGGACAAACCTGCGTCAGAATCTATTGAAAACGATTATTATTGAAGGGTAGCGTGAACAAATTGGTGTTTGGTAAAAATGTACTCGGAATTTGCTAGCTAGTAAATAGATAATTTCTGTAAGGTTGATGAACACACAGGAAAGAACTTTGTCTTTCGATATTTTTTGTATATTTATTATAGTAATTGTATTCATCACACGTTGTATGTATGTAATTGAAATTGCTTTTGTTAAATAATATTTTTATTAATATCGATTGACTAATCTATCGATTAATTATTCATCAAATATCCGACCAATATCACTTTTGTCGCCTACACGCCTACACTGGTATTGATCGGAGAAAACACAGAAAAATAGCAATCACAGTAGTCAATCATTGTCTAGGCTATATGGGAAGACTAGAATATGTGCTCAACGCAGCACTATGCCCTGAGGAAGGCTACAATATCATGGGCGAAAAGTCAGCCACCACGACAGAGACGCGGCTCGTCCCGGATAGCCTAGATAATATTGTAACGTTTGTGGTGGTGAATTAAAAACAGATTTATTTTAACAGGGATGTTTATTTATGTTTCTTAATATTACACTAAAAATACTTGATTTATTTACAGATTGGCTTCACAGTCCTCGTGTTCTTCACTTAGTTACTGCTTTCTACACGGCACAGTTCTCTTGATTATTTATTTTCACTGTTCACTTCTCTTGCACTCACCAGGGTCCGATGCACTGAGTACAGTCCACTGCGCTGGCCACAGTTCACGGCGCCGACCACAGTTCACGGCGCCGACCACAGTCCAGTACACAGCTCGGCTTCCTGACTAGACCAGAGTGACTAGCGGCCGTCGACGGTGGGGCACTTATACCTGGCAGGTGCCCCCTGGACCCTTCGGGAACTCACTTCTTGGCGACCCGCGAATGACCTGGAATCGTCTAGTTTGCGGGCGGCGGCGGATGATGCAATATTCGTTACAATATAACTCCGGCCGCGGAAGCCTACACAATCACAGGAGCCAATTGCCAGAATGCTCCTCCAGGCAGCGGCTGAATTCGCCCTAATTGCATAAATAATGTCGAAAATTCGTTATCTTCGGATTCTAATACTATGACCTTCCGATCAGATTGACTGCAGAGACAAAGCCATTTATGGCTCTGAGCTAACTTAGCCTGCACGTACTGTGATATTTGAGGAAATTAATTAGATCGGTTGGAAAATATTTTGTATTTTAAAATGAAACAGATTCGTTCACGTTCGTTTAAAATCCTTACTGTTTTAGACTCTCCATAAACGATGACAAATATAAATCATTTCTAATAACCCTATAAAAAGCTACTTAAAATCTTATGTCCGCATGGAATCACGTTTTCGAGCACTGCGTGCCTAGTGTTTTCTCATGTTTTTCGCTCTCACCCCAACCCCTCATTTTCTCTCCTTATTCTCCCGTACCCCGTTCTCCATCCGCCCTGAGCTAGGATACTGTCTGCACCGTTTCTTATATCCCGGTAGCAGCGCTGGGCCCCGACCTTCGAAGCACGACCAAGAGCCGGAGACGCGCGAAGGAAGATTTAAGACGGCAGCAAGAAGGTCCGCCACGTCTGCTCGCGTTGTAGTACCAGTTAACGTAAAATGGATTTCCGAGGCGCTTTTCTCTTTTTGTGTATGTTTTCGGCTTAAGTCTGTACGCGATTTATTTCAGGTGTACTTTAGCAGATTCAAAACTTCATGTGCAGCACCGACTAGTCAGAAAACTTAAACATACGAATTTAAGAGTTCGCGGAAAGTTCATATTTTACGACGAAGGGTGAAGACAATTGTACATCCTTGGTAACAAACACGGGTATAAATATTCTGAATAGTTTGTGCCCAGGCCATTTTCTTTTTCTTTTCTTTGCTTTGAGATTAATGTTTATGATCCTTGGAAGTAGTATATTGGTATCTGGGGTACCTTTGTTTTGTATCTGGAGTCCTCTCTTTGTTGTCCTTTTGTACACTTTTAAAGTGTGTTATTGTAGGGAGATAAAAATACATGTACTACTTACAAATAATTTGTTAAAGAAATGCGTAATACGAATGTAGCGTAACGTGTCTCTCCGAGTACAGATTTGATTTTTTGGTCAAGAATATTGTGCGATTTAACGCTCTACTAACAAACTACTTTCTTTGTTTCAGGTGCTCCTGGTGCTCAAGGGGAACTGGGCACAGTGTCTTCAGTATCAGCATCTCAAGGTACGGTGAAGTGTTCTGTTTAGGCGCGTCCACTCTAGCGAGCAAGGCTGTAACAGAAGCGAACATCGGTTTAGGTCGCTCGGGGTATTAATTGATGTCACTGCAATGTTTCTGACCGGGAGGTCCTCGGGTTCTGGTACCGACAGTGTCAGCATTTTCTATACTAGCTTCATACACGGCTAGGTCGCATTCAGCCGCTGTCTGGAGGATAAGTTTTGCGATCTGTCTGGGGGATAAGATCAGCTGCTCTGACCGCTAGTATTCCGTGGTTTCTCCAATCAACACCAAGCGAATGCCGGGAGATGTACCCTAACAAACGGGCCTTGGACCGCGCGCGATCTTTCCTTCTTTTTCTTTGTCCTATCGTCACTCCATCACTTATACACAATTACATGCACTTCTCCATCACACAAGTCGGGAGACCAGTCGGTAGCTTAGAGCGTGATGCGACTGAAGCGGTGTCCCGCCGGTGGAAGATATCCGATAGGAGAAAACCCCTCAAGCTGGCGTGTAGTTCGGTGCCGCGTCTCCCCATCCAGCGGTGGTAGATCACATCCACTTGCGATAAACCATGCACTACACTTATTTGACCAAAGACCTTAGCTGTCGGCGTTCCCGGAAGCTCAAATCAATCAATCAACCGAAACCGTTCACAGGGGCGGATGCAGAGACGAATTTTGGTAGGGGAAATTTTTGTATTCAAAATGTTTTGGTCGAATGTGTCATATTACAGTTTATGTAGAATGACTCAGGCTAAACTCAGCTCATGTTGCAATACAATTTTATTCGTTTTAATGCTTATACGAAAATATGTTTGCTTGAAAGTGTCGTGACAAGTTAAAATGAATAGTTACTGAAAAAGTTTGGGAATGGAAATATCCCTCGTTTTCCTCCCCGTGGATCCGCGCCTGCGTTCATGATTATCCTGTTTGGGAGGTAGAAAGCGAAAGAGCCAGCGAGAGCGACTGCGAACGAACGCGAACCGCTGTCTCGGTTCACTCCGATTCGCTGCACTTCAGCGGTTTCCATTGCTATTTCTATCTTGTGCGTTTACTTATTTGGAGGATACGTTTGGAGCTACGTATCGGTTTTAGTGGTGCGTAGTTTTTGCCGTTCTTTTTTACAAAACAACACGCCAGCGCAGAACATTTAAAACGTTTGCGATCGTTCGACCGCTTCGGTTACAGCCTCGCTCGCCAATACTGACATTCCTTTACTTTTATTTTTTATGATCTTCCTTCATCGAACGGTACACTTTTGAAATACCTTTTCTTGAGAATAATCATTTTAACTTATTATTATTATTATTATTATTATTATTATTGTTGTTGTTGTTGTTATTGAAAGGTAAAAAACTAGGCGCAGGTAAACAGAAGAAATCTTCCACAAAAATTATAATTTGTGGAAGATTACATCTGTTGTTTTTTCTTTTTTTCTACATGTATTTTTACAAGTTTTCTGCAGTATCCATCGACATGTAGGTAAAGAAATATCTGCCGTCACACCGTCCATTAGTGAAAACTGTGTATGTGTTTTCTTTTCAGTCATAAATTGCCTCTGCCTCTGAATGTGGTCGAAATTCGAAATTTGGTTTGACTCACATTTTTTCGTCTTCAATTCTTATGTAGAATTTACAAAATCGACGTGACTGGTGTTCAATCCTGGCTCTAAAACTTTGAGTTTTCGTTGAGAATAGCTGATTAAAATTAAAAGGTAAGAGGCAAACCTGAAAATAGCAACGAATTTTTTATTCGTATTTTTACAGCTGTGGGTGATGTGATAAAATATACTTTAAGTTACTCGATATGTTTACGTGAACTTGCTATAACATGGGATTCAACATGTGCTTGAGAGAGTAAAATTAATTTTCTTTTTTTTATGTTCATTGATCGAGGATTAGGATTTGAGATATTAACTTACTTAATTACCAGAGACTTCTGTGAAATAAATGCTAGAATACGTTCCAAACCACTTCACGTATTTCAATGAACGGTAAAACATGTGTTTATAAGTGAAAGTAGCACCACCGTGTTTGTGCTGACTGACTTTCAATGAATTCTTTTGTTTACGCGTCTAATTTGAAGCGTGCGTAGGTGCTTAATTTAGCTCTTAACCATTTATTTACTTTGCGTTATTCCACTTACGACGACACATTTTGCACGCAAACCTTACTGAATTGCGGATGTCGTCCCACGCAAAACGCGAGAGGCGAGTTGAGTTTAGCTTAGAACGCCTCTCTTCAATTTCATTCTTTCGTGTTGACTTCCTACATTTTTTAAAAAACTCGCACCACTTGCTGACGTAAACACAGTCTAGCTTTTGCGTCTGTAGTTGAGCCTTTTCTTCCGGGTGTCCAGCGTGCCACAAATGGGATGATGCGCGGGCAGCAAAGTATGAGACATGAGCGAGCTCATTCCGAGCGGCGGCGTGGCAGCTGTCAGCGCTTAAGTTACAGCTTTCGGGTTACAAAGGAGACCATGCAAAGGGGGAAGGGCGATGGTGAGTGGCTCTGCCGGGCGAGAAGATCCAGGCGCCCCTAGGTATTTCACACAGTCGGGGACACCGGTATGTAGTAATTTAAGAAAAAATATTTTTTCTTTTATTACATTGTCTTCAGAAAATAGACACTGAAATTATGAAATGAAACAGAAATGTACCATCTACGCTTTCTTAAACATTTAATGTTCACTTTCATAATTACATTACAATATAAATTTTAATTACACAACCTTTATTCTTTACACACGAATGGAGGGCCTCTCTACGAATATATTCTGACTACATTGTTTGTGAATCGATTAGATCGTCAATGAATGAGGTCTTTATTGCAATGTGCAAAAATTAAACCTTGAACCTTTATTTTGTATTTGTATTTCGTATTAAATCTTGAACCTTTATTTTGTTTAGCGCTGAAAACGACTTGTCTGTCGCAAAAATTAGTATAGTTTATTTTATATTTCTATTCAAAAAACGACATTAATTTTCTTGAGTCTTAAAAGTGTACCATTACGTTTCGTACATGACATAACGTCTTGTCTTTTAGCCAACTTCCCACAAGGAAGTAAATTGTTTTTATGGAGATAACAAAACGTACATTTTGTTTTAATGCAGGACGTTCGGTTTCAAGCCTCTACGGATCCTGTCTCGCTTCTCTTGCTTCTTAAATCACATTGACCATAAATTGTCGTTATGGCATGTATTTCTCATTGGGCCTGAAGAGCTTTTCTAATTAAGCCCCAACCCTTTAACAGCCATCGTCCTTCTTTCACATTATCACTGGTGTCTTTATGTTGCTAAACAATTGACCAGACATGACTGCGTTATAATGGTCTGGGCCCTCTGTAAGTTGAGGTCCTAGGCATCGAGCTAGTATGCCTAGGCCGAAGAATGTCACCGGTTTATGTGATGGTGGTGACGGTGGTGATGGAAGCGGGGTGGGCTGGCTCGCGCTTCTCTTACGTGCTCGCCCCGAGTCCACGGAGCGCGTTTAAACAAAGTAATTGCTCAATTTACTCCCATTTACTTTGCTTGTGCTCCCGCCGCCAACGCTGAAGAAAAAACGCGTAGGGCGTGGCTTACATTCGGCGGCGGGGGCAATGCTTGAGGAAGAGGCGTCGAGAGCCGAGGAGAGAGCAGTGAGGAATGTACAAGGAACTCACATTTATTTCTGAGATGGTGGAGTGAGGAGTATTTAATGTTTGGGAATATCGATATGCAAGATGGTCTATTTAACATAGGACTTCCAAATAATTCGCTTCTTTTGAAAAGAAAAGAAACGAAACGAAAAAAAAGTTGAAATAAAAAGTTTGTATGTATCTAATTAATTGAGCCATTGTTTATATTGATGAAAATGGATACGCAAAATTTGGCTGATTGTCAATTTACATCAATGAATTTGAGATTTGAAGGAATGATATCAGATGTATAAATGATATTTTTAATATTTCTAGCTTGGGAATGTGTGTTCAAAGGCAAAAATTTGTCACTCGAGATGAACAATGTTGCTTTTGCTTTTCAGCTGTTGGCATTTCGTACATATAATCTCTAGGAAACGGCTATAGTATTTTTAAATGTTAATATTTTTTTCTTTTCAAAGATTCTTCGGTTCTATTCACTTTCACCCAATAGAATTAAAGACAGTGTTTCATTTACTTTATCTTATCGTTCTTACCAAGTTCAACTAATTGATAAGAGAGAACATCAGAATTCACATTAGACAGATGTTTGAGAGATAAACCAATCTCCTTTGTTTTTCCATTGTTATATTCTTTTTACAGGTTCGGTGACATGGGGAACTGATGCGGACAACACCGTTTCTGAAAATAATGTTGTACAAAAATCAACAATTATGTCAACAGTAATATTAACAATTCCTGAGAACGTAATTGATGAAAGCGGTTCGACTTGGAAGTCAATTCTGTCAACTATTCCTAATACAATAACAGAAAATAATATGTCTGAAAACAGTATGGCTGAAAAATTAGCAGTTCTATCCACTGCTACAGAAATGTCGACAGATGATAATGTATCTGAAAACAGAATGATGCATAAGTCAACATTTTTATCAACAGAAACAGAAATGAGAGTAGAAAACAGAGTGTTCGAAAACAGTTCTATTCAAATGTCAGTAGGGACTGCAGCGTCAGTAACAGTTGCAGAGAATACAATAACGGAGAATAATTCCATACCAAAGTCAACAGTACTGTCACCAGGAACAGAAACAGACGCAGAGATTAGTACACACGAAGACAATTCAATTCAGAAATCACCAATTTCGTGTACAGATCCAGAAACATATGCAGTTAATACTATTCCTGAGAGCAATTCCCTGCAACAGCTGGAGAACATGGCAGCAGTGACACAAACAGTGGCGGACTACAATTCAGGTTACAGTCAGTTTTCTACATTGTAAACACAAAAGATTTAGCACCGAACTTAAAAATGTTCATCATTATCTGTGTAGACACGGTCAATTAAATTGATTACAGAGCACCAAGAGACATTGCTGCACACACAATTTTTCACACGAAGTTACTTTTTTGGTCACCAATTACACGAATGAAAATTAACACGCTTCTTGCACAATTTTTGTATCAAATTGACGGCAATAGCAAGATCATATTTAACAACAGAACAAAGTAGTCAAAGGATATTATGAATAAGAAGTCATAATAGCTTTTTACCATTAGTTAAAAAAATTAACAATTGTTGCAAATATAATTTTAATATGTTGTTAATATGTTGATAAATGTATTTTATTTCCTTAATGACATAAAAATAAATTTACGCGCTGACGAATGGGGAAGAATAATATTGGCTCTTATTCTGGGACCATTTAGAAATGAAAAATAAATAAAATTCATTGATATATTGCGAAGGAATTAGGGTCCTTATTTATAGACAGACAAATTTTGTAATTATAATTTGTTACATTAACCACAATTTGTTTAATTTTGTAACCACAATTAAAATTTAATCATTCACTTTCTCAGCCTGATGATGGGGACAAAAATCTCTGAATCCGTTGCACAATAAGCTTATGATATAAATTATGGTTACAAAATTTGTCTGTCTATAAATATGGACAGAATTCCTTCACAATGCATTGTTAATTACGAGACATACTAAAAAGGTGAAATTAATAAAATTCAAGGTTGAGAGGCATGGTCTGAAGCATCAGGCCGACGTGGAAATGAACTTTCTCGCATTAACCGAACGCAAATGAGGTTCACGTCAATGTGTTTTGTTTTTCCCACGGTTTGCCTGGTCGAATGTGTTTTAAACAACTGGAAGTGTAATGAATTTTAAGGTTTTATTTTCATACACAGAAAAGTGATTGCGGTGAGTATCGACTCGTTTGGTCTAAGAACGTTTATGCCACCACTGGTTTATGTCGCTTACCATGTGCGTGATTTGCTAAAAATCCCATGCTTTTTAATGATTTCTTGTAACCCACAATTTCCCGAAAAGTAATGAATAATTTTTTAGCTTTTTCTCACATTGTCACAGTCACAGTTGTAAAATTATATAAACTGATACGCACGCTTCTCTCACAATTGCTTTTGAGTAATTTGTGTACCAAAATCGTATCTAAATGTATAAATGAAAATCTTAACATTTGATGTCAATATCTTACGATGTTCTATGTTGCTAGTACGTGAGTAACGCTGAGTGCGTTCCATTAGAGGTGAAGAGTGCGACCACGGTCATAAATAGTTACTAGGAAAACACGGCAGACGTTGTTCTGCCCTTCATCTCCCTCTTTCCCCTCCCATCCCCCTTCCTCATAGTCTCTCCCTCCTTCCTTTACCCTGTCTGTCTCTGTGTATCTGTCTCTGCCGCTCTCTGTCCCTCTCATTCACATTTACTTGCAGATTCTGGACGTCTCTGAGCAGGTGTGGTAATATCGGGAAGCGCCGGATCCGCAAAAATGTAATATAACGTTCGAGAAGAGCACATTCTGTAGATTACGGTGTGAAAAACGTTTCTTTGAGGCTTTCGGCCTCAAAATTTTAGTTTTTTAAAAATTTTAGTCTTAGGACGGCTTGTTTAGAAGTTATTTAATGATATAGATTCAAAAGGCTGCCGAATGTGTTGCGGGTTGCATATGACGTGAGTATTTAGTTTTGTTCTACAGTGCCATGTAGTGGAGTTACAGTAGAATTAAAAGCACATAAACCTTCTGGGTGAAAAAACACGTAGAAATTCCAACTTTCATGGATATCGGTCCAACGGTATCGGAGTTTAGCTCATATATACCAAAATCCAGTTTATATATATATAATATGTGACCGTACTTACCTTTGCTGGCTCACGGTTACACATATCATAAAATTTTTTTTGTATGGGTACAGGAGTTCTTCAAGGGGGTTACTTTAATCTACAGTATCTGGATTCAAAGGCCTACTATCATATGAACAGAATTTATTAGAACAAAAGAACAATAAGACATCATTACATTACCAACATAGCTTGCATCATTGCTTTGATCATAATTCTATGGTTCATTCTGTACATCTCTAACCTTCCCACCATTACATTATCATTCCCGCTTATGCAACTTCCAACCCTTTGGAAAAACTACGTGCCATTCATATGCTACTACGCACATCATTACTTTCAACGTTACTCAGTGAGCATCCTGAACTGGCGTTTCATTTAATTTTCCTTCTATTTGTTCACAATTAGAATTACTTATCTGATCGTTTACGATCGTCGATTTCTACGTGACGCGTTGCTGCCCGTTCCGCCTGAGGCCGGGAGGTAACCTTGATGCCCGCGATGCTCCGTCTGCCCACGTGTCACCGCAGCCCGTTTCCAATCCACCGGCGTCGCCTTCCCACGGTTTCTTTCTTCACACGATGACTTTAATCGTATCAGCTCAGCAGCTCCACCGCATAATCACACATCAGCACAGCCGCACCAACTATCATTAACCCGCATCGCCCACGTGTCCGTGCACTGTTCCCCTTTTTATTTAAATTTCGTAATTATTCTCTCTTAAATAAGTTCACCACAATCCTTACACTCGCTTATTGCACAGTTCATCACAATTTTTCTTTCTTAAATACCTGTTGCCCCGATTACACTGGATTTCTTGTACCTCAAAGCATCGCTCTCTAACCACCATTGCATACCGTCCTCACGCCATGCTGCTCAACCGCCAACTGTCGCTTTTGCGCGGTCAGACCGATCAGTTCCCACTACCCCGTGCGCTCGTTCACGACTCTGTCGATCCGTTCCGCCGCGGTTCCTCACTCTGCGCGCTACTTTTGAATGTGGTGGAGCGCCTATTCTTTGTGTTTTGACCAATACGGTCAAATAACCCCCCACGTTATCAAGATTTTTTTTACACAGTGAAAAATAATCTTCTAATCCATTGCTTCCAGGGTTCTCCTTTAGTTTTGATCTTGTCCCTCATGGTATGCCTTCAAGTTGTAAAAGTTGTATTGTTCGACTGTTTCTCCCCGCTCATCCATTAGTTCCGCCACATTTGGAGCTTTAATTGCCTTTATCTCATATGGTCCTTCATAAAGGAGGAAAAACTTCGAATAAGTTTTTAGTTTGGGATTTGACACTCTAGGTACCCTAACCAATACCTTTTGTCCCACCTTGAATTCGTATGGCGTTTTCTTCATTTTTGCTAGTCGTACTTCGCTCATTTTGACTAAATTTTCGCGGACTGTTTCCTGTGATGGCTCCTGCGGTCTTTGGAATACCTCTTCTCTGTCAAGTGCGTATAAAACGTGGGGTGGTCTACGTCCAAAATGTGCCTCGTACGGTGTAATACCCGTGCTATCGTGTGGAATGGACGGCAACCACCTATTAATCTCCGGTATTAGCTCTCCCCATCTGTCGTGCTGCTCGTAGCAATATGTTCTGAACATTCTAGATAATTCCCTCATGACCCGTTCCGCCGGATTTGATTGTGGATGTCGGATTGACGTAAATACTGGTTTTGTTCCAAGTCCCATCAATGTTTGCTGCCACTGTCGGCTGGTAAACATGGTTCCATGATCTGACAGTATTCTTTGGTATGGTCCTGCTACGTCAAAAAATATCTTTAACTTCCTCAGACAAGTTTGAGCATTCGTTCTCTTTATGGGGTAAATTTGGACGAATTTCGAAAATACGTCAATAGTTACAAATATGTGCTGGTTTCCATTTCTGGTTTTCGGCAGTGGTCCGTAAATATCCACGGCTGCTATGTCATTTTTCCCAAGCGGAATTATTGATTGCATGGGTCCTGCAAAGCTCTTGTTTGGGTACTTCGCCTTCTGACATAAGTTGCATTGACTCACGACCTTTCTAATTTGCCGGGCCATTCCCCTCCAGTAACATAGTTCTTGTATTACCTTCGTAATTTTCTCCGCTCCGAAATGTGCCATGGACGTATGAACATGCTTAATCAATTGCTCCGTGATACTCTTAGGTACCCACAACCTAAATATTTCTGCGTTTCTTGTCACTCTCCTGGTCACCACTCCCTGGATTAACTTCCATTCATCTTGCTTCTCCTCCATTTCCTCGTAATCCGGGTCTTCCCGTGACATTCTCCCCTCTTTGTAAGACTTTACCTTACTAATGTCAGGATCTTGTTCCTGTAGCGCAATTAGGTCTTCCCAATCGACTAGCGGCGCGTCCGTCACTCCAAGGTCTATCGCTGCCACTTGAAACTGCCTTTCGTTAGCGTAAGCCTCGTTTCCCTTGGGAGTCTTCCTGCTTAGTAGGTCGGGTAAGTAGTTTAACTCCCCTTTACAGTGTTCTACATCAAATGAAAATTGCTGCAGATACAAGGTCCATCTATACAATCGATCATTCTGTGTATGGCATCTGTTCAAAAACGTCAGGGCCTTATGATCTGTGCGCACAATGAAGTGCCTACCCATCAAATAGGGTCTTAATTTGGTAATAGCCCATACAATAGCCCCCGCTTCTTTTCAGTCGTGGTGTACCGAATCTCTGGGCCTTTGAGCACCCGACTAATGATTGCGATGATTTTCTCTCTTCCTTCCACCTCCTGATACAGTACGGCCCCCATTCCGAAGTCGCTACTGTCAGTTTGTAGTATGCACGTTTTGCTAAAGTCAGGGTGTGCTACCACACAATGCCTGTAAAACATGGCCTTGATTTCATTAAATGCCTCCTCATGGGAATCATCCCACTTCCATCTCTTCCCTTTTCGCAACAGCTTATAAAACGGTGACATTATCATAGCGAAGTTAGGGCAGAACCGAGCATAATAATTACAAGTGCCAATCAGCCGCCGAACTTGTCTGACATTCTTGGGCGCCGGAATTTGTTGTATCTCCCGAATCGTGTCCTGCTTCATACCAATGCCCTCTGTCGTGATCTCGTACCCCAGAAAATGGATAGTCCTCGTAGCCCATCTCGACTTCTTGATGTTCAACACCAAATTGTTTTCCTTCAGTATGCCGAACAGCTCTCGTAAATCTCGAAGATGCTCGGAAATGGATTTGGATTTAATCACAACATCATCAACGTAAACTGTCACTCTGTCCTGTAGTCGACCCCCTATTATCCTGTCAATGCACTGAACCAGTGCTGCCCCGCTGTTTCGCAGACCAAATGGTACTCTTCTGAAGACGTAGCATATTCCTTCCACCATGAATCCCGTGTACTGTTGGTCTTCCTCGGCGATTTTCATTTGCCAATAGGCCCTACTGAAGTCCGTGCACGAGAACACCTCGCACCCTCCGAATCCTCTCAGAATTCCCTCCACTTCCGGAGGAGCGTCTCGGTATGGCAAGGTCACAGCATTCAGTCTTCTCGCGTCTAAGCAAATCCGAAGTCCTCCGTCCTTCTTCTTAACGATGACTATCGGACTGGTGTAAGATGTGGACGCCCTCTTTATGATCCCTTCTTCCGTCATCTCTCTGATCAATTCCGCTACTTCTTTTCGATAGGCTGCAGGTATGGGATAGTTCCTCTCCCTGAATGGTGTATAGTCTGTTAATTGTATCCTAAATTCGTACTCCTTAATAGGTTCACCGTTTTTCATAAATATTTTCTTGTTCTCTAATAGCAATTCCTTCAACTCGATTTTACCCCTATCATCCAACATCTCAGCTCCGTCAGCCTGTTGCTCTATCCACTCCTCCACGCTTTCACCACTTATTACTCCCGCGCTAATATTGTATTCTTCGTCCTCCTCGCCTCCTGTATCAATCCACATCTCGTCTCCGTTTACAATGATGTGCCCCTTTTCGAGATTTATGACAGCCCGATTGTTCGCCAGGAAATCCATCCCCAATATAACCGGATACAACAAATGCCTCACCACCAGCGCAACCATCTCGTACATATACCCACCAATACATACTTCTAACATCACTTGTTTTCGTAATGGGGCTTGACCTCTTCTGGGTGGCCCCAATTACATACGACCTCGTCATCGGTAATGCCGCCACATGTTTTCCCGTCGCCACTAACCTCTCATAATAATCCTCCGAAATCGCGCTCGCCACACATCCTGTGTCAACCAATGCTTCCACTTCTTCACCTAAGCATGATATCATGACGGTTGGACATTTCCGACGAATCTTCTGGTTGCTTTTTCTCTTGATCCAGGGCTCATCCTCGTAATCGACCACTTGAAATGACTTGATGGAAACCTCGTTGCTTACTCCGTGATTGTTCGTGTTGGGGTCTCCCGTCAACACGAACTCCCTTCGTTTAAATTTGGGTTGTAACCCGTCCCGCTGGTATTTGGTCTCATTTCGTTACCACGTGAACCTTCTCCTCCGTTTCCTCCATTAGGTTGTCTCGACCGCTCGCCGTTCCTTCGACTTTCGCTCTCCTGCTGCCGATCATATCCTCTTTGGTTTTCTCCACCCCTCTGATCACCCCAAACTCTAGCGCTTTGCTTTCCTCCCCTCTCTTGCTCTTGAGCGCCCCTCACCATCATTGCATTTACATTCACTTCATTTCTGTTTTCGGTGCATTAGCGAACGTCAGATCGAAGCTCCTAATGCGTCTTGAAACTTCTCTAAATCTGTATGACACGCGCTCCTAAGCAAATTCTGGGTAGTTGTTGGAAATTGTCTGATTAGGATGCACATGATTTCTTGATCGCTTCATGGGTGGCGATAACGATCGGAAATCCATGATGCGCCCTAAGCCGCGTAATCTCTCATTCCGCCCCCACCTGATGGCTTGTACATACTGTTCATGAGACCCATCTTAAAATTTAGCTGGATATCCTCGCTCCAATATCTTCGAAAAAACATCTGCTTAAACTCCGTTACAGTATTGGAAATGGTGTGATGGTGTCTGCCCAGGTCCCTCGCGTTATCCTGCAGCATCTGGTATATACCTGCGTCTTACTCTTCTCAGGGAGACAACTAACCGCTAGGTATCGCTCCACAGCTCTCATGAACGAGTATGGATTCTCTTTTACGTCGCCCGAAAATTTTAATGAGGATGGTATTGCTATATTAACTGGGCCCCCTCCCACATTTGGCGCCGTCTTAACCTCTTTTAATTCTTGAACTTCTATTTGCAATTCCGCGATGTCGTCCTCACATTTCCGAACGTCCTTCTGCACTTCCTTCTACAGGCTGCTACCGACTCCTTCAATTCTACCTTCGTGTCTGCCAACGCCCTCTTGCAGTTTTCTATCTTCCCGTTCCATCCCATTGTGATACTCCCCTTCACTTGCACATGCAGTGACTCGATGGCTTTATCCTGTGCCTCAATCCGTCCTTCCATCTTTGTGGTAATGTTCGACTAAGTTCACTGCATATCCTCTTGAACTCGCCCGTCTATTCTTTGTTCCCATGACTCGAACTTCTCCATTATAACCTGGTATTGTTCTTGTATTTGTCTCACTTGCTCTTGTTTATGTTCCTTCAGTTCATCAATGTTTTCTTTTGCTCCTCAACCATTCTCCTTTGGGCCCGTTCTTCCTGCTTCTCTAGCTCCCCCAGTTATTCTCTTCTCTCGTTCTTCCTGATTCTTTTTGCTCCTCGACCATTCTTCTTTGTGCCCGTTTCGTCCTGCTTCTCTAGCTCCTCAACCATTCTTCTTTGTGCCCTTTCTTCCTGTCTCTCTAGTTCCTCAACCATTCTTCTATGTGCCCGTTCTTCGAGCTTCTCTTGTCCTGCCATGATTTGATGAAAGCATGCTCAGTAAGTCCTCTGTTCCGTTTCTCTTCACCATTCCCAGATTTGGTGTCGACGCACTCGCCCCCGATAACTCCATTCTGGCTCTATCCGAATCTTCTAGTAACGACTCATCCCATTTACCTCCATCATCCTCATCATAATGATCTCTGTCCTCGGCGCTTCCCTTCCTCTCCCATCATTGTGCCCGTCTGCTTTTCCATTATGCCCCCCAAATTGCACCCTACTACACCTATTTCTGACTAATCGCCCTCCTACACGCTTGATTCCAACCCAAAATCTATTGCCCAACTTCAGAATGCTCACAGAGGCATACACCGAATACTACAAATTACTTCACTTCACACCAACGGCATCCTAATTACTCTCAAAAATGACCCTAACACAATCTGAATTGCTTTGAATTAGATGTGAGTGATGCCGCATATATTACGATCCTATACATAACTCATCAAAAACACATACAAGAAAAACACACATCAAACAATTATTGACCTCCGTCATCCACCTGGGAACAATTCACAAACAAAATGCACTCAAGCTCAAAACACCTAGAAAATACACACAAAATAATTAAATGTAATTACACTGACATCTGTAACAAAATTCACATTGACATAATTCAACTGAATTCAAAATATTCATTAGATTATCATTGAATCAGTCTCAGATAGTCTTCCTGCACATTACTGAATGCAACTTATTTTTTTTTTTTTCATCCACCTAAATAAAAAAAATCTCGATAAATCTTATTCAGTTGCAACTACTTGAATTGTAATGTTCATCAAATAATTAATGCTACTATGTCTCCAAATAGCTCATAACTTCATAATATTCATTTACACACACGTCCAATCAGTGCTTCAAAATGCACTGGGCAGCACCTAAAACCCAAATTTATATTCTAACATGAAGGATTTTGTTCCTAATGTATTGCTCATTGAACTCAATGAATACACCTACTGTAATAATACTTCAGAAATCATACCCTAACACACTGTGTTTATTTAGATACACACTGTAAGGACTCTTCAACAAAATTATACCCTGATAATTACACTCATGTACACACTCACTGTAATACCACTTTCCAATAATTATGCCCTAACATATTATTCATTGCCACATATACATTATGATCTTGTTTCATAAAAATTATCCTTGTATTGTATGATGATATACACATAGGAATGCCTTACAATAATTACCCTGGTATTTACACTGAATTCAGCGCCTTTTTACTGGCCACGTTATAACAATCTTAAAAAGAAAACTACATTCCAATATCTGCACTACCTTAAAACACATTAATTAAAATTCCCATCTATTTGTTATTTAAACTCAATAGTCATCAAAATGTTTTCTAAATTGTAAATGAATTATTTCAAACAACACCTTGACACAGAGATTTGCACTTAATGTTCATCAAAATGTTTTCTAAATTGTAAATGAATTATTTCAAACAACACCTTGACACAGAAATTGGCACTTAATACTTATCAAGATATTTTCTGGATTGCAAAGGAATTAATTTACACAACACCTTGGCATATGAAGTTGGCACTTAATACTCATCAAAATTTCTTCTAAATTGTAAATGAATTATTTCACACAACACCTTGGCAAATGAAATTAAACTAAGCATTCATCAAATTTTCTTCTAAATTGTAAATGAATTATTTCACACAACACCTTGGCAAATGAAATTAAACTAAGCATTCATCAAATTCTCTTCTAAATTGTAAATGAATTATTTCAAACAACACTTCACTGATTCCCTGCAATATGTTAGAGAATATTGATATATTTAATGCACTTAAACTCTCTTTGAAATATTTAAAACTGGAATGCTGACATTATCAAGAAATTTACACTGTCTTCTGCCTTTTCCAGTCATGCAACTAATTCAGATACCTGCTGATTAAAGTATGCACTTATGGGGATTGAATTTTGTTCAAATCTAATTACAAGTTACCAATCTTTCCCTGTCCCTGAATTTCGGGCGCCAATAATATGTGACCGTACTTACCTTTGCTGGCTCACGGTTACACATATCATAAAATTTTTTTTTGTATGGGTACAGGAGTTCTTCAAGGGGGTTACTTTAATCTACAGTATCTGGATTCAAAGGCCTACTATCATATGAACAGAATTTATTAGAACAAAAGAACAATAAGACATCATTACATTACCAACATAGCTTGCATCATTGCTTTGATCATAATTCTATGGTTCATTCTGTACATCTCTAACCTTCCCACCATTACATTATCATTCCCGCTTATGCAACTTCCAACCCTTTGGAAAAACTACGTGCCATTCATATGCTACTACGCACATCATTACTTTCAACGTTACTCAGTGAGCATCCTGAACTGGCGTTTCATTTAATTTTCCTTCTATTTGTTCACAATTAGAATTACTTATCTGATCGTTACGATCGTCGATTTCTACGTGACGCGTTGCTGCCCGTTCCGTCTGAGGCCGGGAGGTAACCTTGATGCCCGCGATGCTCCGTCTGCCCACGTGTCACCGCAGCCCGTTTCCAATCCACCGGCGTCGCCTTCCCACGGTTTCTTTCTTCACACGATGACTTTAATCGTATCAGCTCAGCAGCTCCACCGCATAATCACACATCAGCACAGCCGCACCAACTATCATTAACCCGCATCGCCCACGTGTCCGTGCACTGTTCCCCTTTTTATTTAAATTTCGTAATTATTCTCTCTTAAATAAGTTCACCACAATCCTTACACTCGCTTATTGCACAGTTCATCACAATTTTTCTTTCTTAAATACCTGTTGCCCCGATTACACTGGATTTCTTGTACCTCAAAGCATCGCTCTCTAACCACCATTGCATACCGTCCTCACGCCATGCTGCTCAACCGCCAACTGTCGCTTTTGCGCGGTCAGACCGATCAGTTCCCACTACCCCGTGCGCTCGTTCACGACTCTGTCGATCCGTTCCGCCGCGGTTCCTCACTCTGCGCGCTACTTTTGAATGTGGTGGAGCGCCTATTCTTTGTGTTTTGACCAATACGGTCAAAATATATATATATATATATATATATATATATATATATATATATATATATAAAATAATATGCGTTGCGACCGAGGGCGGTTCATCAGCTTGAGGCGAGGAGGAGCGATCCGTCCTCCGGAGAATTCTCGGTTCGGCTGCACCGCTCACACACCGAGTGGTATGCCGACGGTGAACGCGATCCGAGTGGAGCCCTGGGGTACGCCATGAATGGCTTCAGCCCCCATTCCCCTCCAAGGCCATGTCATTTCCTTGAAGATATTCGAAATTAAAATCAGAACATTTTTAAAAAAGTAGTAAATATTCAAGAAAATGTTTATATTTTCTTCTTATATACTCGTATTATAGTTTTTAGAGCTATAAACAATAGAAAACAACAACAAAAATAATCTTTGCACATTTGTTAATCAGTTATAAGAATTTTATTTATGAAGAGCGTTCGCCAATTCGCTTTACATTTACTTTAATATCTTTGTTTAAATAAATGTCCCCTTTCGCTTTCATTTGCTCGAGTCCTTTCTTTTACTGGTTGTTTTCATCATCGGGGTCTTGCCATCGCAGTTCATATCCTGTTAGTGT